>CM062569.1:12468547-12961047 GCA_031468815.1 Morus bassanus | reverse complement strand
TTAAAATATTCTTAAAACAGTATGAATTTGTAGCAATCTGAACCGCACCCTAAACAGCTGCAACAGCTGTATTGTGTCTCTAGCCTTTTTTTTATGACCCACTATTCTTTTCAGGATAAAAAATATTGAAACACTGCTTAGAATCAGTACACGTAGTATCCTCTACAGCTACACATCTGCAGTATAGTTTCAAAATAATATTTTGTGTAAAAAATGCACATTCTGTATATAAACATATGGCACAGAAAACCTGTTTCATATTTATTTTACTAAACATTACTTTATACACAATTCTGTGGTATTTTCAGATGTGTTTATTATTAACTTAATAAAAAATACTCTGCTATCATATAAGTAACACTAAGTCTTAGGATAGGAATAATAATAAGATTGGGAAATCATTTTCATCCAAGTAAAAAAAAAAAAGTACCAGTATACACATAAGCTAAACCCCTGAAATTTAAGTTTAATAGCAGTGGTTGAGAGGAAAAATATCCAGTGTTGACCATTTCCATTTATTTACAAGTTATTTACAAGAGCTAATGCATTTCAAAACCAGCAGAATTTCTCTAAAGAATCTATTAAAGGTTACACTATTTCTTGATAATGCATATTTTTATTCCTTTTTAAGCAACAAAACCCAATTAGAACAGACACAAAAGCAATTTCTTGGCTTTACTAGAAAGAGATTAAAATTTAGCATTTCTTAATTTACTTGTTACCAATTAGCATCTCACTTGACAATAAATCAGTCACTGAAAAAAGTTAAAAAAAAAGCTATCTTACCCAAATAAAAAAGTTATTGAAACACAGTAACTGCTACTGCTCTCATAACTAAGATCTTTGCAGACACCTTCAGAAACATAAGCCGGAGAAATCTCATATTTAGCATAGTCACATAGCATTCATTCATTGATTAGGGCACATTAAGCACAAGATCAGCAACAAAAATAGCTGGAAGCATATCAGTTGACTGCTGGGAGATGTTTCCCATGCTATTTAGAGTAGAGGCAAAATATTTGGAGGTTTGGGGGTTTTTTTATTTGTTTGGGTTTTGTTTTTTTTTTTGTTTTGTTTTTTTTTTAAGTGTTGGATTTATTCTGTAATTGATATAAAAATCTTTCAAAAAAATCAAATGAAGATGCAGTGCTTTAACTTCCTGGCAGCACTTAGGTGAGCCTAAATAAAGATGCTGTACTTCAATTCCTGTGATTAGAGATGGATCACTGGCTTTGGAAAACAGTTGGCGTACTGATCATGGGATGCAGATGAGTATCAGTTACAGCGACCCCTCCTTTGAATTATTTCAAAAGTTATGAGTCTGCAGTTTAGTGAAGTGAAAAAAGGTTACTAAAAATATTTTTTAAAACCCAAACTACTGCCATTCTGTTCTGTCCCTTTGATGCCTATTTGATAGGACAAAAGTTCTGAAAACATACATATTTCATCTGTATGCAAAGTCTGGTAACAACTTGTCTTAAACATCACTACTAACACAATGGATTAGGTTATGCACATTGAATACCTTAAAACAAGGTTTGGTTTTGGGGTATGTGTGAAGTTGTAAAAAAAGTACAAGAAAAACTGGCAAAAAGCCATTCAAGCTTTTAAGAGTAAATATCCTTCAAAGTAGAGCAAGCTATAAAATGTTTAATGGTTATAAAGTCTAGTCATCTTCTACAGATAGATGATGTTACCAGCATTTGAAAGAAAGCAATCTTGGAAGGAATTTCGGAAATGTGACTAACGAATTCTATCATAAAAAAAAAAAAACAAACCTGGAAGTTCTTTCCAGAGCACAATATAACAATATAAATTATGATGGAAAAAGAAACAGAACAACATGAAAAACTCTGAAATCTTCCTTTTTTTCTTTCTTCTTCCTCTTCTTCTTAGCAAAATAAAAAGTGCACATGTAAAGCTGAATTAAACAAAAAGTTAAATCTCAGAATTAACACAGCTTCCATAGTTTTGCTTGAAAACAAAACCAAGCATAGTAGATATTATTCCAGTTATTCATCAGCTACAGTACTATGAAATCATACTGGATTTATCAGTTTAGCTATACATCTAAAAACCTTTAACAAAATAAAAAAGCCTCAGAAGGCTTGTTTTTCACATGTCAAATTTAATATTCCTCTATTCGCAAATCCTGAAAAAATGGGGTGTTGTACAAGACTGTTAAAATATGTCCACTATAATATTTTGATCACATACTTGCATTCAAAAGATATTTATGAATCACTGTATTTTCCTTGCTCCTGTTGCCACTCTTGGCTTCTGCAATTCTCAAATTAACTTCATTTCTTTCAGTCAGGCAGCTAGAAATTTGCTCATTACTGGAAAAGTAACTCTTTCTTTATATACATCCTTATAAATCTCGCTAAAGCACATCTGCACCTTTCAAACATATTAACTGTATTTAATTTCAATAATGTGTGTTTCAGCCTCAAATTTTGCCTTTCTTCACTGTACCTATGTTCTACTTTGGAACGGTGCCTAACAATGACCTATCAAATCTTTAGCAGCTCTTAAACAGGATTTTTTTTCAAATGTCACATTTTGCCAGATGGGTTAGTGCTGACCAGAGTGAATCATCACCATTTACTCTGATATTCACTGCCATCTGACATTTATTACACTCCCAGAATGCAAATTAAGGTACTCACCAGTGGACCCAAAGCACAACCTTTTGCAGTACATGCCTGGACTCTGAAGGAATGCAGACTCCAAGGAGCAAGTCCATAAGCATAACAACTTAGCTGTGATGAATTTTGCATCAGAACACCATCCATATACAATCCATAGCTGGTAATAATACCTATAAAACAATGTGATAGCACTCACTTAGTATCTAAAGAGCTACAGAGTTTAGAAGAAAACTAATTCTACAGACATTAGGGTGGTAGTAGCAGTATTTCAAACAGTTTACAGTTAAGCAGGTTAAGTGTTTAGCAGGAGCGTGTATGCAGCACTTAAAGGAAACACACTCTCCCATCTTTAACTGTTGAAAACCTCACAAGTAGATTGCATCTCTTGAAAATGATTACACTGTTCCAAAGACTACCCCTTAAGAAACTTGTTTCTAAATAGCAGCTAACATCACCTTGGAGTCAGGAAAACTGAGGCAACTCTGTTTCACAGCCTACTCTGCACATGGCCATTGAAACAAGAACTGCAAAGGCACACAAAATTACCAGCTTTAGACTTATAAAAAAAAAAACAGTGATCTACAATGTAATTGAAACGTTGAAGGACAACTCAGGCCAGTGCTATAACTACAATAAGCCAGTTACAGTTTTGTCACACAAAACACCTTACTGATACTCATTCTTGTTGATAATTATCTCAGATTTTCTGCATTTTGCCAACAAACTAGATAATTCATTAATTCAGGTTTGGATTTTTTCTGGAAAACAGTTTTACCCACTTTTCTAAACAAAACCACAGATAGTATGGACTGCTATTTCCTTCTCAGTATGCGGTAGAAAAAGTCCTGAAGTAAACTATGCCTTACCTATTCAATCTAAAGAAGGAAAACATACTTGCAAACTCAAAACAAACATTAGCAAGACTTTTAGATAGAGGAGAGAATGGTCATTCTGGTGTAATTGGCTAATACTATCTAAAAAATTGGAAGTGATTGCTTATCTCATTTATAAGGAAATCTAAATTTCTTTTCTTCCAAAGGTGCATGACAGGATAGCGTGAATCCTGTACGGACTATACATACACAGTGTTTTTAATTTAATGACCTAAAGATTGAATTTTACAGATTTGCTTAGACTTCGAAGTTAAGCTTTTCTTCAGGGCTATTCCTCCATCTTTCTCACTTCTGAATATTCTCCTTTTTTTAAAAGCTACTTAAGTGTGAAATCTTAAGGGCAATAAATGCAAAGCTACAGGATTCATTAGAAGTGAGTTCAGTTCAGAGGACACCTTCTTATCTTCCCATTATAGAAAACATCTTCACATTGTAAGAATATAGCTCAGTTCATCTTTCCTTCCCTTAAAACTGAATTGTTTGAAACTACATTGAGGAAGATTCTGTTTGAAACTGAGAAAAGATTTTCCCCTGTACTGAATGGAGAAATGCTTCGTAAATAAAAGTGTATACACAACTGTTTCAGCTGAGCTTTGAAGAGTTACACTTCAAAAGATTTATATGCTAAAGCAATGCAGAGCTGAGTACGGTGAAGTGATTCACTGACTCCTTGATTCTTTTCTCTTCTAGAAAAGCGAGAGGCTAAACTCAAGTCAGACAGCAGAGACGTGTGTGTGGGAGGAAGTCCTGGTAAATCTCACGCTATCAATCCTACCACATTTGACAGGCTTCCTAAAGCAAAAATCCCTTGGGGTTCCATGTCTAGTTGCTTGTAAAGTAAGGGCATTAATGGTTGATATTTGCCCTACATTAAATAAACAAATCATATATATGTATAAAAAAATGTTATATTTATCTCAGAGGAAAAATGAGAACACTGGCATTAAGATGTGTTTTACAGAGGAGAAAAAAAAACCATACTGAAGTACTTTAAGCACCTATACCAGTAGCACTAACTCATTAAAGTAACGGACATATCATTATTATTTCCTTCAATATTTATGGTAACAGCATAAATCACAATGAGATCATTTGATACTAATGTGGGTGTCATATGTACCTCTATGGGATCCCCACTGTAACTCAGTATTAATTAACTGGACCGTTATTTTAAAGTATTCCTAAAACCACAGCACTATGCAGCATCTACACTCTGAGGAGCAGCTTGCTGGTCAACACTGTGAGCTTTTGTTAGTCCTCCCAGTACTGTCAGAGAACAATCATCTCTGATCACTATCTCTTGATTTTATGTCTGCCTTTGCCTTATATGACTCTGATGGAGAAAATTACAGAATGAAAAGAAAGAAAAAAGTACATTTCAGAACAAAAGGTCTAGTAGTCTGACTTTGAGTTGTGAAGGCATTTTTCTAAATTAGGCAATAATTGGTTTTGGCCAGGGATAAATAACTTAGCCTATTTCACCAGTATATGTTTTCAAAGCATACTGAGAAAAAGTTGAAAGTCGGCCCAAAGTTCACATACTTGTCAAGACTTGCTAGATTTCCCTGAAGTTTACCATCCCTGAAATATTGAAGAGTATAGCACATATTTATGATTTACAAGGCTTCGTGAGCAACTCATGGTTACCATGAAAAGATGCAGTTTCTTCATAATTATTAAGTCTAGGTAGCTAGACTAAATCTTGGTTTCACTGAAGACAAAATCTCTATTGACTATAGTACAATTATGTTTCACTTTTGAAAAGAAATCTAACAGTGCAAATTAAGCTTAAACTGAAGAAACCGCTTCCCTTTTTCTTCCTCCTCTCCCCTTCCTGCGTAAGGCCATATAATCTGTCAGTAATATTCCAGACATTAAAGATGAAAAGAGGTTTTGAATGTAAAGTGCTACAAGCACTTTACTCTTAAGGTACAATCTAGAGGTCAAATCTTAAGCAAACATACTTTTACCTACATCAGCTTCACTGACTACAAACACAAGTCATCTCTCACAAGCACAAGGATTTGCAGGAACAAGCACTGGATTAGTTCACTGAATAACTTTATAAATCAGTTTTTACTATATCTAATATTTCCCACACAAATTCCATATAGCCTTGGAAGATGCAGTCCAGACCAAGACCTGATTTTATCTATGAACTGTACACAAGTAAACTGAAGTTTTTGAGAAGTGACCATCTAAGGAAAATTTTCAATGGTGAAAAGAGATACAGTCACTTTTTTATGTGAATGGATTTTAAAAAAGCAGACCTCAAACTATATGGCAAGACTAAAAAGAATATGTTCTGAAGACTACATGATTCTTTATTGAGGCAACTAGAACAGCGAAGGCTCAAAACAAAGTATCTGATGCACATGTCATTTCACAAGCCTCTCCGTATCTTGCCCTCAACTAATTGGTCAATATTGCTTATATTACACTATCTACATACGTGACATGTATGTGAGAGAAATAGAGGAGGGTTCTGCTGTAAAGTGGCATACCTCTGGGCCATGTTCCATCACCCATTTTATTTTTGGTTTGAAAATAAGACAAAAGAAAATGTGCATATGACAAATAAATTCAGCATATCATCTTCCAAATGTCTTTTTTCTACACTTGGTATATAAATGACATTTTTGAAGCAACTTTCAACACAGATTTAAGTGTCTCATTTCCCACTTTCTAAGAAATGAAAATTTTTCACAAAATAATGTCAATTGGCCTTAAATTCAACCAAAAATGGAGCCCAGAAATTCAATATCCACGTTTGGATAACATTAGCCTTTGACGTCTTGATGGTCCCTTACCTCAAAGCTTGACTCCCTCCATTGTGCCATCTTTATGAAGAAGCCAAGTAGCCTTTAATCCTATTTGCCACCTTTGGCCTCAAAGATAGCATTTTAACCCCCCTTAACTTTTTCGAATTGGTGGCAAGAAGCTGTACTCCATATATATCAAGAGGGCATAGTAACGTCTATGCTGTCCAAACCCTAGTCAGCCTACACACACATTCAACATCAGCAACAGCTAACAAACTTCCTCATCCCATGGAAATAAACAGTAACTTCTGTCATAAAGTATTAGAAGAAAGGAGGAGGGAGATAAAGAAATGGCCCCAGAGATCTACTAAGGAGATGACAATTTATGATATGCAAATCTTTGCAATTCTGAGGTTTGCACCTGAAACAAAGCCAAGTTCAGTAATTTCAAAAAGCACTACTTACACCTAGTAGACAGAAACTCACCAAGTTTGAGTCAATGAAGTCAAAAGTGGGAAACAGTTTCTATCTTTTTGCAAAAAAAAAGAGCTACATTAGAAGTTCTGACTATGAGAATACACCAGTAAAATGCTGAAGTAAGAAAATTTAAGGGAAAGTTCCTTCTGCTGGTCTTTCTCATATTTCAGTCTTCTCAACCATGATATTTTTCAGCCTCCTACACAGTTTTAAAATACTGACACAGAGAGCAATTATAAATGACGTGGCCACTAGGCAGCCCAAAAGATATGCTGAGAATAAACAGAACAAAGTCACTGAACAATGCAAGCCTTCCTGATTAAGCAGTTGCTCAGTGAAAAGTCGTAGGGCTTTTGTTTTTTTTTTAATTCTTTTTATGAAATAAGGAAAGGGATGGAAATAGGAAATTGGAAAGAAAGAAACAGGAGAATGAGAAAATGTGTTATTAGTTATATGATCTTTTTGAAACTCCCAGAAAACTGGGGGAAAAGATAGAAGAGAAATGAGAGAAAATTTGCATATCCCGTCTTGACCACTGTGCAAATGCGAGCATGCTATGGTGAAAAAAAAAATTCCCCGCTCCCCTGATGCCCTTCTGGCTGCCAAATGCTCACAAGATATCAATTCTTCCACTCTTAACCACTCAGCAAAAGCTCACAGGTGAAAAGCAGCAGCCTTTCCCTGCAAGCTGAATCCCTTCCATCAGTTCTGACCCTAAGGAAAACCCTCTAACAGCAACATGCACAGTATCCACACATCACCAAAAAATAACAACAGTACCAAGGGAAAAATACTCTATGGGCTTCAAACAGTGTGAAGATGTGAAAATACCAGAGAATATCTTTAAAGGGGAGAAATACACATAGGAGGCCTACACAGGGTGTATTCCGGATTACAGAGGAGTAGGCTATATGGCAAATTTGGTAATTACCTAAATGCATTGTTGAAAACTCCAATGCAGAGGTGAACAGTGTTGTCTTCGAGGCTGTTGAAACCTCCAGTTTCCATGGATGAAAGGACAAGGGACAGAAGAATATAATTTCTTTTATAAACCTCCCCTGAGTCTTATCACATCTGTTGCTCATCCAGTCAGATTCACAGCTTTCTTAACAAGCTATATATTGTATTTCATAGAATCATAGAATCATTTAGGTTGGAAAAGACCTTTAAGATCATCAAGTCCAACTGTAAGCCTAGCACTGCCAAGTCCACCACGAAATCACGTCCCTAAGCGCCACATCTAGATATCTTTTAAATACCTCCAGGGATGGTGACTCCACCACTTCCCTGGGCAGCCTGTTCCAATCCCTGACAACCCTTTTGGTGAAGAAGTTTTTCCTAATATCCAATCTCCCCTGACGCAACTTGAGGCCATTTCCTTTTGTCCTATTGCTTGTTGCTTGGGAGAAGAGACCAACACCCACCTTGCTACAACGTCCTCTTGGGTAGTTGTAGAAAGAGATGAGGTCTCCCCTCAGCCTCCTTTTCTCCAGGCTAGACAACCCCAGCTCCCTCAGCCACTCCTCATAAGACCTGCTCCCCAGGCCCTTCACCAGTTTCGTTGCCCTTCTCTGGACACGCTCCAGCACCTCAATGTCCTTCTTGTACTGAGGGGCCCAAAACCGAACACAGGATTCGAGGTGCGGCCTCACCAGTGCCGAGTACAGGGGCACGATCACTGCCCTGCTCCTGCTGGCCACACTATTCCTGATACAAGCCAGGATGCCGTTGGCCTTCTTGGCCACCTGGGCACACTGCTGGCTCATATTCAGCTGGCTATCGACCAACACACCCAGGTCCTTTTCCACCGGGCAGCTTTCCAGACGCTCTTCCCCAAGCCTATAGCATTGCATGAGGTTGTTGTGACCCAAGTGCAGGACCCGATGCTTAGCCTTGTTGAACCCTATACAGTTGGCCTCGACCCACCAATCCCGCCTGTCCAGATCCCTCTGTAGAGCCTTCCTTCCCTCGAGCAGATCAACACTCCCACCCAACTTGGTGTCATCTGCAAACTTACTGAGGGTGCACTAACACCCTCAGTTGTTTCCTCACAACATATTTATTACATTTAAGGAGAGCCAAGGTGTACATAGTAAATGCTGTATTAACAACATGATATAATGTGGAAATTTAGGCATATATTCCCAACTTTTCATTGTTTTAAAGGAAGCTTGTGGAAATTTAGTTATCAAAATATAGGTTTATCCTGTACCGATCATATGCATATATAAATATATGTATGTATATATTTATTTGATTAGTTAAAGCACTCTAAAGTATTTGTATTTTCTCCCACAATACAAGGATAACAGGATCAGGTCCTGACATCAACTATTACATGTAAAAATTGCCCATTTCATTGAAAATCATTCAGACTTTAGCCACTACGCCACATACATAGCCTTCCTGCCTTCATTCCCCCCTTCCTCCACACCCCCCATCCCTTACCCCTCCCCTTTTTCCTTCCTCCTTGCCTTCCTCTAAGCCTTTGCCACATATGCTGATGGGATTTTAGAAAGAGGGTTAGAGGGTTTCTAAGGGGCTAGAAGGCAAAATCTTCCAATATGACGCCCATACAAAGAACCATAAATTATCAAATACATTATTTAACAGCAGATGACATACTCTTATTTCTTTCTAAAAGTAATATAAGACCTTACAGAATATTACCTATATGTAGCTTTACAATCACCAATTTTGGGGAATCATTTAACGTGCCTTATAGTGAACTTGAACAAGTAGGATGTGCTCTACCACAACTGAAAGCGGGCGAAAAACTTGCAGGGGAAAAATGAAATCCATGTGAAACCACTGTGAAAAATAATTGATATACACCAATATGATAAGCTAATGAAGAAAAACATTTCTGTTCCTTTAAATTCAGTGATTCCTGCATAACGTCCTCTGCTGTGATTTAAACTGTTACATACATGATAATAAAATCAAGGTGAATACCAAGGCCATATGGTATTGTGCAATACCATTAGGAATGTAAAATTTGTCCAAAAGTTTTACACATGGAGATTTCACAATGGAAAACAATTCTAAACAAAAGAAAATCTATTCTTTAACTTCCACAGCCATGGAAATATACACCTTCAAGATGACTATGTAGAACAGAAGTCTAATGATTATTACATATCAATTAATGTAAAAGAAATTAATGTTTTATTGGAGGGTGACATGAACAACCTAGACTGATATTCTCCAAGAATGCCTATTCCTCAGCTCAGTTATCCTGGAAAACATTGAACAATGAGATGCAGTACACAAGAACTATCAAAAGGGAGCACTTTTGAGCCACTGAAACTGTACGATAGACTGAAAACCACAATCTCCTAGCTGCAGACAATGATACTATCTCAGGTATTTTATGTGCTAAAATGATCATTAAAAATTAAGCACCACATATAAGCTGCCATTTAGAATATTAATTTACCTTTACTAATCATCTTTTTAACTTGAGGCTAAAAGAGTTCACTTACCATTCGGATACTCAGGCTTAGACCATGAGATGTTAAAGGAGTCGGATGAATATGACTGGGCTTTTGGAGCAGGAACACCTTCTGGTGTACTTTCATCTGTTATTGCTGTGCTAGCTTCGCTTATTGTGCATCCACCTCCAGTGCAAGCCTTAAAATATGAATAAAACCAAATAAACATATTTCAATGTAATACCAATAATTTTAGCAATGATTATTTGTAAAGTTTTGTAATTTTTACATATCTAAACTTAGTAAGTCTGTGCTTTTCATAGAAGATACTTTTCTTAGCATAGATTCATTTACCTCTTTTCTTAAATAACAAGATGTGCTACTCATATTTAGTTTTCAGGCATAATGTAGCTAAAACATTATTATAATTTTTGACTTGCAGCATTTTGCATTTGACTCTGAGTCATAATTGCAATTAGATTTTCACTGCTTTTGCAGCCGGAGTTAAAGAAAATTACAGTAAAATATATATCATTTACAGTGCAAAACTCTTCTGGAATGGACTGAAAACCTCTCACAAGTTCCAGACACAGAACATACTGACCAACTTGCAATGCACTTGAAAAATTATCTCGATGAACAGTCATTGAGAAAAAAAATGCCATTCAGACAGTCCTGCACTTCATGACAGCACAGAGTGCTGTGCAGATGCAATTAAAATAGTGAAAAACCACTCTATTATAAATCAATATGTAACAGTTGTTATCACATGTTTATGGATAACGAAGTCAAATCGTTTTTTATTTCAGTTACCAGAGAAGAAAAGATTGATTACATGATTTTTACATTTTGCTTGATTATGAAACAATACAACGCACAAGAAAATGTGCATATCGCCCCATATAAAAGGTTTTTAAAGTTTTACATGCACAAACAGAAGACTACACAGCTATGGTCCTTATGTGTGCTGGTTTTCCATTTACTTGCACTGAGATCAATGACAAGAGACAGGAAATCTTAGAAGTCAAAAAAAATATACAAGAATATATAAACTTTGTACTAGATTTAAAGATTTTCCATTTAGTTTATTGTTCATTTCTAATTTTATTGTTTAGCAATAAAATAATTGAAACCTGAATTCAACAAAGATTCAGGTTCAGACATACTCTTAATTAAAACTTATGGGGTCACCTGTATTTTTAGGTGTTGCCAATGTGCCAAAGTGGACAAATAGCCAGCTCTGCATCATCAGCACACAAAGGAAAAATAACCTTGCTGTTCAGCTCTCCAAGAATAAAATGTTCCTCTCAATCTAGTATATTTGAAAGGATTAGCTTCAATTTCTCATCTCCCAGTGTGTTTCAAGTCAGAGGGCAGTCAACATATTCCCTACCCTGCTCCAAATATGTATACTATCCCCATGAGTAAAAATGCAAACTGTTTGTAAATGAGGCTATTTTATACACCAAGATTGTTTTGATTTCACTGGAAATTACACTCCCCACACAACTACAGAATGACTCCCTATATTCAGTCTTGGCTATCAAATAAAGACGAAAGAACGCAACCTCAGTTTTGGGAACATCCAGAAAAAGCATTTACTTTAAACGTGATAGTGGTTTGGTTTTTACATGGAATTACACAGAATCGAATAGGTTGGAAAAGACCTTTAAGATCATCAAGTCCAACTGTAAGCCTAGCACTGCCAAGTCCACCACGAAATCACGTCCCTAAGCGCCACATCTAGATATCTTTTAAATACCTCCAGGGATGGTGACTCCACCACTTCCCTGGGCAGCCTGTTCCAATCCCTGACAACCCTTTTGGTGAAGAAGTTTTTCCTAATATCCAATCTCCCCTGACGCAACTTGAGGCCATTTCCTTTTGTCCTATTGCTTGTTGCTTGGGAGAAGAGACCAACACCCACCTTGCTACAACGTCCTCTTGGGTAGTTGTAGAAAGAGATGAGGTCTCCCCTCAGCCTCCTTTTCTCCAGGCTAGACAACCCCAGCTCCCTCAGCCACTCCTCATAAGACCTGCTCCCCAGGCCCTTCACCAGTTTCGTTGCCCTTCTCTGGACACGCTCCAGCACCTCAATGTCCTTCTTGTACTGAGGGGCCCAAAACCGAACACAGGATTCGAGGTGCGGCCTCACCAGTGCCGAGTACAGGGGCACGATCACTGCCCTGCTCCTGCTGGCCACACTATTCCTGATACAAGCCAGGACGCCGTTGGCCTTCTTGGCCACCTGGGCACACTGCTGGCTCATATTCAGCTGGCTATCGACCAACACACCCAGGTCCTTTTCCACCGGGCAGCTTTCCAGACGCTCTTTCCCAAGCCTATAGCATTGCATGAGGTTGTTGTGACCCAAGTGCAGGACCCGATGCTTAGCCTTGTTGAACCCTATACAGTTGGCCTCGACCCACCAATCCCGCCTGTCCAGATCCCTCTGTAGAGCCTTCCTTCCCTCGAGCAGATCAACACTCCCACCCAACTTGGTGTCATCTGCAAACTTACTGAGGGTGCACTCAATCCCCTCATCCAAATCATTGACAAGGATATTAAACAGAACTGCCCCCAACACTGAGCCCTGGGGAAAACCACTTGTGACCGGCCACCAACTAGATTTAACTCCATTCAGCACAACTCTTTGGGGCCGGCCATCCAGCCGGTTTTTTACCCAGCGAAGAGTACACCTGTCCAAGCCATAAGCAGCCAGTTTCTCCAGGAGAATGCTATGGGAAACAGTGTCAAAGGCTTTACTAAAGTCTAGGTAGACAACATCCACCATATTTCCCTCATCAGTAAGTGGGTCACCTTGTCATAGAAGGAGATCAGGTTAGTTAAGCAGGATCTGCCTTTCCTAAACGCATGCTGACTGGGCCTGATCACTTGGTTATCCTGTATGGGCCACATGATGGCACTGAAGATGATCTGCTCCATAACCTTCCCTGGCACTGAGGTCAGGCTGACAGGCCTGTAGTTCCCTGGATCCTCCTTCCAGCCCTTCTTGTAGATGGCCATCACATTTGCTAATCTCCAGTCAACTGGGACCTCCCCAATTAGCCAGGACTGCTGATAAATGATGGAAAGCGGCTTGGTGAGCACTTCTGCCAGTTCCTTCAGTACTTTTGGGTGGATCTCATCCAGCCCCATAGACTTGTGTGTGTCTAAGTGGTGCTGCAGGTTGCTAACCATTTCTCCTTGGATTATGGGTGCTCCATTCTGCTCCCCGTCCCTGTCTTCCAGCTCAGGGGACTGGGTACCCAGAGAACAAATAGTCTTACTATTAAAGACTGAGCTAAAGAAGGCATTAAGTGCCTCAGCCTTTTCCTCATCCTTTGTCACTATGTTTCCTCCCACAACTAATAAAGGATGGAGATTCTCCTTAGCCCTCCTTTTGCTGCTAATGTATTTATAGAAGTATTTTTATTGTCTTTTATGGCAGTAGCCAGATTAAGCTCTAGCTGGGCTTTGGCCCTTCTAATTTTCTCCCTACATAACCTTGCTACACCTTTGTAGTCCTCCTGACTTGCCTGCCCCTTCTTCCAAAGGTCATAAACTCTCCTTTTTTTTTTTTCCTGAGTTCCAGCCAAAGCGCTCTGTTCAGCCAGGCTGGTCTTCTTCCCCGCCAGCTTGTCTTTTGGTACATGGAGAGAGCCTGCTCTTGCACCTTTAAGACTTCCTCCTTGAAGAATGACCAGCCTTCCTGGATTCCTTTGCCCTTCAGGGCTGCCTCCCAGGGGACTCTGTTGATCAGTCTCCTAAATAGGCCAAAGTCTGCCCTCCGGAAGTCCAAGGTGGCAGTTCTGTTGACCCCCCTCCTTACTTCTCCGAGAATTGAAAGCTCTATCATTTCATGATCACTGTGCCCAAGACGGCCTCCAACCACCACATCACCCACAAGTCCTTCCCTGTTTGTGAACAACAGGTGCAGGGGGGCACCTTCCCTAGTTGCCTCACTCACCAGCTGTGTCAGGAAGTTATCTTCCACACACTCCAGGAAGCTCCTAGACTGTTTCCTCTCCAGCATACATCCAGTAGATTGAAGTCCCCCATGAGAACAAGGGCTAGCAATCATGAGGCTTCTCCCAGCTGCTTGTAGAATAATTCATCTGCCTCTTCATCCTGGTTGGGTGGTCTGTAACAGACTCCCACCATATCTGTCTTGTCGGCCTTCTCCCTGATTCTTACCCATAAACACTCAACCCTATTGTCATCATCATTAAGCTCCAGACAATCCAAACACTCCTCTATTATACAGAGCTACCGCAACACCTCTCCTACTTTGTCTATCCCTTCTGAAGAGTTTATAGCCATCCATTGCAGCACTCCAGTTGTGCGATCATCCCACCATGTTTCTGTGATGGCAACTATATAATAGTTTTCCTGATGTACAATGGCTTCCAGCTCCTCCTGTTAATTGCCCATGCTGCATGCATTTGTGCAGAGGCACTTCAGCTGGGTTGTCGTCCATGTCACCTTCTTAGAAGAACACCCCTTAATTCCTTTGAGGTGTTTCACCGGCGTTCCCCTCTTGGCTCTTATTATCTCAGTAGCCCCTAGCTCATCTCCGTACAACTTCAACTGTGCTCCAGTGAACCCAGCACATCTCAGAGATAGACTGAGTACCCTTGCTAGCACCCCATCCCTCTAACCCTGGCATGTCATCCCTCAGCTTGTCTCAGGCAAGCCTGAAATTAACCCCCTCCCCCTTCAAGTCTAGTTTAAAGGTCTGTCAATGAGCCCTGCAAGCTCATGAGCAAAAATCCTCTTTCCCCTTTGAGAAAGGTGAATCCCATCAGATGCCAGCAAGCCTGGTGCTGTGTAGACCATCCCATTATCAAAAAAAACCAAAACTGCGGTGATGATACCAGCCACAGAGCCATGCGTTAATAGACTGGCTGCATCTGTTTCTCCCAGTGTCATTGCCTGCAACTGGAAGGAGAGAGGAGAAAATAACCTGTGCTCCAGAGTCCCTTAGTAGCCATCCCAAGGCCCTGAAGTATCTTTCAATTGCCCTTGGACTACGTGTTGCAGCTTCACCACCTCCCACATGGAAGAGCAGTAATGGGTAATAGTCCGAGGGCTATACCAGGCTAGGAAGTTTCCTAGCCATGTCCTTAACCCAGGCCCCAGGGAGGCAGCAGACCTCCATAAGACGAAGGTCTGTCTGGCATATTGGACCCTCTGTTCCCCTCAGAAAGCAGTCACCTTTTTTTTAAAAAAAAAAAAAAAAAAAAAAAAAAAAAAAGTCAGCTTAGACGGATGCTCAGATAACTGTTAGCATTTTGATAAGGAAAATATTTAACACCATCCTTCCAGCAAAGGCAGACTATTCTTCAAATCATTTTGCTTCTACTGGCTTCATGAAACAAAAAAGACCAGCTCTGGAAGTCCTCTTCCTTGTACAGTCCTTACTGCCCTGCTAAACAAGTTCCATGGAGTCTTCCTCAGCAGTGGAGGGCTTTTTCAGCCAAGGGCTTGGTAACAGCCATTCTGAGCTTGACTGCAAAATAGAGTTGAGGCAAAATTTGCAAAAATACCAGTGTCTAAAGAGCCAAGGGACAGTTACAAACTACATAACAAGACATCACACGGTGATCCTCCAAGATAGCACCTAAGCTAGCTTACCCACACAACACAGCTGTAAGGAGATATTAGCTTAACATTTAAATCACAGAAATGCTCAACTCATATACATGGGTGTGCCACCGTGGCTACTAAATGCAGCCTTTCCGCTTTTCATCTGCTTTCAGACTGGCCTGGCTCACATCCGTCCAGCTTAGAGCATGAACAGAGCAAAAGCAAGTTTCTTTGCACTAATCCATGGAGACATGACCTTAAGACTTCTCTGCTGACTTTTTAAAAGAAGCATTAGATTTGTTTATAAAAGCTGTTGCACTCATTCACGAATACAAATGCTACATATTAAACGACACTGATCAATTGTGAAAACTGGTAACAGCATAAAAAGCTAAATATTTTGTTAACTTTATTTCATGTAGTTAACTTGTCATACAAAAGTTAAAGCCAGCAGCCTGTGAGGTGCTGAAAGCTCTGCTGATGAGAATCCTCATTCCTGTGTTCAAAGCTGCAACTTTTGATAACTCCCAATTTCCCACACATAAACCAAAACCAGTTTTTGCATTGATACAAAAAAACCCTAATATTACCTGTGACAAAGGAAAAAAAAGGTTCTAGCTGATAGAAATATTTAATTCTAACCAAAAAATCAGGAAGCATTTAATTAAGTTTCCAGTGTTGAAGGTATTCTATTGTTTTTAGTTTAAAAGTTTTACTGAAATTCAGATTAAATTACATGTGAAACACTAAATATTTCAATTTCTTTCCAGGTCTGTGTGTTTGATTTGTTTTGTTGGTTTGTTTTGGGGTTTGTTGGTTTTGGTTTTTTTTTTTGGGGGGGGGGTGGGGGGTGGGGGTGGGGTGGAGGGCGGGATCATCAAGTATAACATTTGGCCATGTTTAAGCTTCATAACTTGTATATCTCTAATATTATATTCTTCCCAAACTAGTCTGACAAGTTCTAAATACAATGGGTTCAAATGTTTTAAGAAAGCTATCACCTCAAAGATACTAGGCATTCCATGCACTTTTAGACTTGCCATTTTCAAAGCTGCAAGGACACTTGGGTCTTCTAACCCACCTATCACAGACCATTGCATTTTATCCAGGTAAATCTGGTTATCTTCATAACCAGAAGAAATGATCTTTTCTTACTTTGTGGTCACCACTGCTAAATGCAAATATAAAAAAAAACCCAAAGAAATGTGAAATAAAAAATAATTATCAAAGGTTCCTAAAAATATATTCAGTAACTTCTAGAAAAGCAGTACACATTAATGAAGTAAAAACAAAGTCCACGCAACACTGTTTTCTTTTAACCATATGCCAAGGCAGAGCCACCAAAAGAAGCAGTCCCAGCTGCTCTCCAGATCCTAGCTGTTAATTCTCCCCTGACCCTCTCCCCTTGTGCCCTCCATGCACAGGAGCTGGGCAGGTGCAGAGAAGAGCTGTGGCACAGTGAAGGACAGCACAAATTCTTTTGGTAGTCCTGCTTGCTTATAAAGGCATAAAATGCTTGTTGAAGTACTGCCTTAGTTTTGGACATGGTGCTATTTTATATGCTGTACAATTTACTATGCTGAAATATCTAGGCACAAATGAATTAATTTCAACATGAATCTAAGCTTTAATTAGACTGAATATCCTTGCTTTTTCAAGTTCAAGTCAAATCGTCATCATTACCTGAAGGTAGTTTATTTTTTGTGGTATAATATTTAGAACATTCAAGAGCATGTTAAGAAAAAAATGAATGCATACCCAGTCTACATAAATGTAAATTTATTCATAATCAAGAGCAGAATATTTTCCTATGGCATTTATCAAAGCAAATATCCTTATATAGGCATTGTTATAAAATGAACAGTGTGCTTAAAACAAGGGACAATCCCATGCTTTTATGCACATATTTTCAGGTTTGTTAGTGAGCTGAAGCTGTTTTATTTCATCACAAAATAAAACCAATGATAAAGAAATGCAATGAAAACACTGAGGTCTTTTAAAATGTTTTCAGTAAACAAACTACTACTTTACAGGGAACTCTTTTCCTTTCTGCTATTTCCTTCTACATACAGATTTTAAGAAGAAAGAGCAAATTATCATGGTGCAAAATAAGAAAGGCTAACATTTTCAAATGCATTCAACATTTTCTCTTAAATTAGGGCAGGAGACATTTTTTAAGTCTTTCATATATTTCTGGTCAATTCTCTATTAGTTATCATCCAACTTATCCTTGAAGAAAATGTGTATTTAAATTACATACACACTTTTTGAGGGCCTGTTTTGAAACAAAACACCTTCAGGATGGCTCATCCACCTTAGTTTCAGAATGAAGAGGAAAAACAAAGTGGACACAGGAACCATTAAGTATTTAAGATGTTAACAAAATCAGAATAATTTTCACCACTTTACACCTCTACTGCACATCTTTAGAACTTACAGCTAGTTTTATGAGGTATTCAGTACCCGGGAAAAGCTGCTGAATAGTAAAATCCAGAAAAAGTTCTGTGCTGTTATAGATTACATTCCACTTTGTAAAATTCTGCTCATTGTTAGCAATATAAATTATATAGCGATCTAGGATTCCATTTACTTCCACTGGTTTTTTCCATCTGCAAATAAAAAAGCAAAACATTATTAAGACCAGTAAAGATTCAGACCATACTGAAAAATGTAAGGCTTTGTTTAGGGGACTTTGTGAGGTTTATTTTAAGAATTTGAAAACGTAGTTTTGCAACCATAAATGTAAATCTAAGGCATACCTCTAATACAGTATTTGTACTCAATAGAAAAATGATTACAGTAACACACAAAGCAAGGGCTACAAAATGGGCATACCACCAGAACATTTCCTGCACTGAAGTTTGCAGAGGCTATGCCCATATGTAGGTTATACTGATTGCGTAAAGACAAAATGGAAATTAAGTTGGCAAGTGATAATCAGAAGGTTCACAGAACCACTAAACTAATCACTTCTATGCATTTAATCATAATAAATTTAATTTTATGTCACAAACCCTTCCCCTGATTGAACTCACTGGAATTCTTGAATAAACTGATGCACTATTGTGTTGTCAGGAAAGAAGAAATCCTTACTTACTGCACATATATCGTTCTAGAATCCAAAACCGTCAGGACTGGGGCATCTACATGAGATGGTGGCAGCTGTGCTGTAAACAAGGTGACCTGGGAACTGTTTGTACAGCCAGCAAGCGTGCATGCAGTGAGCAGAAACTGGTGTGGCGTAAAAACTGCTAAATCTAGGGCAAAAAAAGGAATATGAATTTACTTTGTATATTAATTTTACCTTGCTTTTCTGTAACTTTCAGAGGGTAGTAAATTCAGAAATTAAGAGGAAGAGTGACCTGTATCTCTTAAATGTTTCAGATTTGTCCCAGAGGAGTGAATAGGTGCTGGTTGTTTAATAGCAAATAACTGCAAATTTTGACTGATAACAGATCTATGGAGCTTGCTTTCATTGAGATGACCCCATTGTACAGTACATTTACCCTAGAATGTACACCACCCAAACAAAACAAAGGTGTTTAGACTCTTAGGTGTTACATACTGTATCAATTTGCTACAGTGGCAAATGAACACCTTTAGGATGATTAAATCAAATGAAATTAATGGAAAAACAAGTACAGGTTCATTAACATAGCCAGGTTATTTTTTTTTAAAGGTACTGTATGATACATGAATGTCAAGCATCAATACATACAATAATTCACTCCATGCAGATTTCACTATAAGCATGCATACAAAGGAAGCTCATTGTTGCCACCACTCATATTGGTCCGTTCTCTCTTTGCCTGTTTGTCTTCAACTGTGTGAATGCCAAATGTTTGTAAAATATATTTCAGTAAAGACAACCTGTCTAATGCTATAGCAAAACAACTGTTAAATGATTATTTATTATGAAGCTATCTTAAGTTTCAATTATTGCAGAAAATGGTGAATAAAATGTAGCATCTTTGCTGAATAAATATTCTAAAAGATTTTTAGCTTCATATACTCTTCTCTATACTAATAAAGGAATGTTTGTCAGAAAAATTACAGTAGGAAGGTAATGCAGACATAATTTTCTAATCTTTTTCTTTTTTTATTAAAATGCAAATAGTCGATTTTAATGAGCAAATCCTTTAAGAAGGAATTTACAACTGAGGTTTTGGCAACAGTATAAGGTATACAAGTAAAATGCAGATGTTAGAGATATACATTTTTAGTATGCCGGAAAAGTTCTGGGGTTTTGCAAGACATAAAAAATGCTAGTGTTTTCAGAGCCAAATGTATCAAACTATCATGTTGTACAAAAATACTTGTGAGCACAAATTCAAAAATTGCAACTGGATGACAAAGACATCACTAAAGTAGAAATGTTGTAGACCCAACTTCTTTCTCACTAGTTTTCCCCTCATATAATGTCTCCAGTCCCTGCTGCAATGGAATTCCTTCTGACTTACTCCACTCTGTGTGAGGAGAGAATGAACTCGTGCATTTTTATTGAAAATGCAGTATCACTCAGTGGTATTGTTCTACGGAGCACATGGCAAAGTGCGAGTTAAAAAAAAAATGCCGTAACAGAAAAAAAAATCATCAAGTGAATGCCTGTAACACAGTGACATGTTTAATCAACATAATGGGACTGATTCTACCAGGGTTAAGCAGTGCTTATGTGGGTGAGAGGGGGAAAGCACACTCCAGAGCAGGTGCTCAAGCTGGCTCAGCAAGCAGAGAAAGTAAACTCCACATACTGCACCAACTGTATTGCCCTCATTACTGTACACCTTCCTGGATCCTGTGTTCCTTACAGCTGCCATCAGAGAAGCCACAAAAAGTACAGATGGAGATGGAAGTCTGTGAGACAAGTATCAGATACTCCATGTTCTGGGAGGGCAAACAAATGTCCAGAAGGATTTTTACTTTTAGCAATGGTAAAATGAACCGCTGAAAGCAATCCATGGTACCTATTTAATTCATATCCTTGTAAACAGTGAATACACGTTCTTCTCTCTAAGTTGAAACTGTATTGTGGGGATTCACTTTGCAGAGTGAATATAACACAAAGGAAAGGAGAAGAGAAAAAATGGATTTCTCCTCTTCCATTTGTTTACAGTGGATCAGTTTTCCTTGTACACAGACTTGGGATGGGGGTTGGGGAGGGGTATTTTTCTCTTCTTTAAGGAAAACTTCTCATCAAGGAACTGCTTTTTTAAAAAAGGTAGCTTGTACTGAAACCCTGATTTGACGCACTCTGTAGCTGATAGGACTACTTGCATGCATAAGAGTTTCTGGAAATACTTAGTTAAATTTGAAGAGGGAGGAACTTTGTCAAGGATGAAGAGAATGGAAGATGGAAAAATGTTTTATTTCCCTCCCTGAAAAAAAAAAAGTGACTATAAGTTACTATGTGTGTCTCAGTGCTTGGAATAGAAAAAGCAAAAAGACAAGACAGGGAAACATGCAAATAACAAGGAACGGAAACACAGGACATATGAGCAGCTAGATCCTTTAGGATCAACTGATAAGCATATTGAGAGAGGAGGGAAGGAGTGGAGAGCTTAAAAAAAGAGTAGAAAGCTAAAATATAGAAAAAAGCAACATGTCACCAGGATCAAAGGAAATCTTTATTCCTCATCTTGAGTTAATAATGCCAAAGTATTTTGACTAATAAATGCTGAATAGAAAGTTTCAAAGGAATCTGAAAGATTTTGGTGGGATAAAAGCTAAAAAGAAAAATTACAATAGTGGGACCAAGAGAAGAAATTAGAGAAATCAGACACTTTGGAATGTCACTCAAAGCATGAGCTTTGCAGTCAATGAAAATTTCTCCATAGACTTCATCAATGTTTGGATGAGCCTGCAAATATAGTGTAGGTAGTATTTCTGAAAGGTTAGACCGAGAAACTGACAAACTGAACAATAAAAATCATATTACATCATAATTGATGCAATTATTTGTCACACTGATTTGGCAGATATTTTCCTATTCAAAGTTCAAAGTGTTTCATAATGGATCAATGGATTCAAACAACTACAGATACAAACACGAATCTGAATGAGGAGGGGGGAGGTTCTTAAAACTACAAAGCCACTGTTTGTCAAGGTCCTCTAGCAACAACGCCTTGTTTTCCATTTGCTTGATTGCATGATTTGCATAAGATCAAATGTAGGCAATTGTGGACATGAAAAACAGATTGCGCTCAAACACATTAGAAATGGATCCACAAGCATTATCCAGAAATGCGTTACAAGAAAATGCACCCCAGTGCATGGAAAACTCAATGATTAATGTCAAACAAATGATAATTTACAATATAGGACATGAATTATATGTTATTTTACAATTGATTTCATGCTGTTGCTGGAAGAATTTCTTTGATCACAATTTACAAAATGAATCCAATAAGCAGACAATTATTTTCTTTTTAACTCACAGCAAAAACTGAAATTTTTTTTTCACACATTTGCTTGATCAGGTTATATTCCTGAGTGTTCCACAATTCCAGTCCCGTGTTAATTTAAAATAATATCAATTGCTTCTTACTGCAATTTTCCAATAACTACTCTATTAAATCAGTTATTTCTTACCAAAACAAAGCTAAAGTTAAAAATTATAGATGTTTACTAATCTAAATTCAGAATTTGGTCTTGTACTCATTTCTGGACTCTAAAGGGCAAAGAGCACCAAAGGGCAAAGAAAAAAGATACTTTCTTGGGGGTATAGTATTCCCTCAAATCATCCTATTAAGGTAGCAGGTAGCCAGAAAAATAATTCTGCTGTTTGCACATCAAAACAGAACAAAAGAAGAAAACTAAAATAAACCCACCCCCCCTACCCCCCATATCCGTTTTATAGCCATTACTTACTTTTCCCAAAGAAAAAGGCGTGGGAGGTAGGGAGGGGAAGGGCAGGGAGAGAAGGGATCAACCTGCCTTTTCATCTCTTTGACCTCAGAGGCAATACAAACAAACTAAATTCTTTTCTAACTCACATGTCAGCAAAAGAATTGCTAACTATAGTGTCTATCATTAAAATCGACATTTGCTTACCACTACATTTATTATATATGTGGAACTTCCCACACTAACCAAGGCAACTATCTTAAATATCATGGTAAATCTAACTATAGTGGGTGGTATATATCCAGTTTCTAGTAACCACCAGCATAAGTCCTGATAGCACAATCAATGCATGAGACAGAAAGAATAAAGAATGACCCTGTTTGCATGGTCAATAAGAACACTCACTTTGCTTTGATCAGATTTAATGGGTAGTCATTGAAAGATAATATACAACACTACAGTGCTACTTTTAGCATGGAACTTGAGAGATGTTGCTAAGATAGAGAAGAAAGACATAGTAAGTACAGTAAAAAAAACCCCAACCCTGAAATTAGAGATTGAAGAACTTGACTCAAAATATGAGCTTTACTGTCAAGATGCCAGAGTACATCACAGCTCAAAAATAACACAGTATTAATGTCTACAATGTTTTAATTTATCTGTAACATGCAGCATTCTGTATTCAGGTTACAGCAACAGAGTCACGTAAGTCACATACCCTTCTTTCCTCCCCTCTTCCACCCTATTTCCACTCTCCCTGGTTTCAGGCAGCTATTGTAAGGACCAGAAATGGCAACATCCTGTCTTGGTGAGCACTCAGTTGAAACGTGACTTGCGTAAGGAACCCCACATAGTTTCTCCCAGGAAAATAATTGAGACAATAGCTATCCCATTGCTATGTTCAAAGGAAAATAATACGGCAGCACTGTAGCAAGGGATTGTTAGCAGCACAACAAAGAAAACCTGCTGAGAGAGTATGAAGATGAAAAACTTCCAAAGAATTCCAATCACCATGTTGTTTATGTAGGTAGACTGTATGACTACTTCAGCTCATTACTCACACCCTTATTCTGTTCTCTCTTCTTCCTCCTCATAGTTTGTTAAATTAACTTACAGTAACTTAATATTTAATTAGAAGGTAAACTCTTTGGGACCATAAATCTGCATCACCAAATACAATGATGTCCTCATCTGATTTTTATGCACTATCAAAAAAAAAAAAAAATCATTAAGTGCCAAGATCATATTATCAGGCTTGCTCCATCAGACATCATTAGCAGTTCTTTCCCTTCCACCATTTTCTGAAAGCAAGGAACAACTCTTATATAACTTTTAGTACAGTATATCCTGCTTTCTGTATTTATAAAGCACCAATCACTTAAATATATTGACTCTCAAATAACCATCACTAATGTACAACCTTCTCTGGGAAGGTATTATACTAATGCTGCATCTTTTCCACAGATCTCCTGTGAACCCCATACCATATTCATCACTTCCTTGAAAATATTTCAGAAAAAACGGGGCGTCACAAATGACATCACTTGCCTACTTCAGGCAACTCAATCAAGTCCAAGAAAACAGCGTGCTCATGTACCTAATTGTATAAACTAGCAAAGAATGGCCTTTCACATGTGGAACTGGTCCATTAATTGAAGAAAACATCTATCTTCCAAGACAGCAACAAATTCTGCCGGATATTAATTAATGATTAAGAACATTCCAGAGTGAGAATTAAAAGAATTTTTGTGAAGCCACTAAAAACAAGGGCAAGAAATAAGAGAGACAAATAAACTCAGGGTCACAAATAATTATTTTCAGGAAGCACCATAAGGTGTTGTTCTGCTCTCTAACCAGCAAAGACTTTGACACAATGGCATATGGACGAAACAACTTTGCTTCTAGCTGGCCAACAAATGCTGATGTGTTTTAGAAGCTATTTGCTCAGCAGTGAATATTGCTGGTTTTCCAAATTATTCATAAAGGAGTAAATCCACATTCCATTTGAGATTTATACACTTCAGAAGAGTTCAGGAAAGGTACAAATTCCAGGCCCCATCCGAGGAATTAAAGAGCATAGCACAAAACCATGTATCATATGGGAGCACCAAAAACATGAGAGTCGTGTTGGACTGTGTAAAAAAGTTATATTCAAGAAGAAAAAGCCCTTTGGCACAAATATGAAACAAAAAAATCTTTAATCATTTCAGTTTGCAATGATTTCAAACAATTAATGTAGTTATTACATGCACGTGGTAGAACTACAGTTCCACTTTTGGAAAAGTGGTAGCTCCAAAGTACTTTAATGTTTTTAAATATAATTATGTTTTAACAGCAAAGATGATAAAGTCTATTTGTTTTCACATTTAGTAAGTGTCTCTCGGTTATGCTCTTACAACCCTTAACTGTTGCACAGAAAACCTTTCTGCCATTTAACAGCCCAAACTCTTGTACTACTTTGAGCACAAACTCATCCCTCAAATGTTATGTTTTATCCTGGCCAATTCACAAGGCCACATTAGCATCCAGTCCTGATGACTGTGTTCCATTTTACTTTTTTTTAAAAAAAAAAAACAAAAAAAAAAAAACAAAAAAAACAAACTATTAGTTTTAACCTTACCCTAGCAAGGTACACATCTTTTTAATTCAACATGCATATTATTCCTTTCCCAATGAAAAAGTTGGAATACTAGGATTCCAGTCTTTTGGCTTTTAAAGCCATGTCCCTGAGATAGTAACTATGGGTACATTTTCTACCCTGTTCCTACCCTCCAGTTAGGACACACTAGCTTGAAATCCTAAAGGTGCTCAGCTAAAGACAACTCAAGTCATGTGGAGTGCCACATATCACATTGTTTAGAAGAAGTTGAAGGGAAACATCAGAAGGACATTTAAACATCTTTTAATACTTTACCACAAATTAATCTACCTGATTCCTTGTGTGACTCTAAAGACATCTCACGTCACTGACCACAGAAGAATCACGGTGCATGTGTGAAGCTCCTTGGAACCCTTCTTCCTAACATCCCTAAAGTATTCCCCTGGCCCATCATCATTAGTCACCATCAGAAAAATATAGAGGCATTTTGGGAGTTTTTTTTTAAAGGTTTCTCTTGCTGCCAAAACAACACATAGCCAGTCAGAGCAAATATTCAGCATCAAGTGAACCTAATGAACTTCCAAGTTATGTCTTTGATAACTAGAATTAAAATTATTGCATTGTCTCCCTAGTTTACTTCAATTATAACAGCTGGACAAATAAGGTGAGTTTGAAGGTCAGAGGGGGAGAAAGCAGAAAGAGGACAGGGCACATTCATTTTTACCAGGCACATGAAGAGAAGTAATTGTGGTCATACCAATATCACTATCTTAGTTTTATTTCTCTCTCTGTCATTTCTTTGCACATCATATGGCATGACGCAGCCCTATTTTAAGATTTAAATGAAAATTTCCATTCATGAATGCTTCCAGTCCAGTCACTGTATTGCTATCAGCTTAAATAGAGGGGAGTTGTTAGTATACATCATAAGAACATTGATCTCTCAGCCAATATCGAGCCCAAAAAAGTGAAAAAGGAAAAAAAAAAAGTGTTTTGAACATTTTACCTCTGTATTACTTCAGCTTTATGTTCACAACTGGAAAATATATTTGCACTAGACAACTACACTGCAAATTTGAATCTCAGCTACCTGCTGCCATAAAACTGGAACTACTCTGGATTCACATTAGTATGACCAAGAACCCCTTGGCTCACTAACAGAAGTACATCCTGCATTCCCAAGTAATTCCGATCTTGCTGCAGTGGGAGAAACAAAATTCAGATCCACCTTACATTTGGTGCTGAGTTAATTCTATCAGGTCAAGAGAAGTGCCTGACTGCCTCTTTTACAACCCACTGAAGAACACATATGAATGTGCAGCGGTGGTAAGAGAAGCCAGTAAGATGTTAAGTTATATAAGATTATACGGTAAGTAATACAGCAACTATTACTATCCATTTTATATAAATCAATAGTGCAGTCTCATCTGGAATAGCATATATTACAGAGTGCAGAAATGAAGTCTGTCTGGAAAATGGCAGTGAGAAAGCACAGGCTTACAAACACTCTCTTAGGAAGAGAGGCTGAAAAAACAACCTGAGAAAAGGAAACGAAGATGACACACCATACAGGTATATAAGTTAGTGAGTGCTACATAGAAAAGCAGTTAAGACCCTGTGTTCCCATGAACTACCTTTCAATAATACAGGGGAAAAAAAGGACATTCAATGAATTTAGAAAATGGAATTTTCAGAGAAACCCCACCCAAAACCATGGAACATATACTGCTGACAAGAAGATCCAGGTTTATCTTTATAAATCAATTTCTGGGGGAGAGATATTAAATACCAATACCATGTTTTTAAAATTATTTTTATAAACATCACTGTAATTTGCAAATCTGTAGAACAGAGTCCTGCAAGATTTCTATACTTCTCTTGCTATATCTGAGACTACTTAGAACTCTTCAACACTGTATTTTGTTTTATTTTTTAAGTTTTCCTGCCTAAGCAATGAAAGAGAGGGATGGGAGGAAAGAAATTAATTTCCAAAAGAAATATTTTCTTTGCCAAAAAGTAAACAATATTACTAGTAGATTTTTACTTATTAAAATTGAATATGCATACTAAATCACAAAATACTATTTTAAGCCAAAAAAAATTTGTTTTAATCCACAAAATATTTGACCAAAAAAAAAGTCATCGAGCAGAAACTTGAGACAATATGCTTAGACTAGAAATTGGAATCTAAACAAGAAAAATATGACAATGGCAGTTTGAACTGGTATCAACTAGAGGTTACAGATTAGTGGTTTATAGGTTACCAGCTTTATTTAGCTATATATGTGTTTTACATCCAGTATGGGTAACTTGTTCCACCATTTTGTATAGTACCAGGCATGCAAGATCATTAGAGAACAACTCTCACCATCCAGGCAAGGCATCATGTGATTTAAGAGTTTCTGTAGAAGAGATACTACCACCTTTCCAGGACCAGAAAAGCTCCGTGTATCTGAATTATAGTCAGAGAATAAAGGGTTTTGCTAAAACATTACTGGAGTGCTGGAACAAGGATAGTGGGAGGACTCAGCTTCTGAGCACCATTCCTAAACAAGAAAATTTATAGCAAATTAAATCTGTTGCAAGACTACAAAAGCTGAGCTAGTTTTCAGCTGGCCACAGAATTAGCAGCACAGTAAGATATACTGTACTTCTACCTGTTCTCCTCTGTCCTTACCGGAACAATCAGCCCCAGCTGTTGAGTCTTTAATATGGTCAACATGTGGTTGGGGAAAATTATTGGGATTCCTTTTTCCTTTTTTTTTTTTTTTTTTAAAGTTTACTTGCTTTATATTTATTTTCAAAACATGCACACCAAAAAAAAAAAAAAAAAAAAAAAAAAAAAAAAAAAAAAAAAAAAAATCAAACCAAACCAAAACCCTGAAAAGCCCAAAGATTTTTTTCAACTTGAAACATTGCACTACCCAGTTATGTCATGTAGTGTCAGTAATGTCATCAGATAACATAACTGCCACAATCTGATGTGATGCATTAAACTGGGATTACCAGAATAAATCATGTTTGTGGGTACACAGATCACAGGTGGTGCAGTCAGCTGCTCTGTATTACGGCGTATCTATAGGATGTGCAGATTAGGATATAATGTTCAGAGGCTTGTTCTTGTTTGTGAAGTGCTTTGCAACCATAACTCAATAATAAGGAGCCACCAAACACTTATAATAGCATAAACCATCATCAGGGAAAAATACAAATCGATCAGTGCCAGCAATATAAAAGAAAGAGCATGCATCTGTCCCCAGTCTCATAAATTCAGTGGTTGTTGCAGGCTTTTTCTCTATCCCACATGTACTTTATTAATAACAGTAACTATTATAAATAACAATAATGCAGAGTAGTTTATTTCAAGATGAATTCTCTTCTTATTATCTGTTGATCCTCTCCCTTATTTCTTACATCCCGTCTATATTCCTCCTGTAAATGGGGGGGGAGAGCTAGTTTAATTTATTGTTTGAAGTTTATGCCTTTTAATTGGCAGCAGTGTGCTATGCCAAGAAAGTTGTCTATGTAGGCTCCCTGAAATATCTGCATAACTTAAACTGGCATGTTAAGCTTCTACAAAGGAGGCACAGAATTTACATTCTACTGCATGTTATAAATAAGTAATAAGAACAGATTAGAATTATGCATTTACGCCTACTAGTGAGAGTGAGATGCATAATTCACAAGTGGCAAACCCTTAAAGAGGCTTTCGTACTTCACCCCAACCCTCTCCCCCCTCCAATCTCGTGTATGTAGAACATAGTATATTTTTCAGTCCCACTGCTCCACAATTTTTTTTTTTCCCCAGCTACAGTGTTTAGACTTCATAATCACTACTTTTTCTTTCTTGCAGAAAAGCAACAGACACTATATGTTAGCAGTCACTGGGAATGTATCTGCTTTTTGTTACAGCATTGGTGCCATCTTTCTGAATTTTCTTGTGATACTCGGGGACACAACTGTAAGAGACAGATGTTAAATCGCAGTGCTTTCAGTAGGTGCCAGAGTAAACCGAAGTCCTCTACCTAACTTACAAAGAGAACGCAGAACTTAACAACTAAATTTCCTTATGCTTCGCAGTCGACATGCAGTACTGCAGCTCTAGTTGTATCTCCTGGAGGAGTAGACTAATCCCTATGACCATTCACGTCTTCAGTTTCTCTGCTGAAGCCTGTAAACTAATATCTTTTCTGACCGCAATTTATACGATAGCGCATGAAGGCCACAGATTTTGCAGAGCCTGTGGCTTTCCCCCACAGCAGTTCTACCTCTAAGAAGCAGTCTGTTACCTGGTGATAAAGTGGCGGAACAAGGAATGATCTTAGTCTAGTTGCTTTAGTATTTTTTGGTTCTCTGGCTGGAGCCCTACAGTGTTGATCATTGTACCTCCCAAAGAGGCATCACTATGGACAGGCTCTTTGGTAGAAGTCATCATCTTATAATTTCTCTCAACTGTTTTGAACTTAGTCTATTTAGTTCCCTGGATTTTCCTTTGTCCTGTGTGCAAATATTTTAAATTATATTCTAGTTCTAACTACCATTTGTTTATTCTGCCTCAATCTCTGCCATGCAACTTCTTTTCATAGTTAAGCTAACACTTGTACCTCTCTTTTTCTGGCAACATTTATTTATTTAACCTTTTTATTTCTTCAGTGTACCTCACTTAATATTATGAGTTTTCCTTGACTAGCTTTCTATGTACTTTATCTCTGCCTGTAAACTTAGGAGAAAGACTGCAATTATGCATGTATTTTAATTCCCAGTACAATTCAACAGCTTAAAAATTGTTATGTGACATTGTAACAATGGTATTAAATCCCAAGAGCCATATCTCAAAAATTCAAAACACATTAGTTGAAATGAAAATAATACTTTTACATTAACTTTAAGAATAGCAAAAGGCACCACAATTATTTTGATATGTAGGAGAGCATTCCTATCCTCAAAATGATGAAAAGGCTAGCACGCCAGCTCATGAGAACATGCAAACATTCTTGTCAATTGGATTAAATTATTGTTCCTTGATCAGAAAATGAGTGACTAAAAGTATTAAAATTAAGTGATCATAAATAGCTCCAAAGTTGAAGTCAGTACAAAATTCAACTTTCAAAAGGAAGATATTGACATACTGTACCAACATAGGTTACTTTCCACTATTGATAATTTCCTCCTTCTTCTACATTTCTCCTAGAATAAACTGTGGAAATTTTTACCACTTATGCATCATTTGTATGAACTCACTCAGTGTAGCCAATGATCCTGGAAAGGTAAGCAATGAGTACCCAGAAGCTTTTAATAAGCCAGATTCTCTAGTCTCCTCTGAATAACCTTTTCCACTGACTAACAGAGGGGATGCAAAGCTATTCACCTGCTGTCCTAACAAGAAAGCTTTCAACTGTTGGCAGAGCTGTTTTAACTGCCCCTACTATCTATTCAGCACTGATTCCAACTCTAATTTATACCAACTAGAAAAATTTTAAAATAAGATATCTTAAGTCTCCTTCAAGATACTTGTATAAAATTTTACATATTTATGCACCTCTGTTGATTGAAACCACGTATGCTCACAGAAAGAACATAGAAACTTAGTGATTTAATTGATTAAATCACAAATTAGAATTGGAAATAGCTAATGATATATTTCCAGATACAGAACACAGGCAGTATATTATCACCAGTGTAAAAATTCAGTCTTTCCCACCTGATCACTTATTCTCTTGCATGTGCAGACCTTGTGCAGTCACTTCTCACCAAAATGGTTGAACAACACCATTCTTAAATTCGAAATCCAGATGCTTATTTACATGTAGCCATAAACATATCCAGACACACAGAAAAAGAAATCAAGATATGCATACTGTAAATGTGACTTAAATGTGTCTCTGTAATAAAGGAACATGGTGTATCCAAAGCAGCCATCACAGAAACAATAATGAAGTTTATCATCCACCTTTCCATTCATCTTAAGACCATGAGTCTAAGCCTTACTTAAAGCACACTAATCTGATGTTGTTTAGTTTTATGTTCACTTAAATATTTTTTCCCACACACTAGGTAATTTCCCGGTAACATGTCACTTTAATGTGTCACTCTATACAACAAAAAACATGGAAAAGAAAGAAAAAAAAAAGAGAAAACCCCCAGGAGATTTCAAAGTCCAACTACAATTTATGTAAAATGCTTCAATCAGAAATAGATTGTCATAAAAATACAATATTTCATGGAAGACTAGTGGAAAGCATGATGGAGTTCAGTACTGACTAAAAGGCTATTAAGCTTTCTGTAAACAATTTAGGCAATCTGTGTAGAAACCTAGGTTAGGTTTCTGGCAGTGATTCAACAGGAAAGGAACTATCCTAGAATGCCTCTCATGCTTTTTGTGACATGATTTATGCCTTGCATATGTTTTCACATAACTTAGGAGGATAGGGAAACAGATTTTGAAAATACAGGAATTCTCCTCCAATCATACAAACCATCAAATACTTTTAAAATCAAACTTATATCCAGCTATTTTATGGCTTTGTAACACTCTGGCTTGTATTGTTCACACACAAGACACGACTTTTCAAAGATAAAAAATACTCAGGAAGGTCTGAACTTACAGTAACAGAAAAAGCCATTAATTGGTGAAACAGTTTAGAAATGGAAGTGGTAAGGAAGTTGCTCAGATCTATTGAAATAACAAGTCTGAAACATATACAAACATCAAAGAGTCCCCTTTTCATAAATTTGTCTCATTGTAACGTTCTGTTCTTTCAATAAATAAAATGGGTGAAAATATTTAAGTAATGGTTAATTACTCAATGCCCTTGTGGCCATGCATTTAGTAAAACCAAGGAAAAGGGGAAGCCCTGGTTGGGAACTCTCCAGAAGTATTACTGTGGTGTTACCTGCCTGGACATTATCACCATTTATTAATATTCCACTAATGTTAAAGGAAGGTTGGGGCGTATCGGGTATAGAAAGAAGGGTCTGTGTCTAGTGCAAGCTAAACAGGAACGCATGTACTGCTCAGTCAGAATAATTATCACAGCTGATAAACCAACACAATTTGTAGTAGCAGCATGGAAGAAAATATCTATCTTAAATTAAATATACATCAAGTCTTTGGCAGTTCAGGAGACCAAATGGTGCTAATTGAGTGAGGAGAAATATGAGTGTGTTTTCCAGGGCATAAGGAAAATCTCAGAGAGAAACTTCATTATGCAGCTTGCAATATCAAGAAGGCTGCCCCACTCTTTCCAAGCCGACTAAGTTAGGGCTAAGTAAGGTATATCCTTATGAATGGATATCAAGAGATTCAAACAGAAGCAGCAGGTTTGGCCTTAGTCCATCTGTGCAAGAGGTGTCATACCTTTTTTTACATGAGCCCAGCATTACCTGAAACTAACCATAAATCATTTACCAAGCATTTCAAAATGATTCTGGCAAAAGATATCTCAGGAAAGTGGGGATGCTTTTCTTTATCTATAAACATAGTATTTATAAGTTGAACATAAAACCTTGCACAGCTTCTGATATTTTCTAAAGCACTTAACAAAAGTGTGATTGATGAAATCTTGACCTAAACTATAAGCTTATGCATCTGTTTTATCAGCAAAATTAAAACCAGAACAGAACCCACCACTTTGCCTTACTAGCTTCAGGCAAACCACAATCACCAGACATACTGCTGAAAGTAAGATCCCACAAAAAGTATTTCAAGCTATGAGCACAACATGGCCAAGAAACCATATTCTAGTTCTTAAAAATCTAAGGAGACCTCTCAATGTTCAATGGCAAACAGTGCTCACAAAAAGATACTATATCACTTGATAGGGCCCTATATGAAGTTCTCACTGATGAAAGACAAATGCAGAGAAACAGATTATGCCCTTCAGAAATCCCAGAGGAAGGTAGACAAGATGCACAAGATTGGGCCAGTTTTCCCAAGAGAGGTACACACATGCAAGATTACAACAAACTGATCTCAGAGAGCGGCAAAACAAGAAATTGCTGCTATCTAACTGCAGTGGGGATGTCTTGGAGAAGACCAACAAATGCACACGACAGTGCAGAACACCTCCAGGATGATAATGTGTGAACAATAAGCTCTGCTACTTGGAAAAAAAAAAAAAAAAACCAACAAAACAAACACACAAACAAACAAAAAACCAAACGACAACCAAAACCACAAACAAAAAGCAAACCACCAAACCAACCAACCAAAACCAGAAAAAAAGACCAAAAAAGCTGTATTTAAATTTTAGAAATTGAACTCAATGAACCTTTGATTTAAATCTGTCCTCCTTAGTAAATACTGTCTTTTGAAGAGATCTCAGCATCTTTAAGTCTGCTGACCAATCTAGATATCTGTGAAGGACGAAATAAAGAACTAGAAGCCTATATATGTCTAGTTCTGACTACAAATTTCGAAGTAAGATCACAAGACAAAATAATCTGGGAGTTTTACATTTTCTTAGTGGTTTCAATTCTTGTCATGGAATTTAGACAAGCCTGGAAATCAATGTTTTTATTCTCTTTGTTTAAAAAACAGAGTGCAGAGCTGAAATATTTCCTGTGCTGCCAGAAGGGAAAGGAGAAAAAAGGACTCTCCCTGTTCTACAGCTATTAGCTCTGGATAAGCTATTTGCTCCAGTTTGCGTTGGTACATACAGAAGATTGGGAGATACCAATCTCTCCTATTTTATAATTTGTGTTGCATTTTAATTTTTAGAAAGTGGTACTCAAGCAACCTGAGCGCTCAGCAATTCCAGCAGGGTTAGCATGAGATCTCTCCTGGCTTGCTGTGTTACCCAAATCTGATCAAAGGACAAGGACTCCAGAAGCTTGTCCAGCTGTGGTTTTATAATGACACCATTAGGTTTTGCTCTATAATCAAGGTCCCTAAAAGTCTGTGTAGCTTCAGGCTTAATATCTGCGACAAGGTTAACTGAAATCTGCAGCAAGGATAACTACTTTAGCAGATTGTATCAGCAGGAAATATTTAAACACTATTTAAAAGGATTTTAAATAAGCAGATTTTATTTAACACTGCACTAATGCACTGCAATAGAAAACGATACAACAGAGCTGCTACAAATAAACATAATGCTTTTACCCTTACCCCACCCCGCCCCCTTATAAATTCCCCAGATCCGTATTATTAAGTCCAATGAGTGTACTAGATCTTTCTGTCTGAAGCTGAAATACAGGAATGCCAGACTCAGACAGCCCATTTGCCCTTTGGTTTTGTGCCTGCTGAATCTGCATTCTGGGTCTGCGGAATTAATTACGATAGTACCGGTCACTGGCAATGTCAGTGTTGCCAATTCAGGTGTATCAAATGTGCTTCCTTATATGCCTACAACTTTTAGAGGAAGGCAGCTTCTCCTGTAAGACTGGTGTACTCTGCCCTCTAGTGCTAGGTGCACCAATACATATTTACTTAAATGCATACTCAGGCCAGAATAAAGCCTGAAGCAGCAGGCGTTCTTTATATGCCATCCTGGAAAACATGTTCTTTCCTGTATGCCTTATCAGCTGGATATGTTGCTAAACCAAATATAAACGGTGGGCCTGCAAGTATAGCATGGTATTGCAAGACCCCAAAATAAGAAAGAGACACTGCGTCATATCTCATCGGGTCACATGCAAGATGTTTCAGATAACCAATTCTAACTGCGAAGTGGTGAAGACTAACTTTTCATTGCCCACAATGGCATTAAATAAGTCTCTGCTTCACAAAAAAAAATGAGGAATTGTGACATTCAGAGTTGTAATATACATAAATCTAGCACTAACTTTGCATTGGATAGCAAACTGTTCTTTCCAAAACACTCTAGTGAAAGAACACACTGGGTTCATTTGGTATTTATATGTATTTCACTGCAACCTGGAAGATGGGAAATAAACTCATACCAGAGGACTACAGAATTTTTCTATTGTTTGCCCTTTAAGGCAAAAGCTGCCTGTCATCTTTGAGCAGCACCTCAAATAAAGGAATGTAAATCATTAGGATTGGAAATTGGTGGTTTTAAACATGGCTATAGCTATGTTTAAACTCTGAAAAGTAACTATGAGAACTACATCTTAAACCTAACATAATAAATATTTTCTTCTCAGTGATTCAGCTTCTTGCAGTGATACATCTTATTGCAATTATCCTCTATGTACAATTCTATGGGTTTTCTTGTTCAAATTGTTTCACTTGGCAATTAGTACAATATTGATATTATGATGGATTTTGCTTTTATTGTCATGACCTATCATTTAAAACAAGCAATAGTAGTCATAGGGATAAAAAGGACAGAAAATTTTGCCAATTTTTCACTAAACTGTAACAACTGTGCATGGCTGTGCATAATGTGTACTGTAATTACTACTGGTTTAGAGCAACATAAAAAAAATAGAGGTACTAATTTGGGAGTCTCACATTTTTTAAGTTCAGATATGCTAAGCCCTGTTTGCACAGATGTCAAACATCTGCCTCTTCCTCACAGAAAAACAAGGCTCCCATTCTATCCTGCTTTTGTAGGATCAGCCTTTCCACACTCAGGTCAAATAACAATTTGAATAAGCCAAAGCTTAGTTCATGCTCTTCGACAAAATTGTGAAGACAGCTCTTTCCCACCTTTTCCAAGGCCCTCCTTAATATTTTGCCCAGAAACCTGGTACAAAGCAGTCTGTCACAGTTTTTTAAACTCTTGGGCATGTAATTTAGGATAACTTTATACTCATTTAACTCAGTTGAGGATCTGCCCTTGTAACATAGTTAACAGAATCTTGTTCCTGAGAAAGTGGAAACCCTTCTTTCAGGTTGGCAGAGAAAAATAAGTTTCATACAGCTGAGTCTTAATAAGAATATCTTCCTTTTAAAGATTCATGATGAGAACCATTAGATTCTGCTAGGAAAATTATACGAACACAATTTGTTAACGTTGTCAAGTATCTAGTGCTGCAGAAAACGCAGATGTTCATCCTCAATGCCAAGCTCAGTGCAAAGACAGATTTATACAGTTTTTGTTTTGTAAAGTTATCTGCATTTTCCTTTGTAAACATATTAGGTAATGAACACCTTTTCTTAGTCCATCAAATGCTCAGCATTTAAGAATAGAGGAATATTTTGCTCTAATCTTTTTTCTAAGGTTTCTTCACAACAATAAGGTTTCCACCAAAACAAAACTTGGCACTTGGGTCACAACTAGTCATCACTGTCTCTGCTTATACTATACCTTTCTGCATTTATTAGAATACCTTTCTACTGGTAGTATTGGCACCAGCAGCTCAGGCCACTGCAGTCTAATACTTTTCAGTATAAAACCCACCCTGTTTTCTCTTTCATCTAAGGCAGGTGGGAAATGTTTGAGACTAATTTAAAGACAAGAAAAAACAAGAACTAATACCTTGCCTAAATTTTGAAATATGAAAAAATAATTACATTAAGAAATCTCCACATTTCAAACCAGAAGTTTCAATTTTGCCTGTGAGTGTTTGGGTGGGTGACAAAAGCATATTTTCCTCTCTACAGGAAAAATCAACTCAAATTTTCCTAAAATCAACAGCCTTTGTAAGATCAGTGTGTGTATGTAAAGAGTTTCGAAGATAACGGTACAAGCTTCTCCATGTCATCATAGCTGCTAGCCATCTCTACAGAACGGTAAGATACGCAGGTTTGAGAGCAAAACCCTATTGCAACCGCTTTTCTCAGCTGCAGCTGTTGGTCTTGGTTACAGGAGCTTCTGCATTCTCACATAGAGGAACTGAAAGAATGAATACAGGGGCATGGATTCACAGAGCCTAAATTCCAGCTGGGATTCTGGACTAAGTATCTCCTCTTGGCTTATCCATATCCACTGGAGACATTAGGCTTTCACTGGAACTCTGGATGTGAAATAGCACCCAGATTGCCTGAGGTAGTACCACTGCATAAGGCAAATGCATAAAGGTGGGAAGCAGAAAAATCGCAGACAGTTAACAAAGGTGTTGCGGCACAGGGGCTGGCTTCATTTCAGTGCTTGATTACTCACAACACAGAAACCAAGTTTGTCAATAAGGGGAAAATATTTAAAGGCACTACTGGATGATGGATGCCTAATGGGTCCCCCTTTTCAATGTGGTAAAGCGTACATTTGCCATATGTGCCTTTAAAGGGTTTCCTTTTTAATTACAGCTCAACCCCTAGAGGAAACAAACACTTGAATTTCATGAAAATCAACGAGTATTTCAAGCCCTCAACAACTGTCAAGATCAAAAACTAAATTAACAATATGTTTGCAGTTATGGTGTTGAGAAAACATATCCCTCCTCAAGTTATGGATTAATTAGTATGGGCCTAAACCGACCACACTTTCCATGGTCTGAAGTGAAAGTCAGTGAAGTATCAATTTTTAGACAGAATTGATGCCTTCCTAAAAAGAAAGGTTTTTTTTTAAAAAAAAAAAAAAACATTTCAATAGATACAGCACTTCAGAAAACATGGAGAGAATCTGTGACTTTCTGGTACAGACTACTGGTCAGGAACTCAGTCGTATAGTTATTAAATTAGGAAAACCATTTTGGTGAATGAATAGGAAACAGATGTCAGAGACAATGAACTTTGTTTCTCTGTTTAGGGTCAATAACATATTATGTTGAGGCAATAAGTCACCAACATTACTAGCATAAGTGCTGAAAGGAAAAGGATAATAATATGGGAAAAGCCAAAAATGTATGAGACACACACGTATAACACTGGAAAGTCAAAAGCTGCAACTTTTCACTGTAAAACAATAAGCCTTGCAAAAAAAAAGGAAAAAAAAATAAAAAGATTTTGTTATACCTCTTTTACCTCTAGCCTACAAAGAAAAAAATCCTGGGCTCTGCAAGAGAGCAAAATGAGGTCAAATTAAAGATATATAGATGCAGATCTAAGCAGGATCTTGAATAAACCTGATTCAGAATGACTGGGATTTCTAGTGACCCAAATCCCAGCCTGCTGGCTCACATCACCTCTTCCCCCTCAGGCAGAGTGAGAAACTGGCAGCTAAATAAAATGGATCCAAAGTAAACAGACTGATCTCCACATCATGTTCAGAATGGTAGGCAAGAGTGGCTCTTGTGCTGTACTGCACAGGGCAACACATTCTGATTCACTAGCCTTCTCTTTTGAATAAGCAGGATTCTCTGTTCTCTTTATATCTTATGTCTGCCTAAAAATTAAGTGAAATCAAAGCTATGAAATGCTCAGTAGGACCAAAAATATCAACATTTCTAGAAAAAATAAATAATTTGTAAATAAAAGCAAGAAGAGGCCCTCTGGGAATCTTATGACCCAGATGACTTTTCCTCAGACTAGTTTAGCTGAATGTATTCTGATGTATCATTCAAGATCTAGAGGTAGAACATGAGGAATCAAGTCCTGACCCTTTTTAATTTATCCTTTTCTATATTTTTGAAGAACAACTACAAAAGTTACTTGACCACAATTTCTATCAATAAGCATTAATTTTGGCTATGAGTCAGAATACAATAAGACACGAATCTAAAATCAACCAAACAAAATGTGAACATTTCCTCAAACGTTTTACATTGTCAATTTATAACCAGGTTGAAGATGAACACATCAATAAAACTAACTGTCATGAACTTTCAGTAATTATTTTAATAAGATTGGAAGCACAACTATTTGCACTTCAAAATTCTTAAGAAAAGTGTTATGGTATGACAATAAGAGATTAATGGAGATCTTGCAAAAAAGATAAATGGCACTACAAGAATACCAGAAAACTGGGGGGATAGGGGAGAAATTAATTGAACCTATACTTTTGATAAATATTTATTTTTTTGCAGAAGAAAAATGCACACTAGTTTGAGCTGTCATTATGCTAACCTATATTCTATTTTTCATATTATTAGTAATACATAATGTGGTAGTTTATATTCAAAAATAAAACCAGAATGTATACACCTCATGTATTTATCCAGAAATACACTAAGGTTACTATGGTTACGAAAAATCCATTACCTTTGAATACAGAATGAAAAAGTTTGACTTAAAGTCTGCACTATTTATTATGGCCATCATCAACAGCCTTCAGGAGGTTCTCTAACTGGATTCATTTTTCAGTGTCAAAACTGACCCACCACACCGGTAGCTTATGGCCTGTGCAAGGCAAAGAAATTTGAACTATATGAATTTTTAAATATGTTTTATACTAACTCAAGATGCAGAAATGGCTTTGAATTTTAAGGCCTTACATTAAAAAGAAAGTAAGGTCCTGGTACCCTTCTTCCCTGCATTGTCCGGTATGAAATGCTTTATTTTTACTTGTACCTACTACTATATACAAATTCTGATGGGTCTAGAATAGCATTTATGCTGTGCTATGATACTTCTAGCTCAATATTTTGTTTTTTGTTGTTTGAATAATGTCTGAGCAAATAACTTGCATACTTCATTAAACTACACCAATTACGTTAAAATAGGAAGTCAGATTACCATGCTTCACTGTACTGCCAAATAATGGTCATTTAGCTTCTATGTAATAGTTTAAGAGTATTGATATAACTTGGTTATTGACACATTGCATAACTGTTATCAGAACAAAATGGATTATTAGTTTATGCTTTTAACAAATGAATTAAACTTGGGCTATTCAGGAAAGCAACACAGTGTCTCTCTAATTAAGAATATTTAAAGACGACGGTAGGAAAACCTATTAAACCTGTACCTAATATCTTGTCTTCAGCAGCTTACAGTTTACTTGTTTTGAGAGCTAGACGGTACGAGACCAAAAAGTTATAAAACCATTATAAAGATGGCTCAGGCCCTGTGAAAGAGACCAACATAGCACAAGATTTAGGTACACCATGGAAACATTCACTTCTGAGAGTCCCAACAGAGAGTTCTATGAAGGATTCTTTAGAAAATGGAACCCATCAGGGTTTAAAGTGCATCCAGCCCATTTTAATTTTTTTTTTTTCCTTCTAAAATAAGAAGGGGTCAGTCACATAATTATTTATAGCAACTATGAGATACCCGTCTGACATGCTACCTAGCAGAGAACTCACCTTTTACAACATATTTAGTTCCATTTCCAAAGTAAATTGGTACTCCATTCATATATAACGTATATTGTGTAATAATACCATTTGGTGTTTTGGGTGGACTCCAACTCATCAGCAGGAACGTGGGAAAGGATATTGCAGTGGGTGAGTGCACATCTTCAGGGCCTGGTGAAAAAAAATTTATAACATTATACTATATTATATTTCCACAAATAATAAATAATTTCAGTGAGCAGCTACTACCAGAATGATTTTTTGTAAAGTTGAAATTTCAGAAGAGATTTTATGCTTGCAACGTACCAGCATTTTGAGAACTGTCCTGTTACATGTGAGGTTTCCTAGCCAAACAGAAACTTCTATGAAAGACAAGGATATACTCTTTGCTTTTTAGGAGAATAATTATGCTCATATAACTTTATCTTTCCAGCTTGATAACACTGAGCAAGAGGAGGGGTGCACAATTTTAGTACAGTCCTTTTTTTAATACAAATTATTTCCTTCATGCTTTTTATTCCTAACTACAGAGTGATCATTCTTTCTAATCACAAATGCAGATGCTGTATTCTTAGGCACTACCCCTTATTTCAGACTTTTCATAATTCAATACACTTAGTAATGTTTGTTTAGCGCAGATTTTATGTATATAATATACTGGAAGTTGGCAATGGATAATAATTTAAAAGCCAAGTTCTCTCACCGTTCCAGTGAGTTATATGCTAGAAGCACAAGCAATCCCACTGAATATCACAAGGGGAGCAGAACTTGGGCCTTAGTCTGGGAGGAATATCTTATAATTTACAAGCTCTGTGCTAGCAATTTAAAACAATAACTAGCAGTGGCTGGCAATGTGAAAACAATATAAAGTAATGAATGTTTCAACAGGGAAACAGGGATAGCTGGAGGGTGTGATATGGTGTCTGTCTTCTGTATCATCAATTTATTGTTACTAAGAGCATGCAACAAGAGCGTCCAAAAATAGAAACTCCACACATTGACTTTTTGTTCAGTTCTTCTGAGGGGTAAAACACATGTTCCCCATGGCTTTATTTGATCTGGGGTGGGGGGGAGAAAAAAGAAAATCTATTCTTGCCTAAACCTTCCCAATATAACAGCGCATCTGAAAACAGTGGATGTTTTTCTCAAACACATTTAAGAATTCATGCTTTATTCACTAAGCTGAGAAAATAAGACATGAACAATTTTTTTTTAATTACTATATTACACCAGAAAAATATACAACACTGTATTTCATGGTTACGTCACAGGGTCCAGTAAGTAACTATCTGGCTGTCAGAGGCTACACCAGACAAACTCAGTCAGTTTATTTAGAACTTCCAAGAGGAGATAATTGAATTTTGATTTGATTGGTGCTGCTGGCAGTTGATAACATGTTCACATCAAAACGCTCTTCTAACAGTGTTAGACTGTAATCTTCAGGACTGTCCTCATCAGGACAATGCCTTGCATGACTACCTGCTTTGGCAGCAGTTCAACATGCCAACATTCTTTTAATCATTATGGTTAAAATTCATATAACTTCATGCTAAAATTTTGTGTTATTGGTACTGTGTGACTACCTAGTTTACATGAGAAGATAAAACAAAGAACTGTGAGAGGGAAGGAATTTTGAAAACTACTCCACTTCATGGAAAATTAACTACTGTCCTACAAATACATGTCAAAGTCTTCATTACTCTACTGGTGTAAATTTGGAGTAACTGATGATTTTAACTGGATTAACATGGCTTTAGGATGATAGAAACAGGAGATGAGGACTTTATGTTTAATTGAGAATGGAGTTAGATATGTCACAGATATTTTGGGAGCGTTTGCTCCAGTAATTGATGTATATCACTTACCAGCCTAGTCTCTAAAGTCAGAACTGTAATGTATTTTCTCTTTCTTCCTGCTCTAGTTCTTAAGGTAAGCACAGAAAACATTAATTTACACTTGCAACCTTTAAGTTTGAGCAGAACACCACGTAGAAGTAGTGAGAAAAAAAAGGGAGAATCTGAACAGTGATTAATAAATAACTCAATCGGCATTTGGAGGTTTCATCACACTGAAATAATTGTTGCCTATTGCTGGTGTTTAGCAGTTAAAAGAAACCATGGAAATCAACCGTTTGATTCTCAATTTCATACTGTGCCATACAATCAATTCTTTTTAGTCAGACTGTCTCTAGATTTACTTCTGAGCCATAGTAAAATGAGGAAGCTTTCATTAATCTTTCAGATGCTTCATATTAATGACAAGGCTCTTGCATGAACAATGTAACAGCAATTAAAAAGCCCATTAATCTGCATTACAGCTATTAAAGATGCATGTCATTAAAGGGTATGGAGTTTGATTCATTTTCGCACCCCCCCAAAAAATGGAGCAATTATGGTCTGGCAATGCACTTTGTCATCAAATTAGGTTGGGGTTTTCCAGCAAATGGCTTTGCAGCATTTAGCTCTTCTCCTGTTTTATTATTCATGACTGAAATGTGGAAGTCAAGACCTTTGAAATTACTTTACCTTCTTGTGGAGTGGAGATGTTCAATGCATGCAAGCTCTCAGTACAGCCAGCCAAAGTGCAAGCAGTCAGGGTTATGGCATAGTTTGTGAAGGGATGCAAGCCTGTCAATACACCTGCAACAGAAGAAAGCAAGGTGTTATGCATGTACAGTGTACAGACTGATTACATACATACACACACAGAAGTAAAAAATTAAAGTTTTCTGTTACAGGCTTCCGCTGTTACAGGCAGAAAAGAAAAATTATTTTAAGCTTTCATTCCTATTATGCCATGACTTGAGTTTTGCAAAATAAATTAAGAGTAAATGGTATTTTATTCCATTCTTAATATTAATGATGCAGTTAAGTTTCTTTAGCTACGCTCACTATAACAGATACTACTTCAAGATTGAGGCGTATATTTTAATACAACAATGACAATAAAGGAGGTTTTTTTCTTAGTCCCTGCCTCACAATGTTTTCTCAGTTATTAATTTTGTTCTTCCAAGGAATTTTCATTGTCTCCCAGAACAAAATTTTTTTAATGCTTCCTCTCCAATGTTGCCTCTATTCAGTCCATAAACTGAAATCTGTTTTTCGTATGAAACATACCACGTGTTCCATTACTCCAGTGGCAGCATACAGACCATATATTTGCCATATTACTACAGTAACATAATTCAGGTGACACAGTACCCAAGAGTCTACAAGAAAAAAAATCTGTAATCTTATGTTTTTTTCAGGTCCTGCTTATGTTAGTGAAGAGATGTTGCTAGATTCCCACATATTGATCAGCTCCATGTCGTAGCAAATGCAACAAATCACTGCTTACCACTTCAGGAAGTTACACAATATTTTGAACTGCAATATACAGAAGGATACATGGAAAAAAATTGTGGTTTACAGTCACAGTCATTTTCAGAAACATCAGCAATTCCCATTTCAAAGTAAGTCTGACAATAAAGTAACGTGGAACGAAAATGCAGTAGTAATTAAAAGAAGGCCAATTCATGTCAAGTATTATTTCAAAACACGTTCTCACCTTGACTCTCACAGCTTTTAGTGAAATCAATGGGGTGTTTCATTAAAAAAATAAAATTTATAGCAGTCTATGTTATTACAGAACTGTCTGACACTGGGATTTTGCAAAGCAGCGTCAAAACCAACAGTACCTCAGAGAACCATAATTCTTGGCCGAACATCCCATAGTACAATAAGACTGCAAAACCCCTCAGCATTACATGTACACAAACAGGTAGAAGAAATTAGTCCTTATTATTACTCATAATTGAGTTACTACATGGAAAGCAACATAAGGCATTTTTTAATGAAACGCAAAGTTTTTTCCCCACATAAGCCCTTTATACTCACAAAAAGGGCCTGGAGTATTTGATGCTGGAAAGTTAACAGTTACAGCATAAATATCTTCTGAAAGGGACAATCAAAGTCTGTGAATGTTTATACTGTCTTTACTAATAGGTGTGTTCATATGGAAAATATGAGATTAGCTTTCACTGAATTAGTAATGTTTGTGTCTTTTCTTGTAATTAATCGAAAAACTTCAAAGATTGGCAATGCAATGATCTTCCTGTTTGAATTCTTTGAGGTCCAGTAACTTGCACACACAGAGATATTCAGCAGTAATCACGTTTACTTCAGAGTAGTGTTAAACTAAAACCAGTTGATCCAAATCTGCTTTCTCTGGTTATAGTTTTGATTTTGCAAATCTCCAGTTAACAGCAGAAAGCTGTACTGCCACCTTACTATCTAATGTAAATGCAATGGGAAAGAAAAAGAACATGTCAGCCACCACCCAAGCAAATGTGCCTATAATCTTCCTGTGATGGAAGGCAAAGATATTTAAGAGCATTCAAAAAGCAGAAAATAGGAAATAATGATGTTTTAAAGCATTACTATCCCTGTAAAGCTAGAATATTGGAATCTACAGTAAATTCTTCAGCCAAAAAAAATCTTTGTTTGCATTAAGACTTAGTACAAAGCACTTATTTCCAGATCACAGAGGGTTAACAGGAAAGTATAAAAGGTACTATTGGAATTACCTTCAGCAAATAAACACATGTAGAAACCAAATCCTCTAACTGTGACATTTGCAAGTTCTCGGTCAAGAGGAGCACGGTATAGTGTATATGCTATCTCTCTATTCACTTTACTGTGCTTTAGGAAGCAATTTAGTTTTATTTGTACATTTAGCACTTGTAGCGTTCTTTTCTTATGAAGCAGTGAATTAATGCTCCTTGCATTTTCTGATGGAAAACATTCTGTGGGGTCACCAATGGCTTCAGGCAGTGAGAGCTGCAGTAGCACATATCCAGAAAGATGCCCGTAGCTGTAGAAGGTTTGGATTGGGCTGTTTGGTTTACTTTTCACAAAGTAGAAAGGTTTTATATAAAGCACCTGTCGCGCGACAGAGCGTACATTACATAGGTAGGTTTGTGAAGGGCAGAGTGAATCTGGGGGGAAAAAAACCCAAGACAACACAAAACCAAAAAGCCTTTTGCAACAGGGGGTTTATGTCAAAAAAATTTTATTCAGCAAAAGCAGCAACTTAAAAACTAATTTGTTCATTTCCTAAATAATGGTTTTTTCCTTCACATGTACTCTTGCACTACTTTCTTTCAACAAAGAAACAGATGTGCTGCCTAGGTAGCAATAGAAAGTGCACAGATTTTATTTACATACTTCAGCAAACTACTTTTTTCTCAGCTGCCAACCTATCTGTTTGGCCAGCATCCACTGTAATCTGTTCTCCTTCATTATGTTAATCTGTGGGCGGAAAGATTTCTGTCATCTTCAAATCGCTTGTACAGCAATGGTAAACACCTTGGCCTGTCTGTAATTGGACAGGTGTCTGCATTGGTGTCACCCAGCTTTTAATTTAATTAAAGAACTGGCTGCTCTGCTCTCATTACCCACTCATTTCCTCTGCACTTTTAGTCAGTCAGTGAAATTTACACTCCGTGCCTGACTATCTTAGAGTACAAAGTCAGCAGTCCCATAGCAAAGATCATCACTGATACACATGAATTAATCTATAGCACAGCAAAATAAATTTTGCGATAAAAAATAGCCTATCATGAAACAAAGCTGGTTGACAGCTTTAAAAAACTTTCCCTAACTCCTCAATTATCACACACTCAGACTGGCATCTCTTGTCTATAGCCAATAATTGCTGATCTGATAAGAATCCATGAGGCTTTCCAAGATGGGATGCTAACAAAGCAAAATTTGGCCACAACCACACTTGGATATATTCTATTAATGTTAAAATGAGAGAAGTAGATAAATTGTCACTTTGATCAGGAGATAGGATTAGAGGCATCATCAATATTTAAGAAGAGGGTCAGCCTTCCACATTTGGGATATGAGTCCCACTCATTCAGCCTGCCACTACAGAGCAGCTGAATCCACCTAGACTTAAAATTTACATCATAGACTACGTTCCAAGCCTTAAAATCCACATGGGGAATCGGAGACGGTAAATCATTCTAACACACCACTCCTATCTGCCCACTCAAAGAACCTTTGGAAATAAATTAAAGTTCTAACACAGACATTTTGACACAGTGACCCCATGAAACTGAATAATGTCATTTGTTAAATATGAATGTAAAGTTAACAGTCTAAAAGAGTGATCTGGAATCACACCTAGAACATTAAGCCCACTTTATATGCAAAACTAGTATTTAATTTTCTATAGTTTTATTTAAATGATCTTTAATTATTTGCAGTATTTAAAGTTGAGGTTTAGAGTTGTATCAGAGAGAAAATGCTAGGTTCATTTTTGCAGATAAGGGATAAAAACATTGACATGGACAGTAGAAAAGGGTCAACAATGAATTTATGGTAAAATGGATGCATGGACTAGTCAGAGTTAGTTGCATCTTTATATCTACTCCAGTCATCACTCCAATGCATGCAGTATATAAGAATATTAAATATCCAGCTTCTTCCTTTCACTTCTCCGTAAAACAGGCATTTCTTTTGTTCAATACATCTAAAAGGGAGGTCTCGTATATTTAGGTAGCTCAGCCAGATTCCATAGTATTCTGGCAGATTTTGAGTGGAAAAGTAGTACTTCTCATCACGGAAAACAACTGTTTTACCACTAAGGTATGAGGGCTAATATTCTGTTCACATACACTGAAAAATAGATTCAAAGGCAATTATAGTTTTCTAGCAATTTCCCCATCCAGTTAAAGAACTGTTATGAAAGCAGCAGCTTCACTGTTCCAACCTGTCATCCTGCTTTTTCAGAAAGTTGCTTCAAAACACCATCAGGTCTTTAGAGATGAAAAGACACACTTGCTTATGGTAACTTATAGAGCTTTTACTCTGCATAATGAATTGGTTAAACAAATATAAATTGAGGTGAGTTTTTAAAAGTACATTTATTGAAGAGGCCCTCCCATAAAAACAAAACTAAACCCACTCGCCCACACACATAACTCACACAAAAAAGCTGTTTAGTCTTACAGATGTAACACTAATATTTACGTCCTAGTCCTCACTTCCACAAAAAAATGCACCCACCTAAGACTGTGGAAGAGGATGATTTTGCAAGGCTAGTTCAATTTCCCCCCCCCCCCACACACAGGTAAATTTAGCTAATTTTAATCATAACCAAGCACTACTTTCATATGCAGCCTGAAAACTCAGCTCTGCTACTGAATATCAAGATTCCCAAAGTCAACCACAGAGCTTACCCACACAACTTCCATTTGTCTCACCAGCTGAGTGTATTTTTTGCCAAAGGGACTTTTCCTTGCCAGATTTTTTCATTGTTTCCTCCCTAACACTCTATTTCATAAGGACCTATTTTGAAATACACACACTGCAACTGAAACAACACCTGACCTTATAGATTTACCTTATTTCTTGTTTAAGCTCTTAAAAAAAATTACCAAACCTCCCCTCCCCAAACCTAAAGACTATTTAGCCAACTTGAATGCCTGAGGTCATACAGCATCTGTCTGACAAAGTCACTTGTGTGTCGAGATGCATCATTGCCACAGTACACTTAATCACAGTCCACTGACCAGAAAAGGAAGTCCTCAACTGACTTTGTGTTTTTGACAGATTGTAGCAAAAACTGTTTAAGCACATGCATCTTCTACATATGCATTTCTGGACTGAAAGCCTGTGCACATCAATCTGTCGCATGCATCTGCATTTTTAAAGAATCTTCTACCATAAGTATAGTATGAGTCATAAAATTTTGAAGAATTATTGAACAAGAGAGCACCTGTTGCAGCTCTTTGGCTTATAAGTAAAAAAAAAAAAAAAAAGATTTACTTCGGTTACTGGATTTCTGTCACTTGGAAGACCCTTTTTTTCCTCAACAGAAAAATTTCATAACCAACCATACACAAGCTCCACTGGCCTTGAAGATGCAATTCAGGTTGCCGTGGTTCAAGGAAGCCTGTTACATTCCCCATAACGCAAGGCAACAATCTGGCTGCTTTCATTTGCAGCAAAGCTTAGCCCAACAGTCCAATTTTGCACCAAGAGTTAATTAGCCACAGACAGTATTGGTTCCGTAATATCTATCAAAATGTTACTCTTGATCCTCCCAGATAACTTTGTCATTGTCCATATTCTGCAGGATGATTAATTTTAAAAGTTTGCAGAGAGAGAAAGACTTAAATTTTTGCAAACTTTTTCTGAGCATGTCTATAAAAACATATTAATAACCATTTCCATCCTCACAAACATTAAGAAGTTGATTTATTTTTATTAATAAAAGTATTGGTATGTAGCTAAGAGTTGATGTAATTTTGATAAAATGTTCAGGTTTATTTAATCAGACAATTTGCATTTCATATGAATAAATTTCTACAACAGCATTGGACTGTAAACAAGATTCACTTAGGTCTAAACTCAATCAAGTTAGAATCTTAATATTGCAGAATATTAATATCATTTATGTTTTAAAATGCATATATTGAAAAATAGGCTGCTAGTCTGCTAAAGCCAGCTAAATGAAAGGAGATATGAACCTACATTCTGCCACTCTGATCTAGAGTCATTAGGAGCCCAAGCACCACCTGACAACTCACAAAAGCTTAACAGGCATAGACAGATCTATTGCCTACCCTATGTTGCATTGGCTGCCACAGTCAAACAGGGATCTGAGCAGGGGCTCAGGTGCAGCGTCTGGTATACTCCTTCAGCTCCTCCCACTGCCAGAGGTGTGCGTACATGTGGGTGAGAGAAATGGAGAGACCCGGTCTCCTTAAAAAACCCACAGGGACAAAACAGGCCAACAACGAGCATCTCAGCCCTCAAGACAAGGATCTCTGCACATGATACCCCTTTGTGTCAGAAGGGTGCATAGAGCCTTCCAGATCTTGCACACCATGGCATGGCACTGTAAAGCACATACTGTCATTCTTCCAGCTATAGGAAATATTTAGATGTTTTCTGTCTTCTATCTGTGCTTCCGACCAAAGGTTACTTCTACAAAATGACGATAAAGGATTTACCTGAAAATGACAACCATCCTTACATTTAAGCATGGTTCAAGCACCTGATGAAGCAGCTCTTGAAAACCATATTTTCAATACAACTTTCAGCTTTTATTACTTTAAACGTTCTGTCAGATTTTAGTTGTAAGTAAATATAAGCTAAATATACAAAACCTGATTAGTACGTTGTGACTCTTTGTATCTTTGTGAAATATTTTAGAACATTAGAGATTTGTCCCAACTTAGAGTATGGATTTGGGAGGCTTCCTAGTGCTCTGGCCCTATATATATTTACATTAGTTGGTTTGCAATTCTTTTCTGCAAATTTCCATAAATCTCATTAACTGCAGCATAGGAGTTTTTTGAGTGTAAAATATTTGCACAACCAAGATCTTTCAAGTAATTTCAAGTGCATTAATGTAATATCCAAGTAATTCATTAATAGTTTCACATGGCAAACAACCTGGCTGTGATAAACTGCTTATGGACCCCACAGAGATCAAAGTACCCCAAAGAAAACAACATTTTCTAAGAGCCACTAGGCAGCAAACTCTCATTTGAGGCTCACCCTGCCAGTGCAGGCACTCCCCAGCCTGCGAGGTGGCCTTCCTGGGCTCCCAGCCCGTGGGGAGCAGCCGGCCCCCACTGCCCCCAGCTGTTGCCCCAAGCCCTGGGGGTCCCCGAGCAGCACCGTGGGGCTGCCCCAGTGACTCCCACGCCCCGCCGGAGGTGGTGGTCAGGGCACGGAGGCCGGTCGCAGCACCGCAGGCTGCTTTGGCAGCGCCTGCTCGGGCCTGGCAGAGCTCTCCCGGAGAGGGAGAACCTCTCGGCTGGCAGCATTTCTCTGAGCAGGGGCGTTTGGCAGCCAGGCAGCGAGCTTCCCCTGGCCCCGCGGCCCCGCCGGTGAGCCCGTGACTATCAGTCACTGGCAGGAGGCCCTGTCTCCTCTTCTGAGGGACTCCCTTGCTAGAGTATTTTCAAAGCCAAAGCGCAGCCGGGCCACTTTGATTAACCATATTAAATCATTAAATTAACTTTTCTTGAGATATTCATCTGCCAAGCATAAAAGACTAAAAGGTGAAGAGTAATTATAAGCACGTGTCAAGGGAAGGAGGGAACATTCAGGGCTGTCAGAGGGGAAGCCGTCGACAACAATTTTCTCGTTGTTACGTGTGCAGCCACAACTTCAGCACTTGGCTACTGCGGCAATGACACAGGCAGGATGAACTGCAAAAAACACACAAAATGAAAAGAGGAGCCTGTAATAGGAATACCAAATGTTTGTGAATTCTTTTGCAGGATATTTTATTTAAATATTATTTGCAGCTTTTACTAGCCTTCTTCACTGCCTGTAACTGGGAGCTGGTAAAATTTAGAGGCCTGTGGATCTCCTGAATTCTACAATGAGAGCAATCTGAATTATGAAATTTTTTTCTCGTATGTGCTTGACAAGAGAAGCATCAGAGGACTGCAAACAGTGGCACAAAATCGGGTTAGAGGCAAGGCAGCTGCAGTACTGTACCCCAGGGGATGATACTGGGGCCAATACTGTTCAACATCTTCATTAATGACCTTGATGATGGGGGAAGTGTGCACCCTCAGCAAGCTTGTGGATGATACAAGAGGGCCACTAAGATGATAAAGGGACTGCAGCATGTCTCTTATGAGGAGAGGCTGAGAGACCTAGGACTAATCAGCCTAGAAAAGAGAAGGCTTTGGGCGATCTATCAATATGTATAAATACCTGATGGGAGGGACCAAAGAAGGACCAGACTCTTCTCAGTAGTACCCAGTAACATAACAAGAGTCAATGGGCACAAGCTGAAAACCATGAAATTCCACCTGAACACAAGAAAACACTTTTCTACTGTGAGGATGGTCAAACACTGGAACAGGCTTCCCATAGAGGAAAATACCTCCATCTGTGAAGATATTCAAAACTCAGCTGGACACAGTCCTGGGAAACCCGGTCCAGCTGGTTGAGCTGGAGGCATGGACTAGATGATCACAAGAGGTCCCTTCCAACCCCAATGATCCTGTGATTCTCTGATATTCTGGATTCCAAAGGAAAGTAGAAGGAAAAGCTGCTCACAAAAAGCAGTGAAACAGTGTGTTCTAAAAGCTTATTTCATTTGTTTAAATACTGCTTATAATTTATATCCAAATTATGATGGCAGCATAGTAACTGTGTGTGGAATGCACTTGAACACAAAGTAAAACGACCCAGCCTTTAGGAAAAAAATTCTTTGATGTGATGACCCCATACTTCCTTTATTACTCTGCCGAGTGTGACTGGCTGTATCCAAAGTGTATCAATGTTATTACCTGTTTCTTTGAAGGCAAGATGGGCTAGCACAGTATTCCTTGAAGCCCAAAAATTTACACTCTAACTTTATACTCTCATCTTATCACACAGATCCTGAACACCATGTTGAAATATACCACCTTATCCAATAAACTCCTGGTTCAACAGTCAGAAACTCATTTTAAGGATTTAAATCTGCCGAATATTCCTTTCTTGGATGAAAGTGAAAAAAACAGTTTGACATTTTGAAGGCTACAAGGGTCAGATTTTGGTTTCTGAGGAGTCAGAAATAGACATTTGAGACTGTGGGATTATGTTCATTTAAAGACCTACTTTACCTTAAATATTTAGCTCAGCTTTCCTTCTTCTTGACAAGGGTACAACAAGTTCTTCTGAACTTGACACACACAGGACAGCCTTCTGGGAAATGGGTAATGCTATTAATTTTTTGTTACTGTGCTCCAGTTATGAGTCAGGACCCTACCACACAGGACAGATCGTAATTGTTCAAAAGAATTTACAGTCTAAGTATAAAATAAAACACAACAGATGGGTATAAAAAGATGCAAGGAAAAAAATAGCATAAGGGGGTTGTCAATGCCGTCAGATACACTTGCAAGCAGCAGATTAAGTGGTGTCTAGGCTTAACAGTGAGCAAAAATTTGAAGAAGGGAGGGGAAAAATAGCAGAGTTGCTTCATCAGCAATCCCACTGAGAGTTATGGTGCTTTCCTCTCTCCTGTGGCATTAGCAAGCCTGACTGCTGGGCTTACTGTAGCATCTTCTCATGGAATTCAACAAAGGAATTTCTAAAGTAATCTCACTGAAATTAGGGAGAAACTAAGCAAAATTTCCCTTCCCAGCAAACTCAAAGGAAAAGTAAGCAAGACAGCATCTTTTGGTGGAGTTCTGTGTTTATGTCAACTTTCGATTAACCAGGAAAGATAATTCAGCAGGGAAAACCACACCTTTTCTTGGGAGTCTCACATTTGTGGGTAACCATTTCCCAATGTCCACAGACTAGACTATCTGTGTAGGCTTCACTGAAATCAATGGGCTGAAGGTAATATAATTTCAAGATCAGTGATTTAATTTTTCACTTGTCTCAGCTCTGACATCAGCATGAGGACATGAATTACATATTTCATACAATACTGAAACTGGAAAATACATAACTAAACTGTTGGGCAGCAGTTATAAATAACAAAAGGAAGCACTACTTCCACACAGACAAAACTGAACTAGAAATCTTACTGCCATACCAAGTTACAGAAGCCAAAAGCATGAATGTATTAAAAAAAGAAAGACAATTCTACCACAGATCATTAAGCATGATGGTCCAGATGCAACTTTCAGCTAAGGAATTCCACAAACTACCAGCTGAATTTGTATTAACAGGAAGACTCACTCTAGGTTTAGCACATTTCTTACATTTTCTTCCCAAGCATCTAAAATCTGACATTGTCAGAGAGGTCAATGTTTGAATACAGCCGTTCTTAAGTTTGTAGGGTCATTTTATTTTGCAGTATTCAACAGCTACCTGCTATAATAGACTAAAGAACCGGGATCCATTTACTATCTCCATTTAACGTAAAGGAATGTCTTATTCTTCTACCCCCTGAAAGCTGCAGGCAGATAACCTCTTACCTGTCCAGCCTGGTGTAGACTTTCCCATAACCCTGACACACAATCATGGCACAATGCCAACAAATTTAAACAAAATTTTGGTTCTGGCCATCAGCTGAGAATAAGCTATCTAATCCATATGCTTCTAATATGGTCTTTAATTTCTACTAATATAATTTTTATTGCTTTACAGCATAGATAAAAAGAGTATTCAAATCAACAATTTCATCAGAGAAATCACAGTAAGAATAGAAAGCCCATGCAGTTTTGGTATTATAAGCACATGACTCACATTTAGCCAAGAGACTTCAAACTGAAGAAAATAAAATATGTGCAAGTATGGTCTTGAAAATATATACATAGATTATGGCAGAAAAACAACACAAAATGTGCATACTTATATACAAACACTAAGCACATATTAACTGGGCTTCAGGAAAGCAGAAGTTATATACTGCCTGAGGGTTAAGGCACTTTCTGAGACTGTTATGTTGCCCAAAGCTGAGCCAAACCAAAGCCTCAGCTTTGAGCATTATGTCATTAGCACTTTTTATATTGCTAATAATATATAATTAATTTTAGAGAGTATATAAACAAATCTATTGGTCACAGTTTGTTATAATGAAAGTAAGATTTTGTACTATTACCCCATTTAGTCATAACATAATTCAGACTCTTGTCAGTAACATGCTCCCTTCCCAGGCAACTTTGCAGCAGCCAGCAAAGGCTTTCTGTTAATACAGAGCAGAAAGCCAGATGCACACTGTCCTGACAGGAAGAGAGGTCCCAAAATGTTCTCTACGTATCAGAGAGTCCAGTGTTTCTTCCTAAAAACATCTGCCTCCTATGGGTAAAAAGACCTAGACTCCAGAAAACATCGCAAGTGCAATGGTTCCTATAGCTCCCGTCCACAATCCACAAATCAACAGTGACCAAACCCCATGAACCCAAAGCCCCAGATTCCTTCTTTCCATAACAACCTACCCTCCACACCCCAGTGGTATCAAGCAAAACATCTGATTAACATAAATGTATGCTAGTTTCCACTGAAATCAGTTAGGTTTATATGATCAACATTAGGCAAGTTTATCAAGTGCTTTCATACATCAGGTCAAATAGTATCTTATGGGACCCACACGTAGAGTTCATTTAGGTGAACTGGATGTAACAAGGGTGGGGGAGGGGGGAAATCACATATATTAAGCAAAAACAAACAAAAATCATTCTACCACAAAGCATCAATAGGTTGGGAAGGAATACCTTAAATAAAACTGCTTTTTAGTATTTGAGTTGTATCTTAATTTCTATTGTTTGAAATTATTACATTGCTTTGTATGTGGATGCTGACACCAAATAGTACCCTTCCAAACATTAGATATGCTGTGTATACACAAAAATAGACAAGTAATACTTCATAGCTCAACAAAAGGAGGTATAAGCATCCCATTATTAGATGTGCCTAAAAAATGGTACTTAACAACATTTACCTGTGAGCATACTAGTGTCAGCAAGCTCAGCACTGGTGATGGGTACATTGGGACCATCCTCTTCATATGCTTTCAAAATGTACTTCTCAATTACACCTATGACCCCGGCAGGTTTGTCCCAGGTGACCTCAATGCTGTAACCATTTATGCTGTGAACTCTTGAGGGAGTTGGCACATTTTGTGGAACTGTAGAAGGATAAAATAGAAAATAGAGAAAATGGCAGTTCTAAGGAGACTACTGCCCCTATTCTTCACTTTTAATGGCTGCAGTAAATCAGACTCAACCATTAGCATAAATACAATTTATTAGAGTTGTAACTTTTCAGCATTGATTTAATATGACTGCACATCTTGAGCTATTCAGTTTAAGCTATATTTCAAAACCATCAAAACTCCATCCACATAACATTCCTTCTTGTCTAGTTGTGATTTTCCAAAAATATTTAATGTATCAAACATATTTAAGCATCACTCAAAGAGAGGAGGTGGATTGTATGTAGCTAACAAGTTCAGGCATTATAATCATACAACTGAATGAAGCAAGACAGAGAAGGTTGAATATCTGTTGAATATCTAAGCCACAGAATGCCACAACTATGAGACATTTCTAAAAATGTGCATTCTCATTTACAGAAGTACTTCAAAAAGTTTAAGTTCTTTCATTTATTTTCATATTTCCACAATGCTATACCAACTGTCTCAGGGCAAAGCAGAGATTTGTAAAGCCTTTTTGCAAAATCTTTTTTCTTCTGATCATTCCATGTTATAAAAAGAAAAAAAAGAAAAAAAAGAAAAACAAAGATGTTTAAAAGAACTAGAAAGCCAAGCTCATATATGCATACAGTTGCTAATAAAAAAAAAAAATTCATCCCATTTCCTATAACCTTTAACTATTTATTAGATATTACTATACCAAGTAAAGGTCTGGCCAGTAACAACTTCATCACAGATGATTGCACAAGGGATGCAGAGGAAAGGCCCAAGGAACACTATGGCAGGATGATGGATGATGAGTTGGCTATAAATGCACGTGGACTCCCTCCCTAGCCCTGTTGATGATCATTCGCTTTTCTCACCATCAAATAACTACTTTTTTTTTTTTGTAATTTTATTGTTTAGTTTCATTAAATATGAATGCAGCTTTGTTTTTTTATAAAGAAGGGTACCAGAACTGAAAGTATAAAAATACCTGGAAGTTGAGATTCTTGTGTAAAGAATGTGATACTCCAGGAAAGCTTCAGTTACCACAGTAATATATTGATTTTATTAGTTCTGAAGTGTATCACAGGGCAAGGTAAGGTACTGTATAGCAGATGGTCTTCTCATAAGGGACATAACAAAACCAACTCAAAAATAATTAAATAGCGCAATTATTCTCCAACCCCGGGGAACACGTAGCTGCTCAATGCTGTGGTCAGCTTGCAAACATAGATTTATGGTAAACCTTACTGTTGTCAGGCAGTTGATATGAAAATACGCAGGTATTTTCTCTCTTCTGGGTGGTACACAAAATAATGACAGTAAGTTGCGTAGGAATGTATTTGCAAGTCCAATATTTATGCAGGTATCGTATCATTTTTTAAGATCATACATTGAATATCTTGCATCAAAAGAATTCTCTGCCTTGATGGAATGCAATTAGGCTTCAATTTACAGAAGAAGGAAAGTTGGTTAAATAAATCATGCAGACCTGTAAATCTTCAAAAACTTGCTGGCTCAATAAAGTTTGCAAAAACACTTAAGAGAAAAGGAAAGGTCCTTTAAATTTTCTTCAAAAAATATATGAAAAATTTGATCTTTAGGGCTCAGCAGGTATTATGTTCCTACTCTGAAACCTTCTCCACAAGCCACATGCTGCTTTTCTAGTAAATATTGCCACATTTTCACATACAAAAGTATGGGCTACTTGTTAAAAGAAACCTCTTTCAGCAGCATTGAGCAGCATACCCACGTGGAAGTAACGTAAAGAAAATCTTTCACAAGACCCTTTTCTCCCTAACAACTACACGGCCTCTTATCTTCCACAGTTTGTGCCTGCTATCCCAGTATCTCTTTTCTCTACACTTTATTTTGTACCACTAAATTATACATCAGAAAACACAGATTTACTTACTCCAGCAGACTCACTTAACGTGAGGTTAGATGTGCATGTATGAACATACCCAGATGCATGGCTGTTCTTAGTTAACGCAGTTCAACCCTTTCACATTCTTTGCTCTCACACAATTAGATAATCTAATATATATTTGGAAGAGACCTTGAATTATGTGTGGAAAATACTTGCCTGAACACTTTATAGCTGAAGATAGTAATTTGGTACCTATTCTAAGCATTAAATAGTTTTGCTCCTTGAGAAACGCTGTGCAACTTGCGCTGCTCAAAATTGTTGTGGTGGGATTTTCCGCAAGCTGACATTAGATAGCTAATGAAAAATGGGAATCAGTAAGCCTTAAAATTATGTTTACCTGCTTCTCTTGTACGAACATGGGTCCATACACTAGATACTGATCCTCCTTCATTTGAGGCAACCACCCTATAAAGGTATTCTTCAAAGAACATAGAGAAGGACAGACGAGGAAAAAAAAAAAAAAAACACCACTGAACATGGTAATACATTAATACAGAACAAAATAAAAATTATGTATTTCATTGAAGGAACCAATGGGTTACCTGTAAATGGTTGTAGACCACTCTCATAAACACTCTGCTCTTTTCCTCGGTATACTAGGATGGAGTCATTTCCCCTGCAGTTAACAGCACTGTCAGTTGATAGGCACCCATCCAGATTGACTCTGACAGCACTGCTGGACACAGATGCCAAGTTAACGACAGCACCTCGTGTAAATTTAACATCCTTCATGCAACCACCAAAACCTAGGAAACAGTAAGGGATTAGTATCACACAAAGAGTTTCAGTCATGAAGAATCACTTTTGTTCCTTTCAATTCTATATTTTCAGAATTAAAGACTGTAATGTGAATATGTTAACTTCCCACATGACATTCAGTCCCCCCTTCAAGATACTAAGCTGGTAAAAATTCCTGGTATCCTGGTGTTGAGTTCCTGCCTTACTGAACCATTCTTTCATTGTTATCAATTCCACCCCACGAGGAAATAGCTTTCTGTTTTCTCTTCTGTCACTTCTGTCTCTAAAATTATTACCAGAAAAGTGATTCTGAATTTGAAAATCAGTTTTCTGCTGCTTACTAATATTTTGTTAATACACACCCTTCTTCAAACTGAGAACAACATATAGATTAATTATATAATTAACTTCAGGAGATCACAGAGGTGTATCAGTTTATCCTAACGGGAATGTAACTGGTATGCTGTTTACAAACATACTCTAGAAACATAATCCCAGCTGTTCATTTATGACAAAAATATTACGTAATCTCATTTTATATTTATTTCTCTATATACATGTATATATTTTTCTGTGTCTGTGTAACATTCCTATCAACACTACAAATACGTTAAATTAGTTAGTTGCAGTAAAACACCACTATGAAATTTCAGGATGCAGTTGTTCGAATTTCTACATACTTCTATGACTTAATTTACAAAGAAATTAATAAATTGATACAAAATAGTTCTCAGATCTGAGTTTAGTGTTTAATGTAAAACCAAAGTAAACAGTAAGCAAACTGAAGAATTCAGTTCATTGAAGAATTAAATTTGTACATTAAAAATCAGCCTCTCACACATCAGTGCTCTTTTTTAGCTTTGTGAAAACATCGTATTTATATCTTACGTACTTTTATTGCCTTTATTACTGCAAGATGGCAGGTCACAGTAGTATTTGTACTAAGCCACCTAATCTGAGAATCTACTATCCATACACAGTTCATGCAAAAAGAAAGGGGAACTGAAGGTGGACACCCATTTTGAATCATCCTCTAAAACTTCTCTCCTCACAATGCTAGGAATTTAGACAAACTGCTCCTTCAGATGAATACATCCTAACTTAAGTTCAACTCTTACTCCAGAGCGATATGCTCAGTTTCTTAGGCTGTCTGTGGCAGAGGAAAGAATTAGTCCCAGTCTGCACAGGCATCTTAATCATTAGACAAAATGAACAGTTGTTTAATTTGCGATGAGATGCATACTGTAAAACCTATTTTGATACATTATTTTTAGTATCTTTTTAGCTGCATTTATCACTGTTTGAAGATTTCTGCCTGACGCCAGCCAAGTAATCTTGTTTACTTTCAGGTAGCTGCAGAATAAGTAATGAGAGTACAAATTCTCACAAACATTCCTGCCACCTCCCCTCTACCTTGACCTCTCAGGAGGGCATGTGATCGGTCATGCAAAGGCCCAGAGAGACTAGCCGAAATTTCTTAAAATAAAGTCGTAACTGACATGGAAGTGGGGTGGGAGGAGAAGGATATTTATACCTTATTTGCTGTGAGCAAAGCCATATTCCTTTATTCAAAATTAACTACCAAGCAGCCATTAATTGAGAAAACTTTTTGTAAATATTTATTAAACTGGGAAGGTCTCCATATTCTATTATCATACCATTACATCATTATAGACCTAAATAAAAGTATGTTTCAAGGCTGTAATGCCTAATCTTGTTCATCTAAATCTACACTTAGGGACACACAAGAATGTTTTTATCTTCAGATGCTCTGAATACAAATTCACAGCCACCATCTTATTTTGTGGCATGCTGAGGAGGCTCAGTGAAAAATAATGTTTATTGATGTGCCTCAATATGCACTTCAGACATTCACTTTAAATGTTATTTTGCCCTAGGTTCTTTGTTCACAGATCTCTGCTGCAGGAGTTGCGAATGCATCCACTCACAAGGCTATACCATCTGCTACGAGGCAACACTGACAGGGTATGACTGGCTAGCTCTTTTGGGCCATAAATACTACACACACAGAACCTGGAGGAAGATTATAATATATGTGATACCTACAGCTGGAAGAATACTTAAAACAATATTTTTGAGCTATCTGTGAATGCCAGTGCATGGATTTGATTCAAATTATTCTATAGCTCTGTGAAATCACAAGGTTTCAGTGGATCTCTGCAGAGCTTACTTGAATGCACACATTCCATGTGAGCTCATGCATTCAAAGCCACTTACTGGATTCCCCACTAATCACTCACTGACTGCTACTTATTTGCCCACAGTATCTGAAAAATACACCATGACTGATTAATAGCTTCATAAGTAATGAAAAAACACACCCAAACTGTAAACAGAGCTAGTTTAATAGATGCTTTTTGACTACATTTCATACAGTAGATCCTTTTGTGGAGACCATTATTATCAGGCTGTAATTAATGCTTCTCTCTTTTCCCTAGAAATTTGACCTGTTCCAGAACAGAACGGTCACAGTGATGGCTAAAAACATGACCATCTCCCCTCCTCCTGATAAAACAGAAAATACCATAGTAACGTAGCCAAAATCCAAATTCAGGGTTTTATACTCCATTTTTTAGACTAGAACCAGTATCAGCTAAAAAAGGACTAATAAACTCTCAACAATTCTTCCATGCGGCAGCATCCAGCCTCATTACAGTGATTTAAGCTATATTTATTGTCTTCGGCTGGTTTCATATTCCAGATCTGCGAGTGACACAAGTTGATCAAGTGAAACAAGTTTATCTGAACTGGCTTTCTCTGGTGAAGATTTAATGTGTCCTAGATGGGAATCTCAGATTACCATTTGCTACTCTCCAGTTCCTCTCTTAGGAGTTAGACTGCTTCAGATATCACTGGGTTGGAAGAATTTTTACAGCATTACAAAAGGATCAGGACTAAGTAAATCTAGATGGGTAGGGATAACTGGTAGTTAAAGCAACAATGGGTGGGAGGAAAAATTTATGTTACATATTCATGAATTTAGACTACCAGTAGTAGAATGTCCACCTTGTGCATGACACCAGTTTTTGAAAAAAACATATGTTATCCTTTCTTGGTGTCATCTTACCTTGTTCTAATCCCAGTTCTTTATAAAAATTCTGAATCTCAGGTGGGATTCCTCCTATGTAGACAGGTGAGTTTACTTTCAGCTGCTGAACAAGGGGTTCGAGCGTTTGGTCTCTCAGTTCATTCATACTTGCTGAAACTACGGAGCCCTCCTTGTTTACCATGACTTTGTTCCACTTCCCATCACAATAGGACAGTCCTAACCAGAGATCCACTTGTGTAAAGATAATGCCAGTTTTTAAAAAGATGTTTAATATTCCACTTTTCAGTTCAATCTATATATTTTAAAACAGAGAAAAGATTTTGAAAGAGACATCACATACACAACAACAACAGACAGTTATTTAAAAAAATAATCAAGGGAGTCAATGAACAAGACATTTTTATCTTCAGGACAGCAGAAATCACAATAAAATTGTTTACACAAAACATGCTAAATACAGTGTATCAGTTAATTCAGAATGTAGGAAAATATATTCTGATTTCTGACAACTGACTTTGGCACTAATGTAACTACATAAAAAGAAAAGACAATGAACCAGGACTGTTTTGCTTTTTTTTGAGAATGAGAAAACAGTATTTTATCTATCAATTCATTTTTTTGAAGAATGTAACAAGATAATAAGGAAATGAAATGTCAGACCTGATTAAGGTCTTTTTAATTGGCTGGTGAACTCAATTTCAGATTTTCCAGCATACATTGATTCTGTATTTCATCCTTATTCTCCTAAATCTTGTAAGAAAATAATTGTTTTTGAATGTGCTTTTTAAGATTAATGTGCCAATTCTCTAATAGAAATACATTTTATTTAAATTTTCACTGCAGAAGTTTCCAAATGCTTTACTGCAAGACTCTTATCCTAACTGAATGGAACATAAGTGGGCTGAGACTGTAAATTGGCAGGTATAGAGCACTAAACACTTAGGTGATTAATTGGTGGTTGAAAGATACAGATACATTCACAAAAAGGCATTACTGTTTCCATGCAAAAATCTTATTAAGTGAAATAAAAACTACAGATTTAATATAAATGGTTATCACCACTATTGACAAACTGACATATTTAGGTTACTGATAATGTTAATATTGCAGTATTTGTAATTGGATTATATTTCCTTAACGGAGACCCCAACTGAAGAAAGAACTCAGTACTTGAGATGTCATGGGCAATACAGGTACTGTCCCAGAGGGCACACTGACTGCTTGCTCATGAGACAGAGGGATTTTGTTTATTTGTTTCTTTGGGACCACAACTTTTCCTATTTCCATGAGTTTGCAGCCCTTTGTAGCTAAGGACTCTACCAGTGAGGGACAGATCATGGCATTCATGCTGATGAGTACAGCTTGAAAAAGCAGTCCATTGAACAAGTCACTTTTTCTTCACTGATGAGAATTAATATGGAGCACACTGTGCTGGTGTGAAGAAAGCATTTCAGCTGCAAGACTACAGTAGTATGCCAGCAAGTCAGACCTGGAAGCTGGGGAGAGAGGACATGGTGTTTGACATAGGGTCACTACTCAGCACATCCATCTGCCAATTTACTCATCTTGGTACAGTCTTAAAGCAGGCAGAGAATGATGCTTGTGCTTTTTGTCATGACCTGGACTGACATTTAGAATGCCCAAGTGCAGCTAAAGATAGAGGACCACTGTTCACTTTGAACTGTTTTGCATGGTGAAGATAAAAAAAAAAAAAAAAAAAAAGGGGCAAAGTCCTGCATACACCTAGCATTCCCTCTGGTACTGAGCATAGATAAAGAAAAACAACCGATAAACTGTTTGCTTTGGATAAAATTCGACCACTTTAAAAAAATGCTTGATTGTTAATGTGTCCCTGGAAAATATGTTATTACTTTAAACCAAAAATGTATGAAGATCATCTTATTCTTCTGCCAGACATCTTACCTGCTATCTCTCAAGAGAACAAGAGCATTATACCACAGCTCAAAACCTGAGCAGGTTCTCAGTTTAATGTTTAAAAACATACTTGCTTTTCATAATTTGGGGTACAAATATTAAGCACCACTGCAAAATTTTATTAATACCTTTTTCTATGCAGACAATTCTTATTTTGATATATCTGAGCATGTAAGGCTGGAATCAGGAAAGCCAAAGCATAGCCTGAATCTGGAAGAGGACATGAGGGGCAAAAAGAGCTTCTACAGCCCACTGGCAGGTTGTGGCATCTCTCTGAGATTGATACAGGGACCGATTCTGATTAAAAATTTTATAAATTACCTGGAAAATAGGATGGGGTAAACTGTCAGGAAGTTTGCAGGTGTTAGCAAAGGGGGCTGCCACTGGTATTCTAGACATAGAAAGCAGCTTTGAAGAAAAGGACTGAGGGTCAAGATGGATTACAAATTGAACACTGGTCAGCAACGTACCCTTGAAATGATGAAGGCCAACATGCACTGGGCTGTATTAGAAATGAAGTAGGCAGCAGGTCCAAGGAGATGATTCTTCCCCTCTATTCATCATGTATAAGACTACATCTGGACTACTATATCCAGTTCTGGACACTTCAGTGTATGAAAGATATTGGCACACTGGAGTGAATCCAGTGTAGGGACACCAAGCTGGTCAGGGCTTGGAGTACCTAACATATGAGTTGAAGCTGAGAGAACAGGGTTTATTCAGTCTTAAGAGTAAGCGGGAAGAGAACTTAACTGTTCAACTACCTTATGGGAGAATATAGAGAAGACACACCCAGACTCTTCTCAGAGGTGCACAGTGAAAGGATGAGGGTAGAAGACAAATTGTAACAAGAGAAATCAAAGTTACATATCAGGAATTTTTTTTCCCTATAATAAGGATGGTCAAAGATTGGAACAGGCTGTATAATTTGAGAAGCTGAGGGCTGTCCATCCATAGAGAGATGCGCAATACTCAAACAAAATGCCTGGAGCAACCTTATCTAACTAAATTGGTCCTGCTTTTAGTGGAGATTTGGAATAAATTACTTCAAAAGGTCCCTTCAACCTAAATTATTTTGTCCTTCTGTATTTTCCTTCTCTGCAGGGACCAACAGGAATATCACCTTCACAAGTCCCACATGAGTACCAGTCACTTCTTTGCTAATGAAAAGATTTTAACTTTGCGTCCCCAGAACACTTATTTCACACCCCTCCTTAGCTCCATCACAGGTAACACTTTCATCTCGGACACTGGTTATTTTACTTCATGCAGCTACTTAAGTGCAATTCTTTTGAAAAAGTTCCTGCAGGACTTCTTTCTTACTTTGTAGCTTTGCAGAAGTGAATCAGCTCCCGAATTCAACATCCGCTTCATCAGCTAAAATGTCTTGGGAGCTGGCACCACTGTTGCACATAAGATTGGCAGTTCTTAGGCTTTCACTGCTGTTGAAGTGGTCAGCATCAAAATCAGTAATGCAAACTCTATCAGCAGTCACAGTACCTTCTTTCAATCACAAACTCATAAGGAAACAATGCCAGAGTGAGAGCTAGTGATTCGTACTAGTTTATCTGGTCACAGTTTGCTCATAATTATTGTGCCTGGATCCAAAGAGAATCAGATTGACCTTTCTAGCCTGAGTTAATTCTCATGGCATAGAAGTCATGGAAGCAGTGACCTTTACACAGAGCACCTTTCTAGGACATAATTTTGTCTTGGGCAGAAGATGAGACAGACTCTTTGGCTGTTTGGTAGCAGGTCAGCCATGTGTCTAGTCATTCCAAAACTATAAAGCTAATAAGAGAGCTGTGACCTATGCAAAGGGAAGGGTCAGGGAATACCATCTTACATTGGCACTCAGGATAAGTGGTATAGTTTCTAATCTGTTTTGCAGTGCAAGTGTCTCCTGACCAAAGCTCCTAACAAAGACATCGTTGCTCATGCGCAACATGCTACACACCTCATTTTCACTTTCTATTAACCTTTTTTTGTGAGCTCAAGTGTATGGAAAAACCTTCTGTCATCATTATGTATGTGTAGAACACAAAGCTGCAAGGGTTCGAAAACCATGCATATACTCATCCTCTCTAAAATTCTTCATCTTAAGGCTATGGAGATGTTGAGGTCAGGAGTAAAGTGAGATAAAAAAAATTTTACATGAATTAGGACAAATGCTAAGCAAATTATCTAATCACAGTTTTCAGTGCTAAAGATACGATAAATAGAAAACTGCCTAAAATCTGGAAGCATGAGTAGAGAAGGAAAGTGTTCTGTCTAACTACTCTGTGCTTTTGACTGCACTTTCAATTTAGTAAGTCCCCTTTTTCCTTTATAGTCAGAAGCTATTTTCTCATATTTGTTAGTCTTTCACAGAGCAATAGAAAGGAATCTCCAGAAAAGCCCAAGCCCCATTTTGTCCCTGTGAATACCATTCACGTAAATATTGTCCCCATACTGTGAATTACACACATACAAGTCTTTTTAGGATGGGACAGAGTATGCATAGCATCTTATGCTATTAGCTCATGATCTTGGTCATAACCTGAGGGCAAAACTAAAGTAGTAACATGTAATTAGCAAGACTTGTTATTGGAACTCATTATAATTTTTAAACTAAAGCTGCTTGAAAAAGAGGAAGCAATCAGGTCTAGCAAAACTCAAAATCCAGGAAAAAATTATCTGCTGGAAAAGACAGCAATATAAAAAGTAAATACAGAGTAAGTTATAGTTGACCTGAAAAGGAGAGAAATATTTTTATATGTTTTAGGTCAGAAGTTTAAAAGAAAAGGCGCATTAGATATAATTTCATGCAATAAAACAGGCTGTGACATGACAGCCATTAGCAAAACAGCTGCATTATAAATAAATAAATAAAAGTCAATAAAAATGCAGAAAGGTCAGATTAGGTTGTAAAGAGTAACAATACCCTCAGAAATCTCTAAATGTAAATGATTGCTGCTTGGACCAACTAAAAAGATATATTACTTTCAATGTAATACCTACTACTTGGTGCAAGTAAAAACTATAGTTGACTCACTAAGCAATGGTGACCACAGTCTAATTACATTAAAAATCCTTGGGGGAAGAAAAATATGAAAATCCAGAGCCAAGTAACTAATAAAAAAATTTTCAAAACTTTAACAAACACATTCAACCTTAAACAAAATCCTGGTAAAGATGGAAGCATGAGTGCTTCTGAGTGTAGAACAGTCTTATTTAACAGACACCAAAAAGAAAGTTCATAGGCATTATCTCACAAATTTGCCTAATACAAGATTTGTGCAGCTTCCTCTACAATGTTGGGAAAACAGTGATAGGGATGAGATGGGATTAAGCTGGACCACTAATTTCTGCCTGTATGACAATCCTTACGTTGCAAATCAAAATGACAATCTCATTGATTATAAAAAAATGCATATACCTTAAAGAGAAAGTTTTATTAGGATACTGGACAATTTCCATCATGCACTTTTTGATTTATCATTTAATTGATTTTGTTCTAGTATAACTGGGAAATTGGGTAACTCTATACTCGCCCAGGAATGAGCCAAAAGCTTTTAATACATGTCTTTTATTCTCTTTCCTAATCACTTCTAATCCAGCAAAGAGAATAATTCTGCTTTTAATATATTGATATCTTTCCTATCTATGATATAAACAACACAGGTAACTTATTCTGAGTATCTGTTGGAGTCTTTTTACTCCACTTATACTTTGCTGTGCACAGCATTTCAAAATAAGTAAAACACAAAAATAACATGGTTTGAAATTTCTTTAAATGCTGGACATATCTTAGTAGACCAAATTCACAGGTCATTCTGAATATAGTTAGTTGTATTTCTGAACTTACTGCAAGATAATCTGGGCCATCTTTATTGTAAACAAACAAAAGCAATCCGTTCAGTTGATCTGTTCTAAATTTGAATGAGATCTCAAATTCCAGTCCACCACTGAAAACACCTGAATGCAGTTCCAGGAACCCTTGAAAGAAAGTGAATACATGCATAAGTTAAACCAAATACATAAATAAATGGGTTCAATAAACCAAAAGCGAAAATCTACATGCTACTTTCTACCTTGACATGAAGAACTCAGAGGTTGAGATTAGAGTTTACAACTTTATCACTCAGCTTTGTAAAGGACAGTTATCCATAATGTACTGCAACAAACCAAACTGGTGCAATGTCCTAATTTTGCTACCTGGCATTTTTTTGATACATTATAGGCATTTGTGTCTCTTCAAAAGTGAAACTTTACCTTTTACATGCATAGTAAATCTGCATACAGGTACAGCAGCAGTACCTGTCTGTGAATGCAATTCCTCTTCCATGCAGCAGTCTTCTGTAAGCCCAGAAACCAAAATTTTAAACCATTCAAAAATAATCCTATATAACTAAACCTACTTTGAAAGCAGATCACTGGAATACTTTTGATATGACCACCTTTTATATATCACCTGGCTAGTGCAACAGTACAGCAAACTACCTTTGCCAAGAAAATGTGCTCCTTCCGAGAGGACAATGGGGCATCCTTCCCAAATGTGATGGACATTGTTTTGCTCTTCAGCATCCTGCCAGTTCAAAGATTCCCAGTTTTCATAGGGAGTATGCACTTTTTTCAAAAATATGTCACTGAGACACCCCACAAATCCTTTCTGGACTATCACCTTCATCCCTGCAAAAAAGGAAAATAATGTTTTAAGCTAATCACCCACAACTAAACACAGGGATTAATTTATATGTTTTATACATGCTCACACTTTCATATATTTCCATGTGTGCATCAATAACCAGCCATCAATCACTTCATAAAGCTGGTCTCCAAGCTAAATCCAAATTTCTGAATAGGTCTAGTCACTAAAGACAGCAGCTACTGCTATATAGCTGGAAATATTAAACTTTTTGGGATTTTGCATACAGTTACTTTCAAATCAACAGGGTAAATCTACTCCATAAAGATTCCAAAGAAAGTTTTCAGGTTTACCCTCTTTAAATAAAACAATAATTGTGAAGGAAGGCATGCATCTGCTGAATAGGAAGAAACAGTGTTGCAAAAACTAAGGCAGATGAATACACAATTGGAAGCTTCATCGGGAAGTTTTTCCTTCCTTGTTTGGATTAAAAAAAAAAAAAGCAGCAGCGATTCATGGCTGCTATCTCTCTTTCTTTACTGAGGACAGAAATATAAAGCAGGTGTTACAGATGGTGTTCTCTCAAATAGTATTTATAGTCAACCTCATTTTCATTATTTAGCTGAGGTTTTTGAGGGAGGCATCCTGCATTACTCTATGAACCAAAGTTTTAGAACACATGCACGTATTTCTGGCTTTAGTAGAGTGACACAAAGAATAGTGGAAGCTGTACTTTAGTGTACCTCACATCAAATCATCAACTAGATTTCATGTCCTTACCAGTAGTAGGAATACAAACTTAATGCAAACAATTTGGTTTTCAGGTTAATATGAAAACAACGGATGTCCGTTCATCTGAGAACAGATAATTTTATACTGGTTTTGTATGCAGTAACCTCTCTGTTTCTGCTGGTAGAATACACACTTGGTATATAAACCAAGTTCATATATGAAGACATATGTTTATTGATTCTTCTGAAAGCCAGCTACAATCCAGCTCCACATAAATATAGCTGTAGAATGCAGATACATTCATACAGCACTGAGTTCAAAGCAACAATCCCTGAAGGATCCAAACTCACACCAGAAAAGGCCAGTGTGTTGTATGCCTGCCTCCAGGTAGGATGCATAAACCTGTGCTTAAGCTAATAAAAACAATTTGTATGTGTACTTTGGAAAAGAATTTGGGAATATAGAGTGTAAAACATACCCATAAGTTCCACATGCATACCAGTTCTGTGTATAAAATTCATCAAAATGTACACAGACCTCATACACTTCTTTACTGCTGATGAAATCAGCTATATAAATACTTCAAACTATCCCAAAAGATAAAATCCGAGAAACTGTACAGCCTTATTTTTGATTAAAACAATTATGTAAATAATTATGCAAATTAAGTACTGTCCTCATGTTTCTGACACAATGTCAATACAGCCTACAGTACTGCAAAGGCAGTTAACTCAGTGCCACTGTACAGGAATTGTCATATTATACAGACCACAATCATACTCACCTACATCCTTTCTTACAATTGTATAACCCTGTGGTAGTCCTCCAACAAAAACTCCTGTGTTCTCTCCAATAATGGTACTGCCACTAGTTGCTAAGGAAGAACCTGAACAAAATAGGTCATTATTCTTATGTTCAATGCTTTCAAGAGATTTTCAACTCAATAACAGAACAATGAAATTTGAGAAAAGAGGCTGAAGTAACAATATCCTAATACTTGCTCATACATATCCTGGAAATATTTACAACTCAAATTTTCAAAAGAATATTAACACAATCATAGTCACAAGCACAAAAAGACAAACTCCTCACACTTAGTATTAAATTACCAAAGATTCACAGTGGACAGATACCTCTGATGCACAGACAAGACAAAACAGTAGTGTTCTTGTCAGAAAATTGAGTGAATTTTTTGCCGTATGGATGAAGAAAGGCAGTGGAAAAGTAAGCAAGTGAGCAACGCCCTGAGTAATACCAAAATAATAAAGCAAAATGGAACTGGATTGATTACCTGTGTACTGCCCATCCACTGTGATGTTTCCCAGTGCTTGAATTCTCGTAGCGATTATTTGGTGCCAACTGTTATCGTTGTACTTTTTTCCACCATCATTAGTTGGAGTGACTGCTACCGCAGATCCCTTTTTATTAATAAAACAATCTGATTTAGAATATTATGAAGGTAAGATTTAGAATTATACCTCACTCTTTACACCACTCTGTGGTACATAACATGTAAAAATAAAGACCAAAGTCCTCTTTTTAACTTCTTTCAGAATACTGAATGATGTTTAGGACTGATTTCCCCATTAAATTAACCTTCTCAAATAATAAATGAGGGATCAAGGATCCAGTTCAGTTTCTATTAAAAATAGAAAACCCTGTGTAGTTCCCCTGATAAAGGTGAGGATGAGACACAAATTACTGAGGGTCATGCCACTCATTTTTTATTTTTTATTTATTTTTTTTAATGAAGTCTTTATTTAACTACTTCATAGATTGCTGTGATTGTAGAGTTTGAGGGCCATGATTCCACAGGCCATCCACAGAAAGCAAGTGCATATCACGATTGTTCACTGCAGCACCTGTCTACAGGAAGGAACCCAAAAAAGAGATGTATTTGTAGGACAGTATGAAGATGCATGCTCTGTCCCTGTTAAGCTGGTATCAAAAGGACTTGCCAAGAGATTGAGGAAAAAAAAAATAGAAGGTAGTTACTGAGGATGTTTTTACCATACAAGGGATGCTTGTAAAAATGTTTTTAAATATAACTAGAATTTTTACCTGGTTTTACTAAAACAAAAAATATAATGATATGAGGGGGTGAATTTAGAGACATCCATGACAAAATGCAGTGAAATCTTTTCTGAGTTGCTCAGTAAGAGGAGTATAACAGATGCTGTTGCCAAACCAAATCTCAAGACTAAACAACCAAAATACCCCATAAATTCATATAATGATGCAATAAAAATAAAATCAATGTATGTCAAGAGTTTTCCTAAGACTGATATTGAGATAGTCTTCTAACTTCCCAGTAATTCCCATAACATTGTCTCAGGTCCTTATACCATACTTGAACCATGTGGGAACTTGAAGTTATTCTGCTGAATTCACAAAATAGAATTGTCCTATGTAGCAGGCAACTACTGAATGGAAAAACATTTCTTTGCATACGCACTACATAATATTAGAGAATCATGACCTCTGCAGTTACTTTACAGCTTAAGACAGGCTTAAAAAAAAAATTCCAAAAAATATGGAAAAGAAAAATAAAAGGTTCCTTATAATTTGGGGGTCTGCGGTTTGCAGTAGCAAACCAGACAGTTCTGATTTTTTCTTTCCCAGATATTCTAGTACTCTTTCTGGCTCAAGGACCTTAGCATTATGCATATGAAGAAAAGCTGTTGATAAAAACAACCACCTATTGTGATTAATACTAAAAAGGTCTTGTTAAAATTTAGTATTCTGCCTTTAGCGATGTGCATCTATTAGAAATTGTGAGAATATAGATTTATAAATGCAGTATACATTTTACAATACATTTTTAATTGGGGACTGTCACTGTGTATCCTACGTATGAAAATATATAGGATGTGTACATATGTACACGATTACAGAAAAAATAATTTCCCATTAATATTTACAGCATGTTTTCTACTCCATTCAGCCAACATCTTGGTACTGAGGCAGTCTGTACAGCAGTCCTCTGTCCCATGATAACAATACAAAGCTATATATCCTTACATACTAATGTGCACTTTTTCATATACTATTTTTTATTGTCTTCTCTCTTATTTCAACATTTTAATATTTTACAAACACACATTTCATTACCATAGTTTAATAATTAAAACCAGAACTGGTGTCATGCCCAATTAATGTGCCCTGGTAGCATGCCCATTAGTTTTTCCATTAGTGAATTCAACAATACTAATGGGATTACTAGCATGGGATGCTAATTGGGCGTGACATAAGAAACTGGCTTACTTCTTAGCATACCCTTGCTAATGATGAAATTAATGAGCATTTTATTAAATGCTGTCTCATCAAAGTGTACTTAGTTAGCGTTAAAATTGTTACAAACGATGCTGCATTCTAAAGATCAGGTGCCTGAATAAGTGGCTCTTCATATTATGTTTGGCAACAGTCTAGAGCATTAACAGTTTTATACATCAGAAACCACATTTATTTGTAACCAATTCAATCTGGGACCACACAGCCATATGTGCTAACCTGTGCTTAATTTCAAGGGAAAAAAAAAAATAAGAAAAAGACAGTGTTCAGGGTGCAGCATGCACTGCATTGGGGGCCTCTGTATGACATTTTATCCAGAACTACTCAAGTGACTCCATGATCATATTCAAATATCCTGTTGTGGCTTGTTATGCATTTTGGAAATCACACATAGGGAACCAAATCTGGATTAGCTTGCTGAGCCATATAGTAATTCTTAATTTTTAGCAGCTCGCAGTAATAACTGAGTAAATATGAATCTCTGTGGCTCTTCATGCTGATGATTACACTCATGAAAATACGTAGAAACATCACAAACATGGATCCTCAAAGGCACTGTCTAGGTGCTAAAGTCTGAATGTAAGTATATTCCTCCCAGTCAAGTTCTTTCAATGCCCAAACTCCTACGACTGAGAAAGTGAATAAGTACTGAAGTTTTGCCAACACCAAGCAGCAAGGTGTAGTCGGGATTCATAGCTATTTATGCTGTATCTTCCCTTTTTTGGGAGTAACAGCTCACCCTCAGACTGTGCCTACTACTTCAGCCTCCGCACAAACCACAGGCAACAAGAAAAGTATCGAGCGTTCCACCATTTTTCTGTAAATTTAGTAAATAGATCTATCTTTTAAAATGGAAGCGCTGGGTTCAATTCCCTCTGTATTGCGAGAAGAATCCTGATACTCTATCCTCAGAAGACTGTCCTAATCACTAAGGAAAATGGTGCTCCAGATTGGCTTTAAATTTCCACTGTTTGTGATTTCACTTTGTATAAAATATTCAGTGCTTCCCTGAGAAAAAGATAGAACAAATGACCTGTAGCCACTGAAAGATAACTATAAAATTAGCTAGAGTTGATTGTGTAGTTCAGGGGTGTATTTAAAGGCATCATGATATGAAGAAACTCTGCGACAGCTGAAGGTTTGCAGACACACTGAGTTTGGAGGAAGGTCTATGGAACAATTTGATTATACAGACAAGACTGAGGAAGACATCTGTTAGTAAAAAAACTCATGCTTCCTGGACTCTGAGTAGAAACCTGCAAACAATGACAGTAAAACAACAAGGAAGGAAAACCGAGCAGCTAGACAACACAAAAAGGGAGACAAAAGAGATTGCCAGACAACAGCTAGAAGAATGGTGGTGTACATAAAGTTGTGAGAAGTATGAATGGACAGGAAGAGAAGGATTTGAAATTAACACTAAGAGAAGGAAGAAGCGAGGCTGCTGAAGACTCCCCACTAAGACGACTTGGCAGGACTATCCCCAGAGCAGGTACAACAAAGAGAAAATGCACTGCTGATCATGAGCAAAGATACGTACCAGAATCCTGAGAGGGACTAAGGATAAAAATAATTAACCTGTGACAGGACACAGCTGGAAGGGAGCACAGAATATTACACCACACTGCTCTAGATAAAAAGCAGCAGAGACACAATTGTCATCAAAAAGAATTTTTGCAGTTTTTAAGAGAAGAGCTCAGAGGCAGGGCCATAAATGCTTATCATATAGGCTGCAACCATAATTAGAGAAAACAATGCATATAACCTGGTTAAGAAACCACATGATGTCAATAAGAAGTAATTACATTTGCACACTAATGCAAACTGTGATGCACAAATAAAGGATTAAGAATTGCTGCTAAAGAACATGATACCTGATGTTATTGGATAGGAATAACAAATAATGGCAAAAAGAAACAAACCATGTAGAACAGAGAAACAAAGGTAGTATACTAAGGTAGCACAGCATATTAAGGACAGAGAAGACCAAAAAATTTTTATAACTGAATTTTCACCAGTAAAAGTTTCAGAAGATACTAAAAGCATTATACTGATGTAGGACACAGTACCCTACTTCTGAATCTGAGAAGGCACGGAAATCTCTTCCATGTTATTAATGAGAAATTAGAAAACATTAGCTTTCAAGATATATCTATAGTAAATCAAATGTTAAGACCTACACTATTCCTGAATGCTTTGAATGAAAGATTTTTTTTTTTTCCCTACAGTCACTGAACCAGCAACATAGGCTATTGTAGACTGTGTAAGAGGAGGGAACAATACAGAAGTGATGGTCATAAAAATCAGCATGGGACAGAGTTGTCCCGAGCTGATTCAAATGAAACACAAAGATAAACAAAGATAAATTCATAAACAAGTACTTTGTTAAAATTCAAGATAGTAACTATTGAAAATATTGCTGAACTGAGAAGCTCTAGGTACTGAATAAGACCTGCATTTTTTACAGTTAAAAGAAGGGGAAAAAAGGGATAAAAAGAAGAAAAAGAAAAGGCCCAAACCACTCTCTCACCTGTCCCCCCTCCTTCCCGTCCCCCAGATATCGTGAATCCAAACAAATGCAACATCTTCTAGGGAATAAGTCCAACCTAGCTGACATAAAGCTACTTCAGAAGGTGCAAATCTACGATGAGGGCTACGAATACTATTTGAAGCACTAAAATACTAGTTGAAAGATATCTACTCCCATTAAAAAAAAAAAAAAAAAAAATCGAACTATTACACCTAGAGAGATCTTGCAAAGGAAATCAAAATGCCTTTTCAGTTAAGTATAAGTGTAAAAGAGATAAAACAGAACTAGTACCTATCAAAATGTGGATGAGGGCAACGCTAACAACAATGTTAAGCATGGTCCCAAAAACTGAAGTACACACTGATTCAGGTTGCAGCAAAGGAAAGATGATAAAGCCTGTGTGCAAATGCAGTGAAAATAATAGAAATTTGTATCTTGGGGACAGAAGCAGATTTAATGGTTTCTAGCACAGGGATCGCATACACAGTAGTGTCTGTGTAGCATCATGCCTCCTCTATGGATTCTCTAGAGCTGAGGAGGAGCTTCACTGCTGCACAACCCCTCTGCATGTTCATGGAGCACCAGTGCCTGGACCATGGCAGAGCTCAGGAAGCAAAGGCTAACAGTGGATTGTCAAATATCTAAATCCCCACCATTGCACACCATTACACATTTCTGCTCAAGCCCCCGGAGCAGCAGACACAACGCCAATCACATAATTAGACACTGAGGCATGATGGAAAATAGGGCTGATACAGCGACCAAGCAGTACGGAGGCCGCAGTAAACTTATGAAAAGCATGCACGTATTTGGATACATATGATACCACATTCTGCCAATATCATTAGAAAATCTGATAACTACATACAGTTTCTTGTATACTTTGAAATGTAAGTGAGTCTGTAATGCTTTTTTATTCCATGAGAAGAGCAATTTTGGAGCGCAGAGAAAACAGAAAATGCCCAAACAAAAATGCAAGGAATGTGGCCTTATTTTTGATTTTGTGGAATTTATCTGATAATATTTCCCTAATTACTTATGCCTTTGCTATGGTCATTATTACTAGAAGTGAGAGACTATTTTCATCACAATAACGGCAACATGCTGATTTCAGTAGGAAAAGACAAAGTCTCAAGATGGGAGGCTTAAAAATAATTTACTAAAATATATTTAACCTTTATTCACTTACTCAAAAACTACTTCCGCCCACCTTTGAAACCTTGGTACTTTAAGCTGTAGTGGTGTTTGGTGGTACTGACAAAAAAATCCCAACCCATAAAAATGCAAAAATAAAGTCATGAATTATGGCAAATGTTACAAAAAAAATGAGCAAAGGTTTAGTGTTTCAGTGTTTCTCTCCCCAAAATATCCATTAACCTAAGGGTTCTGAAGAGCCAGTTAACTTGTACCAATTAAATAATAATAATAAAAAAAAGATAAGTATGTAAAGAAGTACTGAAAGATTGAAAGCTATTTTTATAGCATCCTGCCTTTTGTTGTACCTGTGGATCAAAAAGAAAGTACGGACGCCCACTCCTCAGCTGAAGTGCAATGTATTCCTCTTGATTCCCAGGTGATGCAGAGAAAAAAATCAAACCATCAGGTTCCTGGGTTCTAAATTTCACTTTAATCCCTGGTTAGAAAAAGCAAGCAGATGGTTAATGCCAGAAATAGTTCTTATGCATTCTAACAGTATAATTAAAAACAAAAAGTTGTTTTTAAAAACAGCAGTAAAATGGCAAACCAAAATCATGGAAGTTTTGTTCACCTAAAACCCCTGCCCGTCATTGCAGGAGAAATTTTACTAATTCAGACTGAATCAGCCTTGGTGAGACATGTCTGTGATTTCAGAGCCCTTACCCATCTGTAAAAAAAGATATGCAATTGTGACTTACGCTGTTCAGTAACTTCTTTCTTAAAAAAAATGCAGTTCAAATATTAGCATAGTATTCTAATAGTTCATGTTTTACGTGTGGATATTCATTTGTCCCTTAACATTTCTATTCGTAAAGTAGGAATGAGATTCCTGCATGGAAGGATCTCTATGAAGAGTAGTGGAGGGTTGGTTCCAAAAGATAGATAGATAGATAGATAGATAGATACACACATACACACATATATACACACACATTTATATGTATATTTTTATATATTCTTTTATAAATACATATATCTAAGTGCACAAAGAACACCTAAAAAAGAACAAGTTTTAACAAAAATTTGGCATATCCCAAGGAATAATTGATTAACTAAGCTTAATTAAGAACTTTCCAGATCATTATCAATAGTCCTCCATTTGGCTTCTGATAAAATACTGTCTCAGCACATGAAATGTAATTCAAATGTCATACAAGAAAAAACAGTTCTGTACACTACTTTTTACCACAAATAAAATATCAAAACAACAAGCTGTTAAACAGCTGGTAAACACTGGAATATTGTTGTCCATGGTATAAACTTAGTAACTCTCTAAGGAGACATTAATGAAACAATTCATAAGTGAGGTATCCAATTTTGAGAAGTATAATTATTAATAAACAAGTTTTGGATAACCACCAATCTTTTATGACTATAATGCCTTTCTTTTAAGCTATCTCCTAGAACATCATCTTACAGAAACAAATAAGAAAATTACAAAGCCGTATGCCCAGTTTGGCCCAACTTTTCTGATGTGCAAATGCAGGTATCACAGGCTGAGCCTATGGTGGAGCCATGCCTTTACTGTACTAATATTTTTGCAAAGGGAAATGAAAAGGCAGCAATAGCAACATCTACCTATACTATACAATTCCATGACACTTCTGCGTAAAATGCTGTTTACAGACCAGGATGATTTATTCTGTTTTACCCAACTCCGCACTATTCAGTCTTTTCACATGCATTTTCACTATCTTACATCAGGCAGAAAACAGTAAGTGACAAAAGTTTTTCTTGTAGACAGCATCCCTATTTAAAAGAAATAAAGAATTATCATTCTGATGCACATTCACACTAGATCATGTTTGTGAATTACCTATACCCATAAGAAATATCCTTTGGCCCCATTTCCTAATCACATAAATGTTTTCATGCATATCACACGATGCAGTCACAGATATGAAACATATTCTCTAGGCAATGAAAATCAGTCATGCTATTAAAATACCTGCAAAAAGCAGTCATATACAAGTAATACCCAGAAAATAAATAACTCAATAAATAGTGTCCATACACTTAAGAAAAGTATAGCTTTGCCTGGCTCAGAAATAACCACTATTACTGTACTTTGAGATTCCACGTATTTCCAGCTGCAGTGTCTGCTGGAGAGGGTGAGACTGATGGCCTCTAATCACCAGTATTTTTATTAAGCTGCTAAAAGACATTTCTGAAGACCGGCGGACCCCTCCTCACACCTAATTCAGAAGGACAAACACAAACAAAATAATTGAGTTTCTGCAAAAACACCATTATTTTATAATGTTGTGTTAGAAAATATAAATTAAATGGTTCATAACGGCAATATTGCAGCAATTCTAAAATTTTCAAAATGCAGGAGCATTCTTTCTTCTTTGAATATTGAAGAGTCTTACAAACCTTAATTCCTGCCTGTAAAGCTGCCATAGCTTCATATAAAGTACTGAGGCGTCAGGAACCATCGTTTTCAGTCATAGCCCATACAGCAAATTGTTCTAAATTCATTTGTCACCTATTACATAATTCAGAAAAGGACTCTGCCCGTTTAAGTTGAGGTATCTCTGGAGTTTCTCATGAGATAAGGAAGTACGTATAAGGTAGCTCTAAATTAGTACTTTCATACCTCAATATTAATATTTTCTTGTATTCCTAGAAGTGAGTACAATGGAGAAACCAAAGATTAAGCAAACTTCTGCCCCATAGATAATATTTTCACTGGAAGATAAAAACTTGTGAAATTAATATTTTTCACAGGAACATACTAATCAAAAAAAAAAAAATCTGAAAAGATTTCTCAAGTCCAGGCTGGACCTCATGGTCAAAAGAAAACATAGCCAGAAATTCCATTCAGACTTGTAACAGCTAGGTGTATGTCATTTTTCTGCCTTATTGACACTAAGTATGATTCATTTTCAGTGCTTAACCTGAACACAGAAAGCTTTCCTCTGGAAGTCTGAAAAGTTTCACAGAAATTGAAAACCACATTGGATCACCAGAAAAACTTACTTTTTTTTTTTTTTTGGGGGGGGGGGGGCGGGGGGGGAAGGAGAGGAGGAGATATTTTTCAATAAAGTTTCTCAAAGACTTCTGGCTACTATTTCTAAATGTGTCTAACTTGTGTCTAAAACCTTAACTTAAATGTTAAATAGAACAGATAAATAGAAACATAAATAAAACAGTGACATTACAATTACTTCTGTAATTTGTCATATACAGAACCTGCATCTCAGCCAGACTACTGACGCTGCTAAATCTTGGATGGAAAATATGACCATCTGTGGGGCATAGTATGAATGTACTTTTAATCAACTGAATCTTGAATTGCAACTGAAGAATTCACCTGACAGGCCTGTTTATGTGACAAAAATGATTGGTCCACAAGGAGTTGTTACCATTTCTGGGGTAAAACACAACAGGGAACTCTACTACAAATTAAACATTAATGTACATCATTCAAATAAAATCTTTAATTCCATTTCAAATAATAGCTGCAATTGGAGAAGCTGTCAGAATTCCTTTAATTATAAATAAATAATTTTCTTCAATTTCTGTAATTTATTTTCTTTAATTGTAACAGCATTGTACAAAACATAACACAAGCGTTGTATACAGTGAACATACAAGAAAAAAAGGAAGAACACAGTAATAAAAGGACAAGTATAATATATTACTAACGTTATTATTAATGTTTTTAAGTATCCCAAAGTGTGTTAGGGCAAAATCTACCCTTCTATAAGGATCCACATAGCTTCAACTTATGCAGCAATGGATTGTGATTAGATTTTTATCCTAGTCTCATAGATGGCATATCCAGGTTAGTAGAGGAGTGGGGATGTGAGTGACCAACGGGGGCATTTTAAAGGCATTAAACTGAGCAGCAATATCAGGCTGATATTAAAACAAAAAAAGATATACCATTACAGTAATGTCAGAGGAGTCAGAAACCAGCTTTTTGTCTAATACATGAAATGCATATGAAATGATTTTTTGTATCCCCTCTTTGCCTCCCTCATGTAAGGTTTGTGAGTCTGAGAACTTCAGGAACATTTCAGATTCAGACTCGGATTCACATCTGGATTCATATTCTTCTGCCACAATTCAACATAGCTTGCAAGATCTGCACAGAAGTATTTAACAGGCAAGAATGTGCTCTTTAGAGGCTGACTGTGGTTTTGCTTAAAGCAAGTTTACAGAGCACACAGGATTATTTTGAGTTTAGAAGAGCCAGCTGGTAGTCATAGGGAAAAATGAATTAATTAGAGCAGCTCCTAGATTAGCATAACATATACTAACGATTTACAATTATTACAGCAATAAGATTAACTTCTGACTAGTTTTAAACATTTTTTCTTGCAAAATAAAAAGTTAAAAATAGGGGGTTTTGATCAAGAAAGTTTTTTCACCCAAACTAAAGAGGTTTTACTTCCTGTGAAACACCTTTCCAATTTAACTGAATTGAATGTAGTTTTAAAAAAAAAAAAGTCAGCACTTCAAAATACAACATTCGAAGTACTCAATATCTTTTGACTTTTTAAAATTCTGGGGGAGAAGAGTTGAGGGGAGAATGTAGGCAGAGGGGCAAGGTAATTGAAGATATCTTTTTCAACAACAGCTGTGAGATTTCAGCAAAGTGACCTACTTAAGCCTAATCTCTTTGTCCCATGCACTCAGCTAAAATCCCTGTAAAGTACCTTTCCCTACAACTGGATGTTCGGAGTTGAGCTCAAAATAGCCAACAAATATAAGTTACTAGACTCATTAAATACACAGAAGTTGCAACAAGTGTCAAAAGTAGCATGCCCCTTCACCAAAACCTATATATAACCACATGAACAAATCTGTCCAAAAATGACAAGAACAGCCATGTCAATGTATTTCCAACCTGGATGCAGTCAGCAAGAACACTGTTAGCTTAATTTTCGTAAATACATCAAATACCAACCCATATGCATAAGATTAAAAAGTAAGAATGATAATTAGATGCCCTAGCATATTATGAACTTTTTTTTTTTGTGTATGTGGACTTAGGAAATCAGCATACTTTATGGCTGGAAAAAATAAAAAAACCAAACCTGCCTAATATCTGGAAAATCACAAAGCATTATTAGAAATGAATTTTGTATAATCTGTGAAGCACATCCATTTTCAGTGCAATTTCTCCCAGGATTACAGAACTGTACGAACACCATCTGTATTTTCATTCTACTTATATCTTTATGTGAAATGGTGTAAATAATTATATAATTGTTCATTCTAATCAAACGAAAATTGTTGGCAAAGAAAGTGATCCCTTTATGTTTACCAAAGCCCTTATTTGCGCATAATGCCAACTAAAGTGAATAGAAATTGTATATAAAATTTTGACTACAGCATTAGGCTCTCAGCAGTCCCATCAGGATGACAAATGTTAAGCATTTACTTAACATTAAGACTGTGTACAAATGCTTTTGCCTAATCAAAGTACATTTTCCCACAGAAATTATAAAACAAAATTTGTTTTTAACAGGGAAGGGGATAGATGGGGAGTAAAACTCTCAGTTACTACACATTTCCATTTAATTAATATTTAGTCGTTATTCTCTCTGTGAGAGTGATTCTGCATACTACATGCCATTACAATAACTAAAGCACATTTAAAAAGTTTGGGGTTTTTTTTTTTTTGTAAGAAAATACATCTTTCAAAAAAAATAAGGGAGACAAAAATGGATCAGTATTTAAAAGCAGTTTCACATAACGGACAATGGAATTAGAGGAAAAGAAGGAGCTCAGCGGACGCTTCCCTGGACATACTCATGAAGATCCGCTGCTGAATACAAGGAGTTCACACTATGTGATGGCCTATAGCTTTCTGGATTTTGTTGAGAGAAGAAGCTGGGAAGTATTCCTCCCAAATCTGCCCAACAGCTTTTGTCATCTTTGGTACAGGATCAGGATCCATATTTTACTGTTACCTTATTGAAAATGTTTTTGAAGTTCATCATCACAAACATTAAACTGAGTTGTAATTCCATCAGTTAAGTAATGCTGTCCATTTTTAAGTTGCTTTTGTTTTTTAGTACAAATTTAAAATATATACTGAAGTTGTATTAGTGGGTACATATACATATGTAGATATACATATACATGGACACACAAATACGAAGAAAATTTTTCCCAAACTTTTTCCAAGCTGTAACTGGAGTGTCCAACTGCAGGTCAGCAGCCCCTTCTGTGACGACAGTAAAACCAAGAGAAACTGAAAATCCATTGTTTTTAAAATTAGACTGTACAAAACCCCCATATTTTGAAAAAGTCCATGTTGATTCAGAATGACACAATTTGAAGACTTTTTTTATACACTTCTTAACACCACAAACTGCCAAAAACCTAAGTCAAACTAAAAGGTTGAACAAGCGTAAACACATAATATGATGAATGAACGAAAGGGGGAAATATGTAACACTTCTTGTGGAAATCAACTACCAGGCAAAACCCCAAATCTTCTTGATGAGAGTTGAGTATTTCTTTTACACTAAAATGACTAATTTGATACCTGTTTTTTCTTATTTTGCTTGCTACCCCATTATATCCACTACTGGTAAAACAAACAGGACATTCTAGCTTTAATCTTCTTACTACATAACCCAAATAACTTCAGTCATGTTTGCATTAATGCTGCATTAATCATGTTGTTGCGTATTAATGAGTTTTCAGGCTATGCTAATTACTGTCATAGATTCTGCAGCAGCCCATTAAATATACAAATTACAGAATTAAAGAGCCAGAGCTCTTCATGATTAATCTTTAAATGGAGAAAAACTAATGATGTCTGTACAAAGTTTCTCTCCACTTTTGGCTGACTGAGCCCAATGAACAATCAATTAGAGTATTTCAAGACTAAGAATATTGCACATACTAAAAGATTTGTTATGCTGTTATTCTATGCAGAAGACATACATTTATAAGCTCTATCAAATGGACTTCTGTAACATATTCCAGTCTTTAAGGTCTCCCAAAGTGTTGCACAGGGGTAAAAGCTATAGGATATTCCAATTCATTATTGCATACTCATAGGAAACTGCTGGTTCTATATGAATATATAGTAAATCAATCTTCTCCTTTTAGCAAGGACACAAGTCCTGCTACTCCCTAGTAAGAAAGATTTACAGCAAACCTTGGTGAAAAGAAAGCTAAGATAAGTTTAAAGTCATTTGATAAGATTTGATATATTAGTAGCACTTTATCCCCTCACTTACAGAGGGATGCTTTTTCAGGAATAGTGTAATATCTAGTGGTTAAATCAAGAGATTCAGAATTAGAAGACCTTGAGTCCATACTCAGCCAATGACTGAGGTATGTCACCCAAGAGCCATCATTTAAACCCACTGCCTCCATATTCCTTCCTGAAGAATGGTGCCCAATATCCCTTAAGGCTCTAACATTTGAAAAATTCATTATTGTTCTCCATAGCCTTAAATATATATAGAATCAGCAAAATGTCCACATGTATTCAGAAAAATTACCTAGACACTATGTATCTACTGACATTTGAGAAACACTAATATATCCAAAAAAGGGCATTAGTCTAACCTTTTCCAAACACTGCATATTATGCAGAACATCACAAGACTTCCCTGAAGAACAGGTTCTCAGTCCATATTAATAGTACTCTGCATAGCAATAGCTGCAGTTTAGAATTAACTGGCCCATTCCAGACCTGTCCGATCAGTTCTTTATGCCATGGAAAATTAAATAAACCATACTTTATACATTAAAGATTTTATGTTTCTACGAAGTAGTTCTTTAAAAAAAAAAAAAAAAAAAGAACAACCAAAAATCCTGCCTAGAGCAAGACTGATCATGGCATGAGAATACTCTCATATGAAGATAAAGTGAAAAAGACTGGATTTCTGCACTTAGTGCAGAAGGAAGAAGACATAATGCAAGCATATGAGATTGTCTAGGAAAGGCAGATAGGAGCAGGGAAGCTTTCCAACACATGCTGTACACACAAACAAGACAGTATTCAAGGAAAGTAAAAGGGAAGAAGTTCAAAGCCAAGATGTACCTTATCACCAGCACTTTACAGCTTCCCAGTGAAAAGAGAAACATCATTATGACAAAATGCGAAATACGGACACAAGAAGTATCTGAGAGTTTAGCAAGACCCAAAAGGAACTGGACAGTCTGACTACCTAGATTTATCTAAATATATAAATGAAGACCTCAGAAAAATATATATGAGAGACCAGGGTGAAACCTGCATCAGGGAGATGCAGATGGTACCATCATCCATTAGCATTCCTCTGCCATTAGAGTCAACATCCAGTCATTTACACAGAGGTTTTAAGCAATACAGTCAATTAAAGAAACTAGTATCCTGACTCAAATACGTTTGTTAAGCAGGCCTAGGAACACAATTCATAATGATCTTCCACTTGTGTACATTGGGATACACAACAAACATACATCCAACCAGCATTATTTTTTCACCGCATAGCTACCAGAGGAGAAACAACAACTGTAATCATGAAATTCTAGGAGTCAAGTCCTGCTTGGGGTAAGGATCAGCTGCAAGTTTGTTTCTGTGTTGCTTTTAATATTGAAGTGAAACATGAACAAAGAGGAAACATCAACCCAATATTCAGCTAATGCTTTCTTTGCTGGTATTGTCCAATTTGAACAAAATTTGAGAAAATTTTACTCAAATGTGGCCTCTCAAATAATACCCATAATCTTTATTTTTATTTATCTTTATGTAGGCTGGAAAGAATTTTAACAGGCTCTGAATTTGTTGCAAAAAGAAGAAAATAGTTTCTAGGAGCAAGAATCTTTTCTGAGCAATTTCATGAATTCAAACTATGATATTTAAAGTTCAGAAACAGAGGCAAGCATCTTCATTTCAGGATAAATTCTTTAGAGCAAGAACTGTATTCTGTTAGCCATATGCGAATTAGTGCATAAAAAAGGTCATCTTATGCAACAAGGGTAAGGTGGGAGAGGCTTCTAGGTGTTAATGCAATGCAAATCATAATTACTAGAAATATGATGACAAGAAGAATCACTTCAAAGATTTACAACAGTGCAATCTATAAAAGGTCAACATCACAGAGAAATCAGAAATGAGCTGGAGGTCAGTGGTTGTAAATAGCACTTCAATTATAAGCCTTTAGTTAGTATTTCCAGCAGTAGTACAAATGTAACACTGCACAGAGAGCAATTTAACTGATCAAGGGAAAAGAGTATGACTAGAACTGAGTAAAATGCAAATACATCAAAATGAAAGTCAGTGTAATGATCTGAAACACAGCAAATTTAGACAACAGTGCACTAGCCAAGGCAGAATCCCATCACACAGTATGCAGAACCTGGAAGCACAATAAGGTGGAAATCCTGCAGCAAGTTAAGAATATTATTGATTAGAAAATGTACATACAGAACAGAAGAATAACTAAAATAAGCTAATGAACACCTTGAGGAATACTACAGGACAAAAATGGAAATGTAACAAGGAGGAAAAAAACCCCACCCTTTTAGACAGAAATACAACACCACAGAGCAAACACTGAGAAAAAGCATAGTTTCAAGTTACAAACTCAGCAACAAAAGCTACTCGCAGTAGAACTGCAAAAAAGCTAACGAAAATATCCAAGTTAATGCAGAGTTTTAAGGTAGACCAATACACTGCAACAAAACAGCCAAATTAAGAACTGAAAGTATTATATAGTGTTTTCATCTAGTAATATTTGTGACAGTATTTCCCCTATTATTGACATAACAACCTTTTCCAGAGGAAGCCTAAAACTGGTTTTATTCACAGAAACTAAGTTCACAAAAGGATTTCAACGGAATGATCGGGGCAAGTTTTATATATAGACAGCAAACCCACTGTTCTCACATTTACAGGAGAGTGTGCTAGATATAGCATGACATACCTGCTGACAGTGAACAATTATTTCCTCAACCTCCATGAATTTAGGTGGTTTAAATGTTCACTCATTGCCTTCTAAGGTATTTGCCACCTAACGGAACTGTGCCTCGAAAGTGCAGCAGGTCCTGCTTTGAAAGAGTTAATAATATTCCATTACACGTTGCTGTTATCCATGTGTCTCCATACCTAGGAACTGCACACTCTGTAAATTAAGTGCTTTATGGGGTTTGGCATGAAACGTTCATTGAAAACATATCCAAACACTTTGTAGCCCTTAGAATATTTTGCTCAGAATATGATCCATAGCTACTGAAACACTGCCTTCAACACCTCAAGTTCAGTTTCAGTGAAAGCATCACCCTTACAGAGCAGGACAGAAAGGAAACAGAAAAGTTCAATCCAACCTCTCTTGCACTAGACATTTAACATTAGCTGTAATCCTGAAAGATGGCCTTGGCCTCGCTGTCTTTAAATGACCATGTGTTCAGAGGCATGAAAGTCAACAGGATAAAGCTAACATGCTGGCTCTGTTACTGTAAAAGCAAACTACTACGCACAACTACAATATGCAGAAAACAGAGGCAAGTCTGTGTGGGAAGCTAAGAAATGTAGCAATTTTCTCTTAGAAATTACTTTAGCATATGTATGACCCCTGCTTACTCTCACTAATGTTTCCAAATGTACAGAAGGAATAATTTATCATGCCTACAGCAGTCACAGTCCCTGGACTGCTTTTGAAAAGAGATCTGGGGAGGCAGGGGGGAACCACCTGTAGCAGTTGTTCAGCATCAGGTGTTAGTATCATTTCCTTTTCCTTTCATGGTGTATCACTATAAGTATATGGCCCAATAATCAAACAGGGGAATTCATGTTATTTATCATACATTAAGGCCATATTCACCAAATTCACCAACCTCCTCTGCTCTGCCCAGCTTCTGTAAAGAATGTGTCACAGAAAACATGACCCAGTGCAGTAAGCCAGCTGTGGAGGTTTCATCATCAATTTGTAGTCTGGCTTATTCCCAAGAATCAAACCCCTGCACTCACCATAAGAGTTAAGCACATACAGAAGCATAAAACAAAACTAGCATAGTAATGAAACAGCATTTACCTATCAGCTGAATAATCACACACTATGAAATACTTTCAGAGTAATAAACACAACTATAATCCTCCCGTTCCTCTGTTTTTTAGGAGAGCAATACAGTGGTATGCAGTGGACATGGAAAAACTCCTGTACTACACCCAGTAATACAGCTAATGGGACAAATACACCTCACAGGGGATAGATATAGCCAGATATTATGGTAAGTCCTGTGTGCAGTCACCTACCTGGGCAACTGGGATGGTGCATAACAATGCTGGCAGTAAAGGAACACAGAAGTAAAGTCTTCCTCCTACCCAGGTGACCTATCTGCTCCTCAGCTGAGGATTTGAGCTGAGATTTTTCACTGGGTGTCAGGATGCAAATGAAAAAGTAATATGCCAACTGATACACAAAGCAGCAGCAGCAGTGATATCTGTTGGTGTTTCAATGTGTTTCCATGTACGGTAAGGAGTTCATGATTTTGTCATGACTCTAATCCATACTTGGAGGAAGTATATCTCTAATTGCCGAGATGCATCAACTGGTGCAATCAGTAGGAAAAAGTGATCCAGAAATAAGCATGAATAAAGACATTTCAATAGTATGAACAGCCATGTAACTGAAGCCGTAAAGGCTTAAGTAAAGGGCACAATTTACACAAAGATTCAATTTGAGGCAAACAAGAAAGTAAAGAATATAGACAACTATAGTGACAGGAAATTGATATAGCACACATTTACTAAATATTGTCATAATTCTGTTTGACCAATGTAAGTTAAATTGCAACACTAAACAATGAATAAATTAAACTGCCAAGGCACAAGGATTAAAACAGTAACTTCCATAAAATTCCCCCTTGCTGCCTTCTATGTACGTGTAGTTGATCCTGTCTTACACTTGGTCTGTAAATTCTTTAGGACAGACGTTGTCAAATTTTTGTTCCTAATACAAAAGAGACATGTAAAGATTTAAAATTCCACCAATTTTATTATTCTAAATAAAAAGAGCTAAGGACAATACTGAAAATACTTTCCTTAACAATTTCTTTCACATAGCATGATGTCATTTAGCCTTCATATATTGTGATATTTTCAGGCAGTTATTGATTGTTCCTATGTCATCTTTTCAGAATTTTAATTCCCTATGGGATTCTTGAATTAAAGACCACTTTGCTGTAGCCTGCCTTTGTGTTGATTTTTACATTAGTGCTTAAAACATGAGTGATTACAGAATACATGACTGACTAATTCTGAATGATGGTAATAAGGAAGTTGCTCCTCTTCTTCTTCTGCAAAATTCACTGATAATTTTTTCTTTCTTCTCCCTCTCCCTTTCTCTCAAAGTATGAGACTTTCTGCAACACAAAATCATGATTGATTACAATATTCTAATAGGTTAAATCAAAAAGTGGATGATTGGACATACAACATTACTAAGAAGTATGAGACTCTATATTCTTTTGTTTCCAGTGTGACCATTTTTGTATCTTTACCACCTGTAATGCCTCTTAGAAAGATATCTGTATTCAAAACAAAAAAAAAAGCAACAACCCTTGCCCATGTGCTGCAACAATGGCTCCAAGTCACCTTTTTTTTGTGTCCCCTGTGTTGCCTGATGATTCAAATGACAGCTGTCTTATTTAACTCCCTCTGATTATTTTAAAGTTTTGCTTTGCAATGCTAGGGCAGCATAAGGGAAAGGGGAAAAGACTCCTCACCTCATCCTTAACAATGCAAAAACCTTATTTAAGTGCATCTTATTTATAGATGCACTTAAAAACACTAAATAAAAAAGCCTCTACAAAAAAAAAAATCAATCTAAACTGTGTTTTGCTACTAAAAGGGTGAACTGTGTAATTGTAGCAGCAAGGCATGTCTAGCGTAAAATGGCACAGCCTTAGAGGAAAACTGGCCAACAGCTCTTGAACAGTATTTGGCTCTCAGCTATGTCGGTGCAGGAAAGCTGCCACCGCATCAGGCTGCTGACAGCAGGGCTTTCATGCATGGGGACTGCCAGTTAATCCAGATCCCAAACTGCTGTAGAGAGGAAGTATTGGACTATCGAGGCTGACTCCAGAGTACCCTGAAACCTTATAGCCAGCTCAGCCCTGTCCCGTAGGAAGAGCTCTGGGGAGGGACTGCTTGTGAACTATTAAAGTATCTCCTCCTATGACATGCAGTAGGTATGCTGAGGCTCTGAGGTGTAGGAATATTTCAGCCGGTGGCTTATAAAGCCAGGAGAACTGGGAATTTCTGTCTCAAAGCAACCTTGAACACTGGCCATTTCTCAGGCTGGCTGCAGTTGGCAGGCACTTTGCAATTCTGCAGGAGTACTGCACTGCCCTGATTTCCACCTCTGACATTTCCCTGGCCCTTTCCTTTCTATGTGGAAGGCAGAAGGTCTGGCATAAAACCAATTATGCACTCTTTGCTTCACCCAAGATTCCCATTTAGCTCGTTTTTCCCCCTTAGCACATGCAGCTCAGTAGCATAACGAAGTTTACACAGGAATATCCTAATTTTTTTGAAAATTAATGATGCTAACATGACAATCTAACATGGGTTTGGAATAAGTAGCTCAAACTGACATACTTCAATCACTGAATAGGAACAATTTGGGAGAGAAAAATAGAAAAGATGGAGGAAAGGTTAAAGAATCCTAAGGGAGGAAAATAAATGGGAGAAACACCTAAATTTGAAAGCTAGAGTGCAGAGGCAGTATCTTTATAATACATTTCATCTTTTAAAAACACTGGACAAAACCTCCAAAACATAATAATTAAACATGCATACTGTTTGCAAAGGAACTCACTCTGAATAGTGCTAGAACTTGCATGGAAGGGATGACTTTCATCCCAACATAAAACTCTCTCTTTTCATTCTACAGTGCAGTAAGTCTTCCCAATGGCAGACATTCTCAAAAGCACTTATCCCTCACCCACTCCTTGAATCTTCCCAACAAGGTTTTGCCCTAGTTCCACAATTCACTTAATAATTTGTTTCTGACTAAAAAGATATTACCAGGGATAGTTGTACCTGCCAGTCTAGCCTTCGTTTTGTTCATCCAATTACGAAGGTTGGTGGGAACAAAGACTGTAATTTGTGTAAATAGATTCCCCCTCCTCCCTCCCTGTCTCTGCAGCAAGTCACTGAATGACTTGAAAATGCATAAAATGAAATCCCCCAAGGGCTAAAACTCCACTACACCAAAATTCCCACTATTTACTAGAGAAGAAAGAGAATTCATTCTGTTAGTGGTGGCACCTCTGCTGGCAAAGTTTCATTTTTAGTAAATCAAGAAACTTTTAAATTAAACCTGAATAACAGAGCACTATTAATTACCAAGCCTGAAAAAAAAAAGGTCTATATAAAAATGTGACACTATTTACTATTTAACCAATTTTTTCTTTACTCAGGAGAAAATATGAGGACACAATCCTTTCTAAGCATCAGTTGTTATAACTCTAACTACCCTAGAATAACAACATTAATCCCAATTTACATCCATGTAAGCATGGTCAGAACAAAGTATTTTAAAGAGACGGGCTTAGATACAAAGTATTCCCCCCCGCCTTTTTTCGTCCTCCCTGAGGTAGATAGTGTGTTCCTTTCTGAACTCCCTGAGAATATAATTCTATACAGCACTTAGCAGTGCCATCAGTGTAAAGTAACAATGACTCTCTGAATTAAAGAACAGAACAGCAATATATTTCTGTAGTTTCCCCCCCGCCCCTTGCTTAGTATAGGGAAATATTTTATGCTACAACTACTTGCTTGCACAACATTGCATAGATTTTATAGGACAGCAGAGAAAGACACCTTTAAAATATTCAGAAAGAAGAAGACATGACCCCCAAATGTCTGTTTTCCCTGCAATTAAAACAAAGTAAAGCCTGTTTTTCCAACAAATAGAACAAAGTACTCCATAAGAAGACAACCAAAAAAGAAAAATCTCTTCTGCAATAAATGTAGTAAGCACAATATCATTGGCAGAAAGCACTGAAAGAATTTTGAAGTAGGCATAGAGACCTCTAAAGGAAAAGTGGAGCTGCATAGCAGAAATTTTAGAAATTTTCAGTTATTGCGGCCAACATTTTCAGGGAATAGCCTTGGTTTATAATCTACATCATAATCAGAACCAGAGAGCAAATAATCACTTCTTAACAAGATAAAGATAGGACTTTAGCAGCAGCACAGGTAACAAGTTAGTTTAATAAATAAGATATAAAGCACTCCATAGTTTTGCACTAAGTAATGATCAATGTTTAAAATCAATGCTCTTGCAAATTGGAGCCAATGCAAAGGGGCTAGCACCAGGGTGAGATGATCTGGTTGATGTATTTTGGATCTGCTGAAATAAATCCATTTATAGGAGCATTTGCAGGATGACTAAGTTAAAAGAGCACTGCAACAGTCAGGCCTGGCTAAGGGAACGCCTACTCCTACTGTCAATATTTCAAACTGATAAAGAGCTGACCAAGTGCAATCAGTGCTGTGATGAATAAAAGAAAGCTTGGGACCATTAACATTAATGGGACATGTGTGGCTAAATGCTCATATATTGTACTGAAAATCTACCCGATGGACCAAGAGTCTTTTTTTTTTTTGCTTATGCTTCTTCTTTTCGCAGCACACTGTATATGATCAGTTTAAAAGTATTTGCAATGTAATATAAATGTCTAAAATAACTTCATATGATTAATATCCCATGAGTCTCTGGGAAAAAAAAGAGAGAAAAAGAATTACAAAGCTCACTCTGGCTACCTGGAAGACTTGAGAAAATAGAAATGCCAGTTTTATAAACACAGATAAAATCGGCTGATCTCATATCTCCAGGCTGAGCGCCTCAGCCTTGGGGCACAATAGCAGAGACTCTAGCACCTGCCATCTACAATGTGTATCAGGGAATGGTTAATAAACTGGTACTCTGAGAGCTTCATGAACCTTTGTGGGAAGACAGGAATTCAGATCAGCAAGTATCATCCTAAGAGCATATATATCCAGGATATGACCTGGTTGAATAGGTTTAATTTGAACAGTGGCAACCTGGTTTTCTTATCATCAATATTAAACACCCATCATATACTCAGCACTGTACCAAAATCAGATGACACGGCTTTTATCTCAGCCCCCTCCTGCAATCTATCAAACACCACATGGTACCATGTGGGGCCAAGGGGACAGGTTTAGGGTTGCTCAGGAGAACATGTTGTTTCGTATTGGTATATATTTATAGCATAATTTGATGAAATTAATTAATATTTTGCTGACATAGCTATTTAATACAAAAAGTTTGAAGAAAGAATCAGATACAAGATTTACAGCTGTATTAAACACCAGTGTGAAGTTATTGCTATAAGAAAAATATTGGAAGCTTATATATATATATATATTGTCTTTTAGCTTAGGCAGACTACTCCCAAGGAAGGTGGGATAGCATAGACAGAACATGTTGAGCAGGACAAAAAATTCTCCTGATGGGGAAAGAGACCTCTGTCTGGCAGGTTCCCCAGACAGAGAGGAAAAAACACCTTAGTACAAAAGACAAGTAAATGTCCTTTATGTCCTCAAGGCTTATCATAGCTCCAAGGAATTTAACTTTTTTTTTTCCCCCAAAGAGGAGAAAAATACATAATTCTACCCAATATAACATTCCCTGTCCCAGTGCTGAGTCATTTGTATTTTTCTTTTCTAGCCATGGGGGCAGATAGGGATTCTATTTACTTTAGTACCTACATTATTTTAAAACCAAATGCTACACTGGAATATACTCCTACTATAGGCACCTAGAGGTAAAAAGATTCACACATGCATACATCTGTCACTCCACTCTGAACTCCTGCGGTCCTAGAATGGGATAATGCCAAGGCTTAAAGTAAAACTCTCAAGCCTACTGGTCAGTCCCAGCCTTTACATACCATCTCATTTAGCCTTTGACCAACAGACTGAAAAAAAAAGTGTGTGTGACTGAACAACAAGGCTGGGATTAAGCTAAATGAAGTACTGCATGTTTGCACTATTAAACTTATTAGCAATATGAAACAAGATTAAAATATAGAATTCTGAAATTACAAACAAAGAATGGGTTGTAAACCCAAAACAGAGCAAATATGGAAGAATAAAATGCCTTATCAATAGACAAATTATTTCAAAATAACAGTTTTACAGGCCTACAGGTAATGAAATCACAAAACATAGAGACTAGAAGGAACATTGCTGTGCTTAATTAGCAGTTCTACTGTATCATCAACTTGTTCATGAGCACAGTTCAAAGCACCAAGTTCCAGTCATTTCAGCACAGGCTGGCAGAGACAGCAGCATACAAAAACCTGCTGCCTTCCAGCTCTGGCTAGCTAGGAGATTATGTCACTGCTTCTGAGGCACGCACCTGGTCATAACAACTCACACCTTCATGACCCTAAGGCAAGAACGAGGTGCAATATGTTAACTCACATAAAAAAAAAAAAAAATTTTTAAAAAATCCAGAATGCAGTCGCTTTATTTACACTCTCTGCCACAAGCACATCATCCCATTTGCTCTGCTCACTACACAGACTCTCTGTAGAATATTAGGTCAAATGTAAGGTTCCAATATTAATCTTCATGGCCATCCATGGAAGTGGTTCAAGATATCTCAAGAGTGCCCTTCTCATTATGTTGGTGACCTCCCTGAACAACTGCTGTTAGTTTCAAGGCTCACCAGAGCAAGACTGAACTCCCTTTGCAAGAAGGATAGAGGCTCTGGAACTCATTAGAGGAACAGATCAAAATGATCACAAATTTCACAGCTTTCTCAAGACAGTTTAAATCACATCTACTCAGGCTTTCCAAAGTCACATACTAAAACAAAAAAAGGGGGCGGGGGGGGAGAGAGAGAAGAGAAAAACATGTCCAGAGAATAATGTTAGAGAAGAGGTAAAAAAGTAGGTGCATGGGGAGTAAGGAAAAAGATGAGAACTACTTAGTTGTGAGTACAACTATACTTTGGAAGATATTCAAGTACCACTTACAAACTATGATAAAGATCCAATATTTCAATTACTACTCTTACCTAATACATTGATATGAATATTGGTTAAAAAAATTGCAAGAAATGCATGTTGGTTAAAAAATATAATAAAAATTTCAAATCAGTTTTGACACCCAAATGGAAGAGCAGAAGTTTGCAACTCTAAATTCACAGTATAAAACAGACTTAAAAAAAAACCTAATGAACTAAACCTTCCTCCCATATGGGTAGAAAATTAAAAAAAAAAAAAAAAAAAAAAGAAAGAAAAGCCAGGCTTTCCCACTAAGTTAAAGTGACCCCCAAAGGACCATCTGCTTGATATAAAACAAAACAAAAACAAAAAAACCACCAGGTTGCCAACCTAAAAATAATCACAAGTTTAAAAAATGTCATTTATTGTATAAAATCACCTGTTTCCAATTTCTAATGAAGATTGTGAGGTGGAATCTTATGGATTTCAAAAATTTTTTTACTTTGCTTGCAACATCTTAATAAAATTCTAAATTTTGCATATTTTCAAACCAAATAACCATAGTAATATCCAATATAGTTAAGGACAGCCTAGATAACAATAGTTGGTGATTACCAGATCAAAGGCCTTACTTAAATCAATAAAGATAGCTCCTGTACATTGATTACCATCCAACACTATAAAAATACAATTGCTTACCTTGAGAGGAGCCATACAAGTGAAATGAAAAGGTCATAATAGGTCAATAATTATTTAAATTAAACTTACACCTTCCTTCATCCAATGGACCAACTCTAGCATACACCGAAATGGTGGAGATTTACCAGTTTAAAGAGACATATTAACATGTCAGCAAAGGGCTTAGCAGTAATTGGGTCAGCAATTTTAAGAAGTCAAGGTTCCAGGTTGTCAGCTTCTCCATTTATGCTCCCAATTAATCTTAAGGTATTATAGATCTTAAGGCAATAAGCACAGATCTAACTACTTTCGATCAAATCTCACTTTGGGTATATACAGAGATATGTTTACTTTTTGAGATTTTTCTACAATATAATATATCATTCTCTAGAATGTCTTTAAATTAAAAAAAAAATCATGCAACAATTCACTATCGAGCTCAATTAATCCTTCAGTAATTTCTGTTACTCTATTAAATGGTCCTTATACCAGAACAACATTACTTGGCAGGTTTGCGTTTTCATTCTAATAGTTATACTAACAGTTGCTTTCTGAATTCTTGATCGCTATACTGCACTGGTATTTAAGGTCACAATTTTGTCCATCTACATTTGCTTTAGAGATCACCTATCAAGTCCAATGCATTTCATGGAAAGTATGAACAGCTTGAGGAAAAGATAGGAACACTAGAAAAGAAGTGTGTAATCCCATCTCATTCTGGGGATGTATCTTGAAAAATAATTCTGTTTAGAAATATTTGTTTTCATAGTTGAAAAAGACAGCATTGTATAGTCAAAAAAAACAAGAGGATTACAATTCACAAGTCAAAATAAGAAACTACATGTAACCAGTATCTAATCAAATACAAGTTATACTTTTTAGTTCAAATTTTTTTTAAATATGCACTTGCTGAAGAAAAACACTAGCAAGTAACTTGTGAGAAAGCATGTCATTCTAGTGTCAAAAGCATTGCATGTTGTTTCCTGAGGATCCCATCCAGTGACAAAGCTTACTACAGTCTTTGGAAACTCTGTACATACATACAATAACTAACAAAGAATTAGTCAAATTAAAATGCTGCAACTTCAACATACTTTTTAAGTCAGTGCATTGATTAAACAAATCACTGACACTCAGATACAGAAGGTACTTCCTCCTCCCCACGGTCTGCAAATTAGAATGGCAGAAGCACTTAGTGCTAATTTAACTCCCAGGTCCTCGACACCATCGTTGCACAGAACTTTTCTGAAATATTCTCTTAAGAAAAAGAAAACCTTTTATAAATGTATTTGCTTCATGCCAAATACTTTTTCATTATCACTTTGAAGAAGTAATTTAAAACACTCTTACACACTTTTACACAAAAGTGTTTTGGTTTCTTCTTTCTGTGGATCAGAGATATGAATTGGTTAGAGTTTGGTTATCCTGAGGTAAAAAAGATGGAAGTCTAAATTTATCAGTGTCAGGAAATAGCTCTTTGCAGGATGGTTAGCTAGAGGATGGCAGAAAAATTCTCAAAGAAAAATTACATTTGCATGGAGACTTTGCATTTTAGAAATGTAGGGGCTAAGGCGGCTCTTTCATGAAATTGGTCCTGGCCACCAAATTCTGATGGTGGGCTAGACAGCAAAACAGAAAACAAAGAGTCTTCCTCATGCCCTCTTAATTTTCCTCCACCTGGTGCCTGGCAGTATGAAGAAAAAGATGACAACACTTTGAAGAACATGGAAGGAGACTTTATAATAGTCAAACCGGGGGGGGGGGGGGGGGGGGGGCAAGAAACAAATCATGGATAGTGTCAAAACAGGAAAAGTATGAAAAAGCAAGAGAAGGGGGGAGAATTAAATAGAAAAACAGGAGAATCTATAACTACTAGTAAAAACTCTCCTTACAAATCCAGTTGAAAATATGTTGCAAGTAAACACAGAATTCAGTGGAAAAGCATGCACTCTATCCCTCACATAGAGATGACCATCTAGTGCTGCAGTCAGTGTCTCTAAAAGTTCAGATCAGAAGGAGATTTCATGAATATTAAAGATTTTTACCCATTGACATCTGTATTAGTCAGCAATGTTCCACATGATAGATATGTCTGGGATTCTCCTATGACACTGAGGGGTTTCTTAATTACTATTCAGAATAACTATACAGACCACATTAGGTCTGTAAAAGTAAACTCTCAAAATCTAGGAAATGCAAACCCAAAATTTTCTGCAAAAAATTAATGCATACACAAATAGAGGATGAATAATGATATAGTTTACAATTATACAAACACACATTTCCCATAAGATATCTGCCTCAAGGATTTTACGATGTTCAGCAACTAAAACAGAATTCATGTAGCAAATAAGGATTTTGTGCACAGAAGCTTGTCTTATTTGATGTAGAGCTCTGCGGATGTTTAATGAAAGAGGAAGGGGAGTATGAAAAGTGAACGGACAGTTTCATAGCTAGCGCAGTTCAATGTCACTCTGGAGAAATCTGTCCCTAACTCTGCCACAAAGTTCTTATGCAATGTGAGGCAGATCGCTTAAGTCAAACTTTTCAGAGTTATTCACTTGCATGCACTCTTCATTTTCTTGAGTGCTTGCATTTAAACACCCCGCAGAGATCAGTAGAAGTGTTAAGTGTTTCAAATTGAACAGAGGTCAGTGGAAACTCTACTTTAAGCACATGAACTGCTCTGAAAACTCAGGTCCTACCTATGTAAAACTGAGCACCCAAAATCAGCATTCAGTCCTCTTTTTTCTTTACCCAAAGTCCTCATTTATAAAATGAAACTAGTAAGTGTTGTAAAAGTGGATATCAATGATTGCAAAGTACTCAGATACTCCAGTGAAAAAAAAAAGGAAAAACACAGGAAAAAAAAAGTTTAGAATCTGCATTTACTAAAGAAAACTAGAAATGTACAGTAAGACAGACAACAAGCCATACACAGAACAGCAAGAATTTTTAAAAGGCAACAGCTGGTCCATACCATACATAGAACCTATCGATAAGTTTGTTTTTATTCAGTTGATTACATGCCATCATAACATGTAAATATAACAAGGTTGGATTAAGTTCATGCTGCTTATTTTAACTCCATTTCCTAAGTTCTAGGTGCTTAATTTTGCAATCTTAATTTTTCCTATATGTACTAGTGCAGACAGCCTTTTCTTCTCCAAATTACCACATCCTGAATGATAGTTTTGTCATAATGGAATTATTCAGTCTATGATCTGATTGATTTTAGACCTTAAATACTGAATCTTAGCTCACGTAAATTTTTAATCCTTTAATTTCTCTATTCTGCCAGTAATTGATAAGGACAGTCATACTTAGACAAGATCTTAATTTAATTGCCCTGAAAATCAATTAGAAGGTGAAAAGCTTCCTTATATTATTATTATGAAAATTTCCTGATCAAATTCACAATGCAATCATAATCAATGCATGACTCTTCACACACTTTCAGTCAATACATAATTCAGTAGTTGCATCTTCACTGTTTAGAAAAAAATATGGGAATGAATTTGTATGGTAAAAGCAAGCATAATTTAAAGGCTCAATATTAGCCAAGTGCAATGTCTCCCTCAAGTAATTGGACTAAATAATCCTTAATAGAAATAATCTAAATAAGGGCCAAACAAGAGCCAGAAAGCATTAATTTCATGTGAAGTATCTCACCAGTCAATGTAGAACTAAACCTCTCTTTGCTTCATCCTTGCTGAAAAGTCTCTGTAGAATCCAAGAATGGGAGGAATAGATGACATTGTTCCCACACCTGTCCACAAACTGCTCCTCAGAATGAATAAATAAATAATCTAATACATACAAGAGCTTGTCGTGCTGCATCCCTTCATGTTACTCTGAGCCTCCTCTTGTAAATTAGCATCCTTTTGTCTATATACAGGAACCTTTCTTCAGAGGGTTAAGAAACAGGCTTTTCTTCACTGTAATGGCACTTCAAAGGGTGAGGAAAAAATTGGACGAGATTTATGTATCATTTGGAATTAAGGAAGAACTTCGAAGAGAGAGGCAGCATCAAAAGTAATAGAATTCCTGCTATCCTGCCTCAGACTCGCCAATATTTTCCAAGCAGATGCAGTATATAACTGCACCACTAAAGACACAAGAAGAGGATTTAGCAAAACTAGTCTAGATGAAAATCTTGACCAAGAGTCATTGTTACTGCCTTCTGGCTCTAGCACAAACTAAAACCATAAGACTTTAGAAATAAAAGACATCAGAAATTTGACATTTATTAAAGTCAAAGCCACAGGAATATTCCTTTTTTGCTATTACTTCTCATCAAATCCCTTTCTTTAAAACCACTTTGGGTTAAAAGTTCAATTATACCAGCACATAAGAATCCCACAAAAATCCTACAAAGTACTGAAGTACTGGTGTGGAAGACCCACAATTGCACTACCAAATGAAAAGCACAGGAAATAGTCGGTTTTCTTTCACCTATCTCTGTGCCATCATATATCTGAGTCTGAGTATTTTGAGAAGCATTCATACATTCACTCTAAAAGATGAACATCCATTGAACTATTGTTTTCTATGCTCAAACCTGCTTCAAGTTCTTTCTTTGACCTGTATCATTTCAGTCCTTGCTTTAACTATATAGTCGTAGTTAAGTGAAAAGACCCTCTGTTTAACACACAGCACATGGATCTCTCACATGCAAAACTTCCAAGAGATGATGCTTGCCACCTTCCCCTGTCACCTCTTATTTTCTTCTTTTATTAAAGTTCATGCATTTGTGCAGTTTCTACCTTCTAGTTTGTTTGTTATTTTCAGCAACTTTTATTTCCCTTAACCTCCCTTCCAACAAGTCCCTCCAACTCACACCTTTTCTTAGCGCTGCACAAGCACAAAAGGAATCCCAGAAGATGTCCTGCCTGAAGCGAAACACAGCGCTTCCGTATTTTCAGAGACATATATGAGGGTACCCACTATCCTTGCTGCACACAGAAGAGGCACAAAAAACAAAGTCTCCTTGAACTCTCTCCTCCCCTTCGCCCTTGTAAAGAGAGAATATAATCCCACCTTTGGCTTCTTCAGTGAGCTGAACTAATACATGAGAACTCCATTCTTACTGAACAAAGGCCAGACTAGATACTAAAACAAAAAATATTTTTTTCCACAACCACTCACATTAAATTCAATGAGTATTCTTTGTGCAGACTCCTGTACAGAGTTCCTATACCAAATCCTATCAGCATTTTGTTTGGAGATGAGCAAGAAAAAGAAACGCCGAATATATAGGTATGCTTTACTTGTGGAAATTAATCTTGGATGAAATAGCTTAGTACATAAGTGGTTACACTCTCAGATTAGTTCATAAAAAATACAAACTTGGCAGAGTGTAACTACTTTTATTACCCTTGACTAAACTCATGTGCTTTGAAATAATTGATAAAAAACTTTTCTTCTGCTAATTCTTAGGTTTGTCACCTACAGAGAGAATGTCCACCACATTTCAAAACAGTGAATCATGTTTGCACAAAAATAAGAGAAGCACAACTAGATTTGTGACAAAAGGGGAAGAACTGCTGTTTTACAGAGTACAGGCCATGTGGTATATTTATCGTAATCCAGAGACCCAATTCTGTAACTGGTTTTGCACAAGCAGACAGCTGAAACTAACTACCATCTAGTCTGGAAAAGGGCTTTTCCACTGGCACCTCAATATAATAATAGAAAAACTACTGCTTGCTTTTACAACTTCTACAGTGGGACTACTGCTTGCTCTGAAAGTTTTCATGCACAAACAGAAAAAAATTGGTTTTAACCATGCAGTGCAGAATGTCACACAACACTGGCAAAAATGTACTTTAGCACTAAAGCCAAGATGCAAAAGAAACTGCAATTGCATGCCAAAGCTTGTTGATCTGTTAAAGTGCAAGAGGTAAATACGAGAAATAATACAGAAGGGGAGAATCTTTTGTTCCTCCCCCGTAGTGGCTACAATAAATCTTTTCTACAAAGATGGAAAAAAGCAGATACTTGATTCTGGTAAGAAAGTATGTCTGTGCCTAAAAAACCCACCTCATTTTAGTGAAAATATTACCCCTGTAACACTGGCAAGGTCAGCATCAGCTTGGCTTATTTCCTGCCTAAGTCCCTGTTGTGCATGTTCGAAAATGTTTTAAGTTGTTTTGTTCATAAAGCAGCACAGTTGACTTTGTTGTGCTGGATCACTCCTTTTTCTCTATACGCAGCTCCTCTCTCGCTTCCTATCTCTAGGTTTCTTGGGATTCAGAAGGAAGGAAGGAAGGAATGTGTTTTTCAAGATGAAACTGTGAAATCATTTTAAGTACTAGGACAAAATTCCTACTAAAATGCCTGTGCAAACAGTTCTCAGGCAGAAAAAAGGATAGTTCTACTAAAGCCAGCCACTTGACAGTGATATAGATGACCTTTATCTTTTTTCACAGAAGATGAAGACATGGGTTCAAATTGTTCTTTTGTGAAGAAAAGAGGAGAAAGTGTAAGAAGGTGGCATAATAATTAAAAGAATTTCTAAGGAGAAGTCCTGTGGCAACAACCTAGACAGAAAGGACACAATAAAATAAGAGCTCTTCAAGAGCTGTTCAGTGTACAATTTAATAAAAAAGTCTGAAAAATGTGCGGGACTATCAAAAGTTCCCTGAGATATAATGTGTGTTCTCCAAGTCAGGTTAACAAATGCTGTCTCTTCCTTTCTCTCTCAGTATCAGAAAGTACTAGAAAGTAAGAATTTCTTTTGTAATAGTTTTTCTCTCAGAAAATCTACCTTCTTCAGTTCAATGCAATGAAATAAAAAAGGATGGTTCTTAAAAAGCTACGTATGGAAAAAATGCCAGCAAAAAGACAAAAGAATACATAAAGCCAAACTAAGCAAAAGATCAGATTTCTCTCTTTCTGTTCCAGTTCTCTTCATCTTTTTAGGGTAAGGCTGAAGCAAACAAATTTAATAGCATTTACTGTATACTTGTGTCTATAGATTAGGGAAACTATAGGCTGGTCAGCCTAACCTTTGTCCCCAGGAGGCCATAATTCAGAAACATGAAGAACAAGATGATTTGGAACAGGCAACATGGACTTATTACAGGCAAGTTGTGCCCAACCAACCTGATTGCCTTCTATGATGAAAGGACTGGGTCAGCAGCCAAAGGAGGAAACATCAGGTGTTGTGTACCTTGGCTTTAGCAAGGGCTTCACCACAGTTTCCCATCGGATCCTTGCCATCAGGCTGGAGAAATAGGTGGACCACAGGCGGACTATAAAAGTGGGTAAAAAACTGGCTGAATAGCAGGACTCAAAGGCTTGTGACAAGTGGCACAAAGCCCAATGGGCAGCATTTGCAAGGAACTGGTACTGGGACCAATTCTGTTTAGCAGTTTTATTCATTAAAAAGAATCCCAGGCAATGGGATGGAGTGCACTATCAAAAAATTTGCAGGGGAAAAAAAAAAAAAAAAAGAGGGCTGTAGTGGATACACTGCAACTCAGAGGAATCTTGACAGGCTGGAGAAATGGGCTGATAGCAACCTTGTGAAATTCAAAGGCAAATCAAGTCCTGCAATGCAGTTTTGGGTACTCTGGCATAAAAAAGAGATACTGGCACACTGGAATGAATCCAGTGGAGGGGCACCAAGATAAGTCAGAGGGCCAAAGTACATGACATATGAGAAGAGTCTGAGAGAACAGGGTTTGTTCAGTCTTAAGAATGGCAGGATGGAGGAGATGATCTTGCCTTCTTCAGTTACCTCACGGAAAGATATAAAGGAGATGGAGCCATGCTTTCTTGGAGCTATATAGTGACTGAACAAGAGGCAAGGGATGCAAGTTCAAATAGAGAAAATTCTGTATAGATATAAGGGGGAAAAGATTACCAAAAGGCTGGTCATGTTGAAAACTGGAACAGTACTTGGAAATATACTTGGAGATAAAACTCAACTACACAAAGGCCTAAACAGGTCTAGCTTGACTCACTATGAGCAGGAGTTTGGACTAGATGATTTCCCTTCCAACCTAAATTATTCTATTTTTCTGATTCAGTGATTAAAATTCATATCTAACCATCTCAAACCTTATCAGCAGTCATAGAAAGAAATGCTGGAAAATATCTAGAGGAGAAAAAATGGAAGAGAAGCAAAACTGCCCAACTCATGCAACCTTCCTTCTTTATAGAAAATTGTTAATCAGAACTCTATGCAAAGCTCCTAAAAAAAAAAAAAAAAGCTCTTTTCTTCTAAAAGGTATTTGGTGACATTAACATCTTTCCCATTTTCATTGGGTTAATCTGCATTTATAATAGGATACATGTTTGGAAAACATTCTTAGAGGTCACAGAATCAGTCCACTTACTCCAAAGCAGAATCAATATTCCCTAGGTTATTCTTACTTGACAAATGCTCATTCAACTATTCTTTAAAATCTGCAGTGTCAGAGCTTTCATTTTTTTCCTCACAACACCTGTGGTCAATTAGCCTGAATCTTTCAGAAAAAAATTCTTGTGAGAAGAAAATCTACCTTGCTATATTTTAAGCTTATTGTGAGTGCATTGCTGCTTTATTCAAACTAGATACGGAGAAAAGCTCATTCTCTTCTTTTAAACTACATGTTTTTATATATTTTAACACCATTATCATGTCTTCTTTTAGTCTTCATCTTTCTAAACTATGCCATTTTCTTCAGCCTTTCTTCTTACACTGTTTTTAGACCTCCAATCATGTTAATTTTCTTGGTATTCAGTCATAATGCATCCCATACATTTCTTTTGGGATGCTGGAAAAGGACTGTTTATTTGGTTCCATACACTAATGAAATTATTTGCGTCTTCTACTAACTATGAAATGTTTGTTCAAGATTATATGGAGTGAAATTTGTTTTACATTACTGCAAAGAGACTTCACTGTGATGAAGAGCTTTGGGGAGATCAAACATTGAATGACCACCGCCATTCTCAGCACTTCTGCTCAGAACAAATGTAAATGACGCTTGTGCAGTGTTCCATGGCATACTCATTAAGAAACATCGTTACTGGAAAGATTCCCCACTCTGAGAAATGTGTGTGTACCTGAGTCAGAATTTGGCAGTAAAAACACTAGCACAGATATATTTTTTTTTAAATACACCTTTTTAAGACCACTTCACAGCACTAAAAATGTCATTGTAAAAAAGCTCTACTTGTAATGCTGAATATATGAACATCTTACCTCATACAGTTATTTCCTAATTATTACAGAGCTGAATTTGCATCATGCAGATGTTGGCAAAGAGTACATATTCCAGGCAAGACCCACTTCTTTTTAAGTGTAATATCCAATTTCAGAAAACTTGGATTCAAAGCAAGGCCAAATACAAAAGTTTCTTCAGAGAACTGCATTTTCATCAATATTACATGAATAATTTTCTTTTTAAACAAGTAGCATCCAAGTAGAATCATATTAAAATAGTAACAGCTAATTCAACTGTTTTTAAAATATCACAAAGAAATCTTTCATCCCCCTGAAAAAATTAATTATTTTGTCACTAAGTAAGTAAAGGTCTCCCTTCTCACATGGATCTGTAATTATAACTCCTGACATCAAGCTCAAATTGTATTTTAAGCAATGCATAAAGCACGCTTGGAGGATTTGTTTTGCTCCATTGCATAGCACACATATGTATATTATTTACAAAACCTACTACAATGCCACAGAATTGCCCATTTATGTTCAATGTTATATTTGAAATAATATAATAATAATATAGAATAATAATAGGTCAGGAGGAACATAATCTTCCACACAACCATCTTGCTACTCCACGATTTCTTTCTTTTGTAGCAGTTGAGTCACTCTTTACACAGTGAGCAGTTCTTACATACCCCTACAGATACACTGAGTTTCTCTTCATAGAGCCCAACTATATCTCTATATCATGGAGTCAAGAAGCTTCCTCATTCATTCATGTGTCCAACTGATTGCAATTTCTACCCTTTCTAACTACAATAGGTCCTATGCCATCAGCTCTGCCACAGACTTTCTGTCTGGCAATGGATCAGAGGAAAGATTCAAGAAGTGATTTGCGTAATCCATGACTGTACTTTAGACAACTAAATTGCAGTCCTGAAACTCCTAGCTTAGATGTCATTGTATCCCAGAAATATTCAGGGTTCAATTTTCAACCAACTGGGCTCTTTGGGCCCAGAAGTTCCTTTTTGAAAGAACTCAGTAGTTTGGCATCTATTTGCTCAACAAAATCTGAAAACCAAACTTCCCTTTATCTCTCCTTAAGAGCTTAATCCAGTATACTTGCTCTAGAAGAAACTATTGCACAGCTTTTCGACAGGATTTTCTACAAAGTTTAAACAGTGGCACTCTTTCTATCTGAAGGCATAGTATCCTCAATAGGGTGCACGAGTGCTTTCTCAGGGAGTCGTTTTCGAAGAAAAATGTGATCCCCTACTCTCTGTAAAACAAAAAGTTAAATCTGCCTAACCCTCAGGAGATATTTATAAGTTATGAATCCTGAAAAGAAGGTAGTGCCTCGAATTAGAGCCAAACTTGATCCTAAGCAAGGCTCATTTACACAGGTCGAAATTCATACATCAGTTTTTGTTTCATCCATCCAGGCACCTCAGGTCCTAACCCTCAACCAAGGAGCAAAAAGGAATTGAGGAAAAACTCTTCATAATTGTATCTGTTGGCTTTTTGTTGATATTCAAACACACACTTCAGCAGTTCAGCATGATATTTTCCATGGATTTTATTCAATGATCTCAAAGGATCTTACTTGTAAGCCTTGGTATGCCTTCGCTAGAAAGTACATGAGGACCCTAACTTCCCTGCAGAGCAAACTATTCTCACCCATTTGTTAGTGGTGAAAGCCCAGTTAACACAACATCATGCTTGTTACCTTCATCCTCAGGCTTTTTTTGGACCTAGCTATTAGACTCAGTCACTAAAGAGATAATAAAAGTATAATTTGAATTTAAAAGATATTCAGACACTCAGCTACTTACAGTTCTTTGAACTGCAGGCTTGCCTGTCTACACCCCGTATAAAATAGACACTACATCTCTTGACTACTGGAGAACCAGAAAGACAAACACAACAGTGTTACTGCAGCATTCTGACTCCAGACCAACAGCCGCAACATCACACAAGCTGTACTCATAAAGCAAATGACAGAAAATAATTAATTTGTAAAACCTTCTAGCCATTTCTAGAGGGCCTTTTAAGTATAAACTCCTGCATTAAGTAGAATCTGAACTTCAGCTCCCCATCTATTAAATCACAATGATAGTACTTTGTTGTCTCATGGGGAGGATATGAATATAAAGACCTGAACACCCCAATCTTCAGAGTGACGAGAGACGGATGAGTTCCTTAGCTAAAGCACGAACAGCAACAGTTCCTTTGCCTGGTGATATTTTGATAGATCTAATGAATGCTGTTGTATCTAAGAACTTCAAGGGATACGAATAAGTATTGAAAATCAAGTCTGCATCTTTTGGGAAATGATATTACAGATGCCTAAAACACTTCTTCACAGTTTGAAGAGCTGAGAAGTTGCATGTGGACAGTTCTGGCAGAAACAATCCTTTTCTTTACCTGACTTCCATTCATCTAATGTGTACTCAGAGCACATCTTCCTGTGCAGCTGGAGGCTTTGTTACAGACAGAAGGACACTGCTTACTGTAGCCAGTGTTTATTGCCTAACTTTTTTTTTTTTTTTTAAAAAGATGAATTTGGAAAATTTCCCAGATAATACATCTGCCCCTATTACTTGCACCTCAGAGTGTAAGGCCAGCTGGGGAGGTAGTGAGGACAACTGCATTTATTAGCAATGAATAAACTGATCTATCTTTTTCTGGATTAGCAGTGGGAGATCCCAGACACACTAAGAAGTATCTGTCTGCTGACTGACATATACAAGCTGGCACACTTTTGTGTCAAAAATGTACACAGCTGCATGCACACTAAAGCTGTTCCATCTATAAAGCACAACTGCCAACTGCTTGTCTTCAGAGATGGTCTCAACAACAAAACAAGTGCAGAGTACAATTAAAGAATATTTTTCATTCCCTTAAGTGTCTGTCTTTCTAAACTCTCCTGGATTTGCTATAATTTTCCTTTCATCATGTTTTGGAAGGCAGACTGATGATCTGCTTAGAAAAACCCAGATTTATATGTCTCAGAAACTTTATTGAGTTGTCAAGTACCTGAATTACACATTTTTAGGTACCTGTTGTGGTTTAGCTCCAGTCAGCAACTAAGCACCACACAGCCGCTTGCTCACCCTCCCTCCCTGGTGGGATGGGGAGAGAATCTGAAGAGCAGAAGTAAGAAATCACTCTGGTGGGTTTAAATAAAAACAGTTGAATAATAATAATAATAATGATGATGAAAACAACGAGAGAGAGAGAAGCAAAACCCAGGAAAAACAAGTGATGCAACTGCTTACCACCCACTGACCGATGTCCAGCTCATCCCCGAGCAGCAATCGCTGCCCCCCTGGCCAACTCTCCAGAGTTTATATACTAGAGTGCAACATCATATGGCATGGAATATCCCTTTGGCCTGTTTGGATCAGCTGTCCTGGCTGTGCTCCCTCCCAGCTTCTTGTGCACCCGGCAGAGCACTGGAAGCTGAAAAGTCCTTCATATAGTAAAAGCACTACTTAGCAACAATTAAACCATCAGTGTGTTACCAACATTATTCTCATATTAAATTCAAAACATAGCACTACACCAGCTATTAGGAGGAAAGTTAACTCTATCCCAGCTAAAACCAGGACAGTACCAAAACAGGCTGATTTAACCTGAGTGTCAGTCATTACCAGCAGATGTCTGGACAAATTGCCTAGCTTGTTTCAGTTCTAGGCCGTCTCCAGATATTCAGACTAATAGCTGGTCAAAAAGAACACAATCCAAAGCAATAATAAATTGTATTTACCCACACAGCATTATCAGCCATCAGGTGCCAGTATGAAGGGAGCTTTATTTTAACATCGTCTCCCAACCCGTCTGTCCAAACTCTCTCAAATCACCTTAGCCATCTCAATAAACCTTATTCAAGGCCTCAGTCTCAGCTTGTGGAGCATAACTGAACCCCAGACTGAATCAGCACTTGGGTAGACAAGTGTTGGGCTTGCCTGGTTACAAACAGACAGGCTTGTTAACAATCCCAGTAGTGCAACACTCTCATAGAATCATAGAATTAAGGTTGGAAAAGACCTCTAGGATCATCAAGTCCAATCATCAACCCAACACCACCATGTCTCCTAAACCACGCCCTGAAGAGCCACGTCTACATGTTTTTTGAACACCTCCAGGGATGGTGAATCCACCATCTCTCTGGGCAGCCTGTTCCAGTGCCTGACCACTCTTTCAGTAAAGAAAGATTTCTGATTAGAAGGAAATTCAGTGATACTCATAATTCTTTACTTGTCTGATTAAACAGTTTGACTAAACCCCAGTGATGGGGCTGACTGGAGCTCCAGTGAGAAAAACTGCACCTCACAATTCCTTTGGTATTTAGATCACCACAACTGCCAACAAAAGAAATACATCAAAGTTTTTTTTTTTTTTTACTAAATATACAGTAAAGGATGCAAACTCTGATATCAGGGAAAGCATCGAGCAATTTGGATGAGGAAGGGAGCCCAACAGCTGTTCCTACAGATTCCTGAACAAAGACAGATTTTGCAAGTCAACATGGTGTCAATATTTAACTAACACATTATCACTTATTATTATTTGACTATCAGTCAAGTAAGCACCTAGCAAGAAAAAAAAACTGGAAGTGATCTTCAACTTTTTTTGTTTTAAATCAGATTCACTGGGTGATCATAGAGAGATGAGAAGGTCAGTTTTTGTTTTAAACAAAAACTGAATTTGCACACACACATACTTGCAAGTACCAAGATACCTTGTGCTCACATATTCTCACCAGAATTACCTCTGGTGACCCAGAAGACAAGGGATGTCAGCTATTCAGTCCTCCTCAAGTCTTTGGCATTCAGTCGGGTGCCAACAATGTTGCGTGTTTTTTGCAGCCCTTATCTGACTTCACACGATCAGCATGCCATCTAACGCTTGCTCTCACTGTTACCTAGATTGCTTCTGAATTTCCCCTTGCTGCTGTCAGTCTCATGACTTTATATATATATATCTATACACACACACAAACACACACACACCCCCTTTCATATACCTTTTCAAATTTTTTTTAAACCTTCAGCTCTGCCATTTCTTCTTGTACTTTTAAAAACTAATACTTCATGCACACCAATGTAATATTTCACTTAAAGACCTCTACATCTCAAACACGCAAGCAGGTTTATCTAGGTATCTCCCCAAAAAACATACACTCCATATCTTTCTTTTATCCAAGAAGTGAAGACACCAGGAAATTATGAGAATCACACAACAGAGGATAATTGGTCTGCTTCAATCTGGAAAATGCCCGGTTCCAAAATAAATAACTAGTGAAAAAAGAGAGGAGCTAATACCCAGCGGCCCAGAAACAGCAGACTTCTGTCAGATTAGCAGCCTTTTTTCTTTCCTTGACAAAACAAACAGAACCACAACACAAATGTTCTGAACACAGAAGAAAGCACTTTTTGAGTGCTCATGCAACCTCGGGAATCCTCAAAAAGATACCAAAGAAAACATGCCTTAGTATTCACCGCAAATTCATTGCAAAGTTTTTATCCCAGAAGAATAAACAAAATCCATCTTATATTTACCACTAGGAAATGAGTCAAATATGCAGCAATATTCACCATCATATACACCTCTATGTGCAAAGGCAAGGGAATACAAATCCCACATGCCCAATAACATTTTCCACAGGCTTTTTATGTGAGAATCAAAATAGCCCATACATCACTAACAATCACATTATGCTCGTAAATTAAAAACTACGGATTTTACCATGAAAATTATATAGAATAGATAATAGATGATAATAAATGGTAAAACAAATGCAGAATACAATTGGTACATTTTGCAAGTCATTTAAACTCATTTACCTGTAAAGTAAGTATTGGCAGGGAGAGTGGAACTAGCAAATTTGTAATACCCATTTCCTGGGAAACGGATCCCTTTCATTACTTCTGTACTCAATGTAGCTAAAGATGAATCCATCCTTTCCACCTGGTAGATGGGAGAAGGCCCATTAAGTTCTTCAGGTTCACTCCAATTTATCTTTACCATTGTGCTGTTTATTGCTTCAACACGAGGGGCACTAAGTTTTCCTGGAGCTGTGCATAAAAAAAAAAATTAGCTAGGTATCATTGTCCATAATACTTGGGAAATTATTTATTGCACATAACATAATCTTTGCAAAACATCCTGCTTCAAGTTTCTGATCATCTTAAGAACAAACACAGATATCCATAGAAGCTTCATCAGGAAAATAAAAACCAAACCCAAACCCAAACCATTCTTAATCTTTGTAGGAATTATTTTCAATTCCACAAGCAATACCTTATTTGTTTATTCAGGCTTTGGATAAATGTCTCTAGTATTATATCCAAAATATTTTTCTTCCACAATCTTTAAGAATCTGAATCAATGTCTTCATAAAAAGTATATTTGTATTCCTTCCTTGATTAGCCTCTCATGTCGTACTCACTGTCGGCATGTATCTGTATGACTTTCAGCATTGGATTTGAGTGAAAGACCAAAGGAGAATCTGAACAGTTAATTAACTCTCATTACATCTCAGCAGTATGGTACATGACAACACAAGTCTTTCATCACTGAATTTATCCTCGTCAACAGGAGCAGAACAGTGATCCGTCCACAATACCGAAGGCCCATCAGGTTGTTTTCCTCATGGTGCACACACGAGACGTTAGCATATGTTGAGATAATTATTCAGTTCAAGAAAATGACCCTCTCTAACTTTTCTTCACCAACACTGGTGCACAGTAAGACTCCAGGCAAGATTGTTTCTACAAAGGTATCAGCGTAAGATAGTTTTACATTATTACAGTGACCCTCCTACTATTAAAACCAATACTCTGATATTCTTTTAAACATTCCGATAGTGGTGGTCACTCTATAGCTGTTATGAACAATTTTTTTTTTTTTAACTTCTTTTTTTTTAAATACTGTACAGTAAGCCACTGGAGGGCAGCATGACCTGTTTGGATAATGGCATGATGGCCACACAGGTGGGAAAGAAATGGACCATCACTGAAACAATAAAAGATGACATCTGGAGAAGTACAAGAACTCTCTACTACCTAGAGAATCTACATCCATCTTACCTTGCCCTCATTTCTTCCCCTTCTCTCCCTGATAAAGAAAAGGATTTAACAACAGAAACTTCATTTGTACCCAGAAAGTGAAATACAATGACAACTTGTAAAAATTTCTTGTTCCCATAATGACATAGTAAAGAGCAATAAATGCCTTTCAAGAACAATAAAACCTGAATTAAAATATGGGCCTTCGAAATCTGACATATTACTTCACAGCACAGCATTGTATATAGTGCAAGTTCTTTAAAGGAGAGATTGCTTCATTTAGAATGAATTAATAACATCTTTTTAAACATTAGTGCGTTTCCAAGTTCTTTAACATATTTTTCATTTTTCCTATTTGCCTGTAGTATGTTGCTACTTTTTTTTTGTCTGTCTTTCTTTTTCTTTGCCCCTCTCTAACTTGATAAATATTCTTCTTGGAGAAAGCAGGGAGTGGGGGAACTGGGAAACTGCCAATGACACTATGTGCTGTAAATTCCTGCTTAGGCATCATTTATGACTTCACAATCTAATTAGTATCTCACACTATGGTAGAAATTTACAATGTCAAAATTGAAGTAATGCAGCGTGAGGTCATCAGCTTTCCTGTATAAGTAGGGCACAGCACTAATGAATTGTGGTATTAATGCACAAGTTTAAATAGAAAACATGGCTTAACAATCAAAACTTCACCTTTGGAGGGAACTAGTGTACGTCAGCATTTTAAATGCGAACATAAGAGGTTGAGCTCTCCAGTTCAGCTTCCTGATGGTAAAACAGAAATGCTAAAATTCATTATTTCTAACACACGCACAGCTAACTAACTCTCCTGAAAATAACTATATCTTCCTTTAAAGTCTAGTATTAATAAACAGCAGTTACTTGGACCATAATTATGGCATCTTTGATACCCAAACCTGAAGCTTTTATGGGGCTTATGCAATTAACTACTTAAATGCATCGTAACACTTGCTTCTCTGACAGGGAAGTATTGATTTTTTAATCATTTTCAAGTCTCCTCTAGCACAAATAAATGTACTACAGTTACAGTTAATGCACTGTGTACACGCATTAAACACTGGCATGACACAATTTATTATTTTGTGATATATGGAACAGAAGCCTACCCTTTCAGAAAGTAACATCCTTGCTATAACATTAGTATTTAAGCTACAGTCTCACTGATGCTTGAGAATTCTTGTGCACCAAGACAGTGGAAGACTGTAAGTAATAGGTTACGTAAGTTAAAAAAAAAAAAAACAAAACACACCAACCAAAAAACCAAAAACAGAAAAACAAACTCTGCACAGGAACAGACATGACTGAATATAAATCTGTAGCACCAGCCCACCAGGGTACTAAATGCTGAAATTAAAAATATTCCAGACTAAAAGATACAGTATATATTTTCCTAAAGGTGTCACTGTGGTACCTGTAGCTACTTTCTGAAAGATGAATCGACTATAATTTTACCTATTTAATTTTTTTTAGTCACGTTCTGTTAAGACACATCTGTCAAAATAATGAGCATACTACATTTTAGTGGATTCAAAGTCACATTTTGTGTATTTTAATTATGTAGTTTTAATGTCTTGCTATATAATACATATTTAATATATTATAAAGCTAAAACAGTATTTAAAAGCCCATGATTGCTGCATGCCATTGTGTAGCAGAGGGCACAAAAAAGACCAATAAAGACAGATGGTCCATACAGCTTATGTTGAAGTCATATATCTAAATATAGATGTTGCTACACAGGTCATTACAAATAAGCCTTTCCCATGTGTGTATGCACACACATGTACACAAAAATGAAGTTGGTAAGTAAAGAGCAGTTAATTTTGTTTTGTTTGAAATAATATCATTTTAGTTTTAGACTCGAAGACAGATGCCAGCATTTCGCTCTGAACAGATGGTAATTCCATCTAATAGTGCATCTCTGTATTAGTAAGGTCTGTTGTGTATACAAACAGTAATAAACACTAGGTAAGGATCAAAATAAATTTTAATTGTTGACATTAAATTCTGGCAGCCACGGTTCTAAGGATACAATACTCCTTTCTCAAGTCTGTCAGGTTTACTAATACAACTGCTAAAGCTTTTCCATACTCTGCCAGAATCTTGTCGCAGGAATAACATATTTACACTGTGGCTAAATTTAACAGGCTTACATATGTTTGAATAACTACTGCTCAGCATACTGTAGGCAGATATTTGCGTACCCTTCCACAGAAGCCTTCAATTAGCCACTCTGAATAGTTCAGGAGGGTAACAGTAACAAAAAATATACAGTTTTTAATTATTGTTCAGTTGAAGTCAAAATGCCTACCTACAAATTAAAACAGAAATGTTCAGCAAATTTGAGGACAAAAACTTAAAGAAAATCTATATTTTTTTTTTTTTCATCTTGGAGTTTACCTTGCAGGTAAAATTACATCCCTCACTATTGGTCATCCATTTCATTTTTGCTACAAGTTATCAGTCCAGAGGACCCTGAGATCGCCACAGCATTTCTGGTATGACCTTTTCTTTCTTTGCGCTTCACATTAGTATCAGTCATTTCAACAGTAAATGAGTCAAGAAGTAATACTTATACCTTCTGACAGTATTTTGATTTTTTTTTTTTTTTTAGGAGATTCTTTAGAGTCCATTTTGGAGACTCTCCCCCAAAAAGAATAAAAACCACCCATAATGAACATCAAAAGAAAATTTAATAACATGGGTATGTTACAACCGCATTTCTTTAAAAATAGATGTAATACACAGTATTTTTTAAAAATCATGAAAAATATATTGCTTCTACCATATGGGACAACCAACGACTCACCAACCGATTTAAGATGCAGCATATTGAGCTGACCATATGTTACAGTGCTGTTGAATGGCTGAGTGATTCATGCCCGTCACATTCTAGTATATCAATTAAAGCTCCTTGAAGTCTGCATGATTTGTGTCTCTGTTATTAAACCCTGCTAATTCATCCCACTTACACATCTGTTATAAATCTCTAGGAGTGCTGCATGATTCATGGCAATCTGTGAGCATGGTACAGCAAATTCTTCTCCTTGTAATTAACAGTAAATTGTTTTACTGCCATGCAATGAATTTTTCAGTTATATTGCAAATGAACTCCTAAATGCACGGTTCTTTCCTAAGAACTGACTTATATCATTACGCAATTAAAAAGTATTGCTTTGAACCAAAAGCTTTTAATCAAGAGGAATGCAACTTAAACATAGCTTAAAAACTTGCAAATTTGACATAGAGGGAAAAGAACAAACCGAGCTGTTTTCTGAAGTATAATATGTGGTTCGTAGGGGAGAAGAAACAAATAACTTTTGAGTCCCTAGTAATTTCCTGAAACTCAAAGCGCAGTTTAACTACAGCTTGAACACTTGGCAAGACAAGTTGGAGGAGATACTATTTATCTCAGAAGTTACTTAAGTCATCTGTCATTACGAAATTTCTCAGATTACTTTACACTTTTCTAATTGTAAAACAGTGTCTTTATTCTTGAAATAAATAATTGGATAATTAGCCCAGCTGAATCATCAGAGGATTCCAGTGCTGCTCAAGTGTTCTTGTCAAAGGTGAAGCAAATTCATTTCAGCTTTGCCTCTGCAGCTTTCTGAAAAGGCTTTGATTTTTTTTCCTGCTACATTCTTGGCAGCAGCCTCAAATTCATGAGTCCATACATCAAGTCAGTAGTTTAACAACAAATGAAATTAAATTCAAAGAAGGGAAACTAATTGAAGGACAGCAACAAAAGTGTTTGGTAATGTGCTTTTTAATATGGCATGCCACATTTGCATGATAATTTTTCCTTTTTAGCATGGAGCAGAAAGTGACTAGCTTAATGAGGGATTATTCAAGACAGGAATGAACAAAATGCATTCATAACTAAGAACAAAGATTGTATTATGAAACGGAAACAGGCAACTGCCGAGAAGTAACTGGATGATTGGTTTATGCATTATGAATAAAAAGGTAGAAAAATATTTATATTAGTATTCACTAATGACTATATATACAAGATAGTTGTAATTAAAATTATAAATTAACATATTAAGAGTGCTTGTTTAATCACTTTGGGTCCTATTCACGATGAAGAGACTTATGTACATGCATGCAAAACAATCTGTGTTTTCAGACCAGCAGCAAATGGCCCTCGTATTTCTCTTCTGTAACAAAGGCAAATATATATTACTTATTACCTGTTTAATGGGTATTTGTGATTTTAAAATTGAGGCATGGCATTTTGTAGAAAAGCAGTCTATGACAGGCATAAACAAATGCTGTATTGCCATGACAAATGGGTTGAGGCTTTTGAAAAGGGCTTGCACTGGACCTTATTCATGAATGGAAAAAATGGACAAATTACTCAGACTAAAAGGGTAATCAAAAAGAAAACGACATCAAGGAGTGTAAGACAGCCCAGAAAGCCCATCAGCATCATTACCCCAGCAAACCCAGAGGCAACTCCAAAGCCACCAATACAACTGCTTGAGAAGTCTGCCAAGAAGCCAGATGCAGCTGGTGCTGGAAGAATATCTTCTACAAATTAGCTTCTGAACCCTGTAATTGCCATCAGAAGCAAAGGATCAGAAATACAATGTGCTGGGGTAAATGGCAGCAATCACAAAGCCATACTTTGGTGCCTCTTAAAAAATGCTTTTAAAATGAATTTTAAAAAAAAATTAAGAAGGGCAAAGGAAAGACGAACTTAATTACAAGAAATAAGCTCAGTCACACAGTAGTTAATGAAACATAGCTGTATAGATTGTTTAAGGCACCCTTTGACTATCTGATTTGAGGGGGGTAGGATAAGCAATTGTACTAGTCCAAGCACTCACATGGCTAATTCCATCCTGTTGAAATGTCAGAAGTTACTGGGGGGGGGGGGGGGGGTGGAGGATGCTTCTCTGACTGACTGGAAAATTTGGAAAACATGCATGTTTTTTGTCTTGGTAGATGCTGCAAAGAATAATGCAAGCAATAATTTTATGCAAACACATTGTCAAAAATCACTTTTAAGAGAACAGGCCTTTCACTGGTATCAGCCAGTACAGTTCTATAGATTCCAAGGTACCAGCTCACAATCCTACACAAGATAAAACCATCAAGCATGAAGTGCTTTTGAAAATAAAAAGAAATAGCCTAAGACCTGGTAACAATAGCAGGCTGAATGCCATTCTCAAACAAACAGGAATTTGAACTCAGCAGAACCTGAAGAGAGGAATAAAGTAAAATGTGGCTCTAGGTGTCGAGATGAAAAATGTATAGTTACTGTCCCCTGTTGCTTTCAGTTACATACATGCAGTTCCACTCGATGATCTTGGGGTAAAGCAAAGACAAAAAATTAAGCTCAAACTGGATTTCAAAGTTTCAAACAAAGTATTAAAAATGAACTTTCCTCATCTGTCAGCTAAGGCTTTCAACAGCATGTGCAGAATATATCACAGTGCATAAAGAGTATTTAAAATACCACATGGATTGCGGAATGCGCATCCTTATCTGACGTTTGAAATATTGATCAAAAAAGTATGAAACACTTTTTAATTATTTAAGTCCTAAAAGCCAACTATCTATGTATTTGTAACTGAAAATAGCAAATCGAGGTTCTATTTCTGTCCAGTCACCTTCTCTTTGGGTAACAGACATGGGTTAATTCTCTTCTTCCAATACCTTGACATGCTTGCTTTGATCTTTCATCCCAATACTGCATTACCGTGTAAAACTGACCTTCCAACACTTTTTACCATTCTCAGAGCTGGTCATGCATCTGGCATACCCGTGCAAGTTCTTTTATCATACCTCTTCTTCCTGGTTTCATATGCATTTGTGATAGCTTCCACTCAGCTTTTTAATAAAGTAACTCAATTCTTATTAATTGTTTTGTTTCCTCACTCACTCTCCTCATATTCTTCTGGCTCAATTGTCTTCTTTTATTACCATTTACAAATATTGTGGGTCTACATATTGGTGAGGAGATTTTTTGTCAGTCTGACAGATGCAAGGACATATGGCTTATTTTAGTTTTCTTTCGCTCTCCTCCTGCAAAGCTACTCATGAGACATCCCCGGTAGAGATGCCTGTACTGAACCAGGTTAGAAGGGAGCTACTTGTTAGGGTTGCATCTAGATTATTTTAACCAATTTTAAGTTATACTCCAAAAGACTTCTCATGGAAAGATCAGCAGACTGTTTCTGATGCTTCTGCTCCCTTAGGTCTTACCACTAAATTCTGCCCCTGACTGCAGAATTCTCTTTTCTTTGTCTTTTAAATCCTCTCTCAAAACTTCTTACTTTTCTTCCTCAGCGTTTTTGTTTCTAATGATTTCACGCCCTTGTTTCTGCCCTTGTTTTTATTTGCTGTGTTATGCCATATAAAAAAACCTGATGTTGCCAGAGAAATAGAATGACAGATTTTGAAGAGAATCTTTTTTTGTAGCTAGTCTTCAAATTAACCTAATGGATATGAACAAAGCTTAAAAATTACTTGAGATTTCTAGTGGCAAATTTTAGAAGACATTGGTAATTCCAAAAGCAAGCCCCTTGCTAATATACATCAGTTGGACACACCAAAATCACAGTCATCAAGGTACCCATTGATTTAAATGCTCCACGTGATAAATCAGTGTACTCAACACATGGAAGGAGCAGAGATGGTTTTCCATTATCCTCCTCAGGATCAGAGAAGAATTAGTCTAATTTAGTATAACCTCTAGCACAACTTGGAACACAATTCAAAGCTCCTGGACTGCGTTATGATGCAAAGGGACCATCAGGCTGGAGCACATTTCAGTCAAGACTTCCTCCAGAAAGCTCCCTTTGCCAGGGCATGAAGGGGGACTGGCATCCAGCCAGGGAGGCTGTCTCTGCGCCAGGGAGACATTCCTTCATGAAACAGAACTCCTCAACAGTCCTAGAAAGGCAATCCTAATTTAATTTTGCACCATTCAATGACACAAAAGGATATTAACGGACTAAGACTTGATCATCTATTTTTACAAATGATGGGGACTGGTTTCTCCTAACTCTGCTCCAAGTTTGAACTTGCTTTAATCTAAAAGTCATCACATAAGTAGCATTTCTTTTAAATTTTTTTTGGAAACACACTTTTACAGAACCTCACAAAATGGAACATGCACACAGAAAAAAACTGGATGGAGATTCTTAGACAATTTTCTCCAGAAATTAAGTGTGAATGGTGGAAGATAAAATTGCAAGCAAAATTTAAGTGTTTTACTCTTTAGTGTGTCAAAATTCAAGACATTGCATTAACATGCTTTAAAAACATAAAAGGAACCTGATACAGGACTGATTCAAGGCTTACAACAGCAAGCAGGAAAAGGCTACACTGCAAAACAGCTAATAAATGGGGACGTGTCTGTTATTCTATTTTGTATTCTCCTGTCTTCTCTAATGTGATAGGTCTCTAAGTATTAACACAACCAGGGAGGAGATGGTCATAAACAAGCTGTCAAGCATAACTAAGCTATTGTTTCTGAATCTTTTAATAAATGTATAAATGCAAAGTTGGATCATTTGTAGTAATAAGGTGTGCCGTTTAGGCCATATTTGTTGCCATGGTTATCGGCACAGACTGGAACGCTGTTCCTTGCACGGCTGTGTGGTATGGGATAAAGTCACACTCATACAAGTAGGAGGCTCTGTAGATGGCCAGCTTGAAACTTTAAAAGGTGGCAGTATGAGGAAACAAAATAAGTTTTGAAATCAGCAATTCAGCAGGAGAGAAGACCAACAGAACAATCTTTGCCCACTGAAGCACAAAGACAATATGGTAAATCAAGGAACAAATCATCTATCTTCCACTTGAGAACAAACGGAAAGGCAATTAAATAGACAGATGAAGAACAGAGGACAGACTAGAGGTAATACCTCAACAGCTTAATTTCCACTTCAGTTCATGTATATAAAGCTTGTTCTGGGCAACTCTTTATTCCCTGTCTGGAAGCTCCTATATCATCTCTTCACTGATCAGAGAACAACTTTGATGGAATTCAGGCAACTCAAATACAGCCCAGAGAGCCTAGGAAAACATTCTGCACAGCAGAAATTTTCAGGTTTTTTCCTATGGGAGACCAAATTACGTAAGAGAAGTAATTTCAAAGATCATCATCACAACATCCATATGACAACATCACTAACTGCTTAACTGAAAATGCTAATATTGTGAAAGTAATTAATGTGTTTTAAATGCCTATACAAAAGGAAACCACAATTTTAAGTAGTCAGCTCTCTGCAAGTGACCACCACTATGTCACATAGCATGGATTTTGACCTTGTATTTATAGCATAAAAGAGCTGTACTGACCACCTTGTTCCATGAATAAAGAGACTTGTGAAGCTGACTTTCCTAACAATTTCTCTCTCAAAACACTCTTGGATCCTCTCTCATGTCTAAGAAGTGAGTTCGTGCCAGTCTTTTCTTCAAAGCAAATACAGGCTTTCTCTATCTCTGCTCTGTACTGATGCGTATTTTCTCCTAAATTTGTAGAGTTAGTACCTGTGAAGTCCCTGACATATGTGATTGAAATTAAAGACTGAAAATTTATTAATGTGTACAGGCACATATATGCAGTTTCTTAAGCATTGTTTCCATAGGAAAGTGTGAGTATACATATCTACAAAGCAAAATCTCATAAAACTCAGGGGCTAAATAAACAAACATTTTCAAAAGAGCAGGCCCAAAGCATGTATGTTGTTTCCAATTTAGACACACAAATACACTATGTACATATGCTAGAGTTCAGTACAAAAACCACTCAACTCCTCCTTCATGGGTTAAGCAAGGCATTGGCACAGCACGTGCGTTTTATGTGTCCTATCATGCAAACATGACACACACGCTAAAAACCTCCAACCATAAATTAACAACTTCTTAGCATCATAAATGAATTAATGGGTTCAGCTACATTTATATACAGTTACCATTTAAAGAAACAGGAACAAAAATATACAGGTCCATAACTTGCAATTGAGAGAGCAGTACACAATTCCTATTGCCATAATAGTGTACCTTAAACCTTCACTGAAAACATTTTGGTTTTAATCTGTCAAGATAAACAAATAATAATTAAGCAAGTCACTTTGTATTAATACAACACCTACCCCTGTCACTGTGCATCAAACTACGATTGTCTTAATGGTATTCATTAGTAAACTGTGTGTCAGCTTTGCACTTTAATACAGATTGTTTCCTTACCAGCTGCCAAGGTTTGCCCCTTGCCTGGCTCACTGGTTACACAACCAATTTGATTGCAGAGAGTAACAGTAAAGTTGTACGTCCTGTATGGTTTTAATCCTGTCACTACATAGGATAGCTCATGAGCCTCAGCTATATGCAAAACCTGCAAAGCAGATCGGAAGACGACAGTTGGTTAATAATATTTTCATTCCTATTAATTGATGACACAGTCACTAATAAGAAACTTGTCTCTGAATTTGCAGATTTCTTCATTTAGATGTGGCAAAGCCTGAAAAGACCAACTGAGGGAGAGGATTATTTTGGAGAATCTGAACAAGCTAGGATTTAGGTGATAATACTTCCCATCACACTGTTTTACGAGGCAATAAGCCAGTTCCTGAGTGGATAAATGAGGAAACAAAGTCATTGCCTCATAAAACTGCATGGTGGTGCAGCTATCACTACAAACAGCGCAGCTACAATCCAGATGATGAAGATGACACTATTAAGTGGTCAAATCTGACCACCATTGAATGAGTGACATGATTAACAGGCATTAGGAGGGAGGGGAATAACTAATACCTACAGATATTTGAATCTGCTTTAATTTAACATTACTTTAAGCTATCAGAGAGAGTGGAACTGAATAAACTGTTGTGCTTTAGATAACTTGTCTATCAGATGTTTATTTAGATGAAAAATCTTGCAAACCTGTGACAAGAAGCAATTTACATTTATGTATTGTTACAACAGCCCCAGGAGCAATAGTATCCCCACTTCATGGACAAATAAACTGAGGCCCATCTGTGGGACAACATCAGCTCTGAAATGAGAAATAGAATGTACAGAGCACCAGACCCACGTTCTGATTACCTATCATGTTTCTTTGCTTATTCCTAAGTTTTTAGCTTACTGCTACTGCCACGGTACTTGTTTGCCAAACCCAGTCACTCAGAAATTGCAACAGCATTTTAAAATCACATATTTAGACTTTATAAAGTTGGTTTTCTGCTATTTTGGTTTCCCCACTTCAAAGATTTGTCTATTATCCCAGAAGCCAGACAGGTACCCTCTTAAAGAAAATGCAGGTTCCTACAAAACAGCATGGGTTAAGCATATCAGGAAATACAGCAATAATGCAGAATCAGAACATGCAAAGATCAAGGCAATTTAAATGTTGTTGCTCAATCTCATCCCTCCCAGTTTTGAATCTCACCCACTGCTGAAAACAAGTCAGCTCAGGAATACAGCTTAAAACTTGACATTACAGAGCATTCATGATAAACTGACAGGTGAAAAAGTTAGATCAGAGGATCCACAGCAAATCAGGGAAAAAATTCATCACAACGTCAAGGAGGACATCAGACTTCATCAATTTTATTATTACCAATTAGTAAAAACTTAATGTAGCTAACAATAATACCTGGGAAAATGGTGGCAAAAACCTTTGTTCTGTCATCAGACTGATGCTGTAGCCCATCACTTCTCCTCTTGCTAAATTATCTTCCGGTTTCTCCCATGACACATTCAGGGAATATGGTGAAAGAGGGAATACTGATGGAGATGGCATGGAGACTGGGGCTAAAATTAAATCAATACAGTAACATTCATAAAATAAGTGAGCAATGTGTGTAATGCAAGCTTTCTCACTGTATTTGTAAAAGACCATTTCAGACAGTCTTTTATTTTTTTAACCTTATTTGCAAGCCTAACTGGAATTTTCAGATTATTTTGATAGCACAGAATAAGTACCTCACCCATCATTCTCCTGTTTTCTACTCCGGCCATGAATGCAGAATAAAACTCTGCCTATGTCTTCAAAGAAACACTAATCAGCACTGAAGTCCTAACCCCTGTAGCAGCTAGGAAAGTACATACAAATGAAAAAATCTTGAAGAAAAACTTCATGCATCCTGGGAAAAAACTGATAAAAGCAAAAAGTGTTCAATACTTCAGCATCTTAAAAGCAATTTTGTTTGCTAGGCCAGTTTGAAATTAACATGTCTCTCACTTCTTACAAAACAGTTCCCCTGTCTTCCATAGTAAATCTGTAAAAGGATTGTTTGCATTGCAGTTAAATCCCCACCTGATTACTCTGTAATAATAGGATACCAACTCATAGCACTTCTGCTATGTACAAACAACCACACTAATGGACCTCTTCCCAAATATAATTTAACACTTTTATAACATATAGTATTAAAGAACAGTTAAGCACAAAGACTCATTTTGAAAGGGGAATTAGTTTAGCCTGCTGTTTTGCAGGAGCAAATGACTGAGGACATGGTTTTCAAGCTAACAGCAAACAAAAGCATCAGTGATGTAACAGAAATGTTTAATTGCAAAACATAGGCTCTAACAGCCAAAAAGCCTTAGATTTCTAATGAAAGCATTGAAATAAATAGCTGTTGTTTCAAATAATATGTCAAGTGGCAAGCCCTTTTGAAAATCTGAACAGAAGGATCATAATAAGCCATTGTGATCTGGTTAAACTTCTGAAAAAAATGGTCCATATTACAACACTTTGCCTCCATAAACGCATATGAAAAGTTTCAAGCACTGTACTCCTGAAAAGGTAACCCTCTCAAGTTCCTCAAAAAAATCACTTTCTAAACAACCAAAGCCTCAGTTCAGGAAACCTCATTTGAACCTCCTTTCTGAATGTATGTACCTCCTTGGACAATATTCCTGATTCACACCAACTGTTAATACATTTATGACAAAACCAATCTTTTTTCATGTTTTCTCCCTTTAAAGAACATATAAATAACAACTGGGAAAACAGTTGAGAATTCAAACACTGCTTGGTAGATTTTGCAGTCTTGTAGTTTTGAAATTTTGGTTTAATCGGCAGGGATTATTTTCTTCAACAATATGATTTTATGGTTAAGAAAATGTTTTTGCTTAACATGCTAAGTTCTGAGATAATCTGACCTATCTTTAATTAGTTAAAAAATGAGAATTTGTCCCTATTTGAATCACTTCTAGACACTTTTTATTGGGGGGGGGGGGGGGGGGGGGGGAAGAATGCATTGTAATTTAGTTTTTCCTTTCATTTGTATCAAAAAAATTCAAACCAATACTTACCAGCCTCTCCTGTCTGTCCTGATGCCCAGCCTGAAGATATGCTACCTGCCATGTTTACTGCTAGCACATAAAATTCATACTCTGTGAATGGCTCCAGATCAGTGACTGTGGTATGGGTTTGTGGTGGAGCCAGGGCATTTTCATTAGGAGACTCCATAACTGGTTGAGGACTAAGCCATCCACTGCTTTGGAAAATACGAATTTCGGGAGGAAGAAAGTTCCCAGCTGGTTTTAATTTTTTTCTCATGTAAAGTTCATATCTTATAATTATGCCTAGAGAAAAAAAGCAAGTTAGTAAAATTAGTGCATTTCAATGATTACCAGAGTTCTACTAAAATACCAACACTAATATATTTAATGAGCTAACAATCAATCATAGAAAATATAGCATAAGATGTTTTCCTCATTTCTGTTATTTTCATCCAAATGCTTACTTTGGCATTTCTTGCATTACACTGTTTGTTTTCCCCCTCCATGCAATTTTGGGATTTGAAAATAAATGGCTGGGTTACAGTATGAGTTCTTCCATCCTCACTGGAAGATGATATCTTAAAAGGTCTGATCAAATGTAACCAGAAATTACTTCAGGCCTCTGATTTTCAAAGGTTTAAATTTTTTTCTTTTTTTACACAGAATGGTAGGGAATTTTTGAGTGACAGTTTAATGGTAACCTTTTAGAACATACTACTGGATAGGAGATATGTGCGTGTCAGTTTTCCATCAATGTAAACCTATTATGAATGCAGGAAGGTCTCACCACTTTGGAAAAAAAAAAAAAACAACATTTCAGTATTGTGGTATGAAGTGATACATGATCAAGGTTGGATCATGGAAGCAGCTTAACTGTAGGAATAGAGTGTAAGAAAGCTGACTGTAGGTTTCCCAAATAGAAAAGACGAGAGACATAGCAAAGTCAGGAGATAGTGAATTACCATATAATATATATATTTGGGGCTGCACTCATGCACAGAACTGGAGAAGTGGCTTGGGAGAAAAAGCTTCTCTCTTTGTCTTTGGAAAGACCAGGAAATCTGACCAGACATCAAAAGAAATACAAGCATTGCTTAAATCTGCCTGTGCTGGCAATTACATGCATGTAATGTCTATGAAGTAAACTATGAAGAGAATATCCTACAAGTTGAGGGACAAGTACTAACAGCAAGTATCATGAACTGCCCCTCTAAATACATACAGGTATTCTTGTGTGGGCATTATTCTTGTCTAATCTGGTAATAGTTGGCAAATAAGATGTTCGAAGAGAAAGCTGAGCTCCCTATACACAGAAGCCCATTTTGTGAACAGACCAAAATGCTTGTTCTTGCATGAACAAATATTTGTGCATGTAAGTGCAAGTTCACAAAGCTCCATTGCACATATATTAAAAGATAAAGCATTTACCAGTAAAATCTGTGGCATCACAAAAGTATCCTACAACAGCTGCGTTCTCGATTTCAAAAACCTAAAATATTATTACTCAAGTTAGACCAGCAACTCTTGGCAATCGCCTAATCCCTAACAAAGTTATACTGGTAATAGAATTAGTTACTACACATGACGGATAGTTTTAAAAGCAGACTTCTCTGCTAATTCTTAGACTTTTTTTTTTTTTTCAATAACTGTTATCTCCTAATTTATTCTTTGTAAGGCAATATCACCACATCTGTCTGAACTAGGCGATCTGGCAAATTAGGAAAAAATTAACTTTACTGTAAATGTTTAATTATAAATGTGATTTTTGCTGCAGCAGATGCCACTAAGGGCTAAATCTTGGACCCAACACATTCAGTTGGAGTTCTGGACTCCAAAAGAATAAAACACAGACTCTGAGGATACATTTAGTGGCAGACAGGAAAATTAAGACAATGCCTTACTTCATTCTCAGTTTCTGTCACATGGATAAGAATTTTCTAACCAGATTTGAGAAAATGCTGTTTTTTCTTTGAAAAATCTTTGACTTACAAAAATAAATACAATGTCCTACCATTTGGTTTCTCAGGTGGTGACCATTCCACAGCCAGTTCTGTAGAGCTGATGGTTTCTATCATCGGTGGGCGTAGGCCTTCTGGAGGAGCTTGTGCAGTAATTACTGTTACTGGATGGCTCTTTAAGCAGCCTCCACTAGTACAAGCTTGCACAGAAAAAACATACTTTGTAAATGGAGTGAGATTCCAAATAATTGCTGAAGTTTTTGAGCCTTCATACTGACCACAAGGCTGAAGATCAACCAGGCTAGTACATGTCAAAATGTATTTCTCTATGGGCCCAGAGTCATTGGAGAGGCTTGTCCAGTAAAGTAAAACAGAGCGGTGACTAACAGGAAAGACAGGATTTAAATGCAAGCTTCCTGTAGGCACCCCAGATTTTGTTCTGTATGTCACTGAGGCACTTCTTGTAAAACCATGAACGTTGCTGGCTTGGACATAATAGGAATATAAGGTATATGGAGATAGCACGGTATCGCTGAAGGTCTGAACACCTAAGACAGATGAGAAAAAAATTGTATCAGCCTAACACATTAAAAAGAATCTTAATTTGCATACTTAAAGTCTTTCCAGCCCTAATCCAAGACATTAGATATTTATGCCTATTTGCATGCTCTTCTTGAGGTCATTCTGAACATTTTAACTTCTAAACTTTTTTTTAACATGGGAAAAAACTCTCCCCTTTTCCCTTTACCTTCTACTGTACATTGGCATCACTAGAGAAATAATTTTTCCACTTAATTTTTCTCCTAGTTCCTCCTTTAATCATGAACAATATAATTATCTTCTTATTTCTCCTTTGCCTGGAAATAATTATTTCAAATGTAAATCAGCATTGATATTAGCGAATCTGATTTAGGAGAAAAAAACCCCAAACCATTCTGTAAATTTTCACACCTTTGTTTTTGATTAATTCCATAGCATAAGACCAAATATTTCGCCTTTCTGTGCTTTCACTTCCTCACTTCTAAAATAGTGCTTAATAGTTCATTTGTAAAGCATTTGATCTTGGATGAAAAGTGAAACAGAAGTGCAAGTAACTGTTAAAAAGGTATATCCAAAGCCTATATCTACCTTCCTCTCCCCCTGCTTTCTATTACTCTACTACTTTTTAGCAGCCATGACCATGAATAGCTCCTGGGTATATCCCAGAAGCAGTTATGCATCTTAGTCATCACAGCACAACATAAATCTAGGTACAACCACACCACCATACATTGTTTGCCTCAAGAAATAGCAAACATTGAGTAACATATTATATGCCAGAGCATGGATAGTTTTAAACTTTTTCAAAGCAAAGGCAGAGGACACAGCTATTTCTAAGTCCTCTCTGTATGTCTGCATTGGCAAGCCACCCCCAAGTATAACTTAAAGAAGAGGACCATAAAATTATTAGTATTGCTAGATATTCAACCCTGGACATTGTAGTACAAAAGCAGCAGTTTCGGTTCACTAAGTGCTTACAGCACTTCAACTACTTATAGCAATCACAAACTTATCACTAGAGTCCAGCAATAAGGAGAACAGGTAATCTCATCTTCATGCCTTCCAAACCCTGGTACTTCAGGTAAGGTTGCAGAACAGCTCTGCCAGCAGCCGCAATGGTTATTGCAACATCCTTCTGCATTAGTAGTAAGCAGGCAAGTGATGCAGCGGATTTCAGTCTTGCTGGTGAGATTCAGCTGTTTCTTTTTCAGCTTTTGGGTTAGCATGCAGTTCACAGCTGCGGGAGCAAGTACTCGAGTGTACTCTAGAATTGTTGAGCCCTTTGAGCTGCATGGACACACCTTCCCTGGCTGAAGTGCTTCTGGGTGCAAAGGTGGGTACCAAAGCCAATTTGACAAGTGTTAGACAAGACTCTTGGATAGGCTGGCAAGAATCCTCAGAGCAGGAGCATGGCAACCAGTTGCTGTGAAGGACACCGGCAAGTAAGAGCCTGCCATGTGTCCATTTTCTGACTTTGTCTCTAGAGAAAAGAACAGCTACAGAGGCAGCGCGAGTCAGCATCCTAGAAACCTGGGAGAGCTGTACTTTATGGGATGATAGGATCCCCATCCTATGGGCCGTTAACTCAAAAGAGGCACTAAAAAAGCATGCAAGAAAAAAAAAAGAAAAAAGAAAACCCAGCATGACTGCTATCAGCAGCAGGAAGTACTACAAATCCTCGCGAGATGACTAGGACCTCCCCCCCCACCCCTCAGAACGCAACCTTGCCCTAGAACCATATGCTGACCTGTAACCCGAGCTAGAACCAACAAACAAGCCAGAACCCGCTCTGGAACCATCAAGTGAGCTAGAACATGCTCTGGAACCACCAAGCAAGCCAGAACGTGATCTAGAACTAACAAGTAAGCTGAAACCTGCTCCAGAACCAACCAGCAGTCGTGAAACAACCAGTGAGCTAGCATGGTCCTGAAACAAGTGGTCCTGAAACAACGAGCTAAACCATAGTCCCACTCCAGAAACAGCAACTGAATGGGACAGAAATCTAGAACCACCAAGTGAACTAGAACCCAATCTAGAACCAAACGTGACCTAGACACAATGTGTGGTCTAGAACATTATCTAGAACAATGAAGATACTCAGAACGTGTTCTAGAACCACCTCCCTACCAAGCCACCATCTCCAGAATTCATACCTGCACCAACACCAGCCTAGCTCTACAACCAACCAACCCTGGAAACCCAGCTTCTGGAATAGATCTGGACTCTAGGGCCAACCCAGACTCTAGGGCCCCAGGTCTAATGTCGACAGCAAGCACATTACTTTCCCCTTTTCAAGTACAGGGATTGGAATAGGCAGATCACCCAGAATGCCGATACCGTCTTCCAGAAAAGCATCCAGCACCATCTCAACATTACAAGAAAGTTCATTCAATGTTGTTGAACACCTGATCACCAGATGGTAACTTTATTTCAATAGGAATATAGGCTAGATAAAATCAGATAAAGCCAAAAGGTAGAAGGTTCTACATTCCTCAGGTGAACAGCTCCAACACATATTTAGCAACATCTATAAATAATTAGAACCAATGTGACTTGGAGTTAGAATCATAAGTAAATTTCAGTGGTTTTTCTCATTTTAGAGCAAGTATTTTATTTTGTCCTCAAGACAAGGATTGGTATCTCCTGAGCCTCTGGTTTCCCAAAGCAGTTCGGAAAACATTGTTTTAATTGTGCATTCTGCAATACCATCAGCCAGATCACCCGGTCGATTTAGAAAATTATTCTTAATTTTCCTTGGGAAGTTCAATGTTTCTATAAAAGTCTCATTTAGTCATAAGATAATGTTCATCCAGTTGCACTCTCGGGGCATTTCATAAGCATTACAAATTCCACACTATACTGGGGAAAAAAGTAACATTATCAAAAGTTCTGACAGCATTAACAATGTATTCTTGATATTCAAACACCAGCAGATGATTTCACATCATTAATTAGGAGTACTGCAGGAAACATAAAAAACATCTTTTGAAACCAAATCTACATATTTACAAAATAATGTTTTGTTGAATAGAAACATGCTAATGTCTCATTATACAGCTAAATACATTCAGAATTTTTCACTGTCTACAAAGTATATAATACAGTCATGAAATAACATCCTCAAGAACGTGCTCAGTTTCAAGTACATTACAGAGCACAAATTTGTGACAACAAAGTATAATAGCTTTTCTTTTGAAATTAATGCATATTTTTACTGAAGGTAGGCTTTTAAACCAAATTAAGGAATTGGAATATTTTCCATTAGATCTTTTTTATTACAAACTTTTTTGTAATGTTTCTTTTTATCCTCTCAATCACTTAATCCCATGCTTGCATGGGGTGGCATACCTCTCCTCATGGTATGTACTGCCGAGTGTCCAAATTCACAGCATAAGCCACAGAGTAATCAATCAACTGTAACACAGCAGCAGGTACCAGGACATAAAAATGTTAGGTGCATTCCAAAGGATCTGTGCTTCCACTCAATAATAGTCTTTTTTTTTTCCTCCAGGGTACATGCCAATAATTAGAAAGACTCAACTTCCACAAACTATTAATACTTCATTGGTATGAAAATGCAACAAACTAAAGCTGCTAGAACAGAAATCAAACCTCAGTGGCATTAAACCACACCTATCGTCTTAAAAAACCACTTGTGTGCCATATATACATAAAACCAGTATCCAAATCCATCTCCTTTTCTTTGATAAGAGGATCAATAGTAGCACAAAATGGCCTTTCCAGCTAGGACAGTGTTGAATCCTTGAGGACTGCCTTCTGAGGATCCCTTTGCAAGCCTCAACATGAGAGAAGTGGTGCTGCTAAAGGCAAATCAGGAGCTACACTAATAGCTTAACAGAGGTGCTAAAAGTTAGAGACCACAAAAAGCTTTCCTAATATGTTAACAGTTTTAAAACCGGGAGGATGAAAAAAGCAAGTTTAAGCACATTATGGTCTCTTCCATTCACCTTAATTCTTTCGCTGGGACTTTGCCTCTTTTAGATTTTGGAGCCTGTGTATGTTTGCAGGGAATGCTTTTGGTGAGTCAAAGTTTTTCAGATTAAGAAGCAAAATATTATCAGCTATTTTGGGTGACTCGGTTTGCCAGATTTTAGACCAAAGTATTCATGTCTTTCAAACAAAATTAATAACACAGAACAGTAACTCACTAAAGGAAAACAAAATAATGTACTCAAATTCACAGCAGATGATAATGACAGAAACCATAATTAATTAAGAAAAACTGCACATATATATAGATATGTGCACACAAAATCTTTGCTGTCATCTTCCTATAAATACTTACTATAAGGGTAGTAGTCCTCTGCTGTATAAATTTCAGCCTCATCCCTATACAGCTGGTAAGTAAGCCTGTTAGAATTTGGAGAGTCTGGGGGACTCCACGAAAGACTGATAACAGAAGAACTGAGAACTTCTCCTGTAGGAGGAGGTTGCTGGAATGGAGCTAAAACATACACAAAAACAGAGGATGTAAAAATGAAGGTAATCAATAATCACACAAATTCAATTAAAAATGCAAAGAAAGTGCTAAGTTTTCTTCAGAGAAAAACCACCAAGTAAACATACAGTCACTCAAGCAAGACATTAATAGACTAAACTGATCCATCCAAATGCTCTCCAACAAAGCTTTCTATCCAAGTACATGAAACAAATTTATAGATTTAAACAAATGACAAATGAACTTAATCCCCCTCTCCCCCCCAAATTAAAGCAACTTTTTTTAATGTATTATTTCAAGACCTCTATAAAACAGGAATATGTTTATCTGGTCACATTATTGAAGTCTATAGTTCAATTATAATTTATTTTTCCAGAGTATTAATTCCATTTTAGCATAGGCCCGGCATAACTTCCTCTATTAGAATAGAGATGGAAAGTCCAACTAACTACAAATTTTACTGAAGTGTTACAATAAGCCTACTTAATTAAATGACAAAAAGCATAAAGGGGCAAATTTTGAAGGTTATTGAGGCAATTCACTTCCATTTGTTTCCAATGAAACTTAAATCAATGACAGCGAGGTGTCTAATATTTTAAGAAATCAGCTTGAGATTCTTATTTACCAAAATACTACCCTGCTATCACCTCCATCACCTTTGGAAAATGTGCTACCTAATTGCACTAGTATCAATAAAGAGAAAAACAAACCTGAAGTTCACAAGCCAAAAGTCTCACATTTTCAGAAAGAGCAAAGTCCCTCCTATGTCTCTTTTGCAATCCAACTTTATGATCATGGTTCTTTCGAAGATAATGGCTATTACTCATAAATTAAACATCATATGCGTAGATATACACATACACACACACATGTACATAAACATACTGTTTTATGGTTGGACTTGACGATCTTAAAGGTCTTTTCCAACCTAAATGATTCCACAATTCTATATTTATGTTATTATTCGAGTCAGAGCATGAGTCCATATCCTGCTGTAAGACCTCCAGCCAGCCTGTTATACTAAGGAAAGCACTACTCCCTGACCCTCTGTATCTGTTTTGGCAGCTAGTAATTGCTATAGCTTGACTTAAAGGCAGACTGTGTCATTCCCTACCCTCTTTACCAAGGGATGGAAAACCAGGAGAGCATGGGTCTACAGGAAAACATTTTGCTCCAGGAATGAGAATAGCCAAGGGCGGTACAGAAATCAGCATATGGAGTAAGCTACCGGAAGGTGGATCCAGAACCACCCAAAAAGCTTTTCTCCTTTACATTAAGCATTATAGGAAAATATCAACATTAGAAACATGTGGCTCTTCATTAATTTTTTCTCATTCTCCTTCTGTTTATAAACTATCGTAATCTCCATTACATGGATATTTGCTTAATATACACAATTTGCCAAAAGCTAATTAACAAAATCTGTTCAGCCAAGCTAACAGAAGACAAGAAGCAAAGAGTGAAGTTGCAGACAGAAAGTGACGTGAGGACCTCAAGCCACACAAGTATAGATGTAGAGACTTATGCCAACATCAGTGGGTCACATTACATATGGGGTTTTAATACAAATCGAAAACGTGAGTTGAAGCTCTTTATTTAGAATAAGATAATGAAAAGCCCTGCTCTTACCGCAGTGTATCAGCCAAGAAATAGCAGAAAATGTTTCTAGAATTTCATTGGATTGAACAGAACACACAATCATCATCTCCCATTAGAAAGCATGGGTTGACTGGTTGCCAGTCTAGAGTTTTTGAGTTCAGCTGAGTTAGGAAGTGAATGTATGCTGAAGGTCTACAGGAGTAAAGTTTGAGAATCAAAGGGAGTAAGTGCTCCTAAATCCCTTTGGCATTTTTGAAAGTTTCTCACCATGTAATACATGCATACAAGGCCTGAGCAATTATAGAAATTTACTGGCACAACCTTCATTCTCCATTCTCGGTCTTACACTATTGCACATTGCTCCCACGTCTTTGCTGTTTTGCATTTTTTGATGTGTAAGCCAAGTACTGTATTTCAGATTTTTTACGGAGCATCTAAGATATTGTTGGGCAGAAAAATTGAAAATAGGTCTTTTCCTTAAAGAATGTTAGTTGGACAGTGACAGCAACTTACATTTACTTCTCTTGGCAAAGACTTATAACCAGTAATGACATGTGTCAACAAAATACTGTTCTGCAATGAAAATAACCATAAATATCAAGCTAGGCAAAGCTTCATATCTGCGCAACAAGTTAAAATATTTTGCTATGAATAACCAAAAGACTGCAATTGCTATATCACTTATGTCCAGAAGAGGACTCCGCTTGTCATTTAGAATACTGCCTGATGTATTTTTTTCTAACTAAAATCTATGATATTATTTATCTATGTCATATTATTATTAATCAGTTTTATAGCTGAATTGCCATTGACCTTTATCCAATGTATATCCCAACATAAATAAGCAGGTTGGTTTATGTTTGTAAAGCACTTTGAAGATGAACAGCATCATAAAAGTGCCATGTATTATTATTACACATTCAGTTGAAACATCCTACATTTTTTAAAGAAACAATAAGCCAATCAACTATCCGTACAATGAATAGATACTATGCCTTCTACAGAAGAATATGGGAAAAACCAAAACCAAACTGTATCTAAGCACTTCCAAACTCAGAGAAAAAAATCGTCTTTGGAAACAAATCAGTTTCTCCATTCTATCCCATTTATAGCACTGTGCATTCTGCAATGCATATTGTTTGAAATTTAAACTGATCTACAATGAAATACAAACTGGAATCAAAGCGAGAGCTGTCTGTCCTTGTAAAAGAACCCTTTGCACATGTATGTCTCTGCTTGCAAATCTACAGTGTGGGCATATCACAATGATGAATGTCACATAAATACCTATGCAAAATATACAAAGTAGTATTTTGTGGAAGGAGGATCCAGAAACATACTCCAGATGTCACTTGGGAGTGTCTAACCCTGTTGTTGCGATACACGTGACTACCTGAGCTAACTCTCACAGTAAGACCAGTCTGTCCATTAATAATTAGGCCTGCTGACACAAATGACCAATTAGCATCTGCAGAGTACCTCAGTAACTGGTTATGTGACTTCCAAGACTGGGCTGTTAACTGCATACTGCAGTAAGCTGTGTCACAAATATGCAACACAACTTTTTCAGAATTAGCTGAGGTCCTACCCACAGTTTGACATTCCATGGAATGATGTCCTCAAAGCCTGTTTCTGAACATTGAACTGAAGGCAACTTAAAAATTTAATTTTCTTATTACATATAACAGTTTTCCTCTCCTTCTTTAAAATCCCTGCCATCTTAGAGACCGTCCACTGGTGAGCAAATCTGAGCATTTAATTTTGACTACTTATGACACAAAGAAAGGCTGAAATTGTGCTTTCTCTTCATATTCAGACTTATTGCAAGGGCAGAAGTGCAGATGTTCCATTGCAATGTGTTTCATTATAATTCATGATCTGACCATCAATGTAGCACTAGCCCCATCTCACACATGCCAATTTATGACTCTCTGTTACACCACATCGCCTATTTTCCCAAACTGACTGAAAAAACGCCCCAGAAGGAGAAAGGCAAAGCTGCATTGCACTGAGGAGATTTTGAATTAATCACCAGGAGCAGGTCTGCAACAGACCTTCTGTTCTTCAGACCTTCTGAAGACAGGTCTCCTGCCTCCTGTCAACGGCAGGAAAGGGGGCTAAGCTGTAAGTTGTACAAATACTATTGCATTCGTGTGACTAAAAGGTGAACTCTGCATTGGTCACTACAAAGAACATGGTGGGAAGTGCAAGGGAGCTGCCGGCCATTACTTCTCCCCTGGGTTAAACTGCAAGCATAAGCTGTGTATATGACATGAAGCGTTCTGTACATCTCTCTCACAATGAAAATCACCCAAACTTCAGGGACCAGAAGTATGGGGGGTGGCGGGGGGAGTCAAACCCAGTTTTAGTACTGCTGACCTAATTTAATACTCACTAAATCAATAAAAACACATTAATTTAAAAGACATGCTTTTAAGACCTAACATCCACTTACTTTTACTGCAGCCAAATAGGTTCTGGACATCCAAATTACTAGCATCAGGAATGCAGTTGTCACATTTCAAGCCAGTTACAAATTGTTTACAAACACACTGTCCAGTAACAAGATGACAAGTTCCATTAATGGCTCCTGCAGGATGACAATTACAGTGCTGACATCTATAAACAAAAACAAATCAAGGAAGTGATCAAAACACATTAACGCTCCAGTTAAGCACAGTAGGGTTTTGTTTAAAAGATTCTTGTGTAACATAATTAAAAAATCAAAAACAGTTCAGTGGCCTGAGACATGGCAGAAAACCTATCAGTCTGATAAAAAAAAGTAACTTACAAAAAAGTTGCCCATTATAAAAACAAACATTAAAAATCTCAATGCCAGAATAATAGTCTAATTTAGAGAAAAACTGCTTAGAATTAAAGAGCTTTTATATATATTGATTCATACACAAAAAGGATAATAATGCTTCATAATAACCACATTATGCACTCAGTCCTGCAATGCTTATTCACACAACCTTTCTTGCAGAGCTGTAGAGTTCAGTGATAACATGTGCAACCAGTTTCATAGGCTTCTGCACAAAATATGCAACCTTCCAACTTAGAGGAAACTAGGCCTTTGTTGAAAAAGAAATCAATTAATAATTTCTTGTCCACAAAGGCAACTTGAAGTTGAAAAAAATAACACGCTGCAAATAAAGGAGAACAAATGTTGACAAAAATTGGGAGAAAACGCCCCTCAGATTAAAACAGTGAAAGGAAACAAACTAGCAGAAATATGAACGTTACAACAGAAAGCACATTTTCTTTGCAGCCTGATGGACAAAACTGAAAATAACTAAAAAGAGCATTTAATTAAATATGTAAATTAAATTATTTTTTCATTAAAAAGAACAAAAAAAATTAAAAGCATTGGTATCACACAAATGCTGCATTTCAGTTCTGTAAATCTAGCATCAGTAGAGTACTTTCAGCATTAAATTATGCTTTGGCTTTTGCATGTGAAACCTCTCGCGATCAATTTGTTTTTCCCTGGAGATACTGTGTCCCCACTTGCATTCATTTATAGCAGGGATACCAACTGTCAGATTATGCAAATATTCAAAGACTCGGGACATCTCAGAAGTTAAGCAAAGCAATTTTTTCCTTACTGCAAATACTGTTATCCTACCCATTGCAAGACAGACTGCCATTATTAGTCATAGCAGAAAGTCAACAAGGGCAAATAAAACTTTGTACTTTAGATTCTATTTCCACTACATTTTAGTTGCTGCAGACCAAAGAGTTTTGAAAAAACATGGACTGGCAGAAATGTGGGACCATACAGTGCAGCTAACACACACCGGGAAATCTACACATCACTCCCCTTGCCCTGAGCTGGAAAAGTCCCGTTCTCAGGCAAAAGCAGCATCAGCCTAGAGGGAATCTTAAATTACTCCAGATGCTAGGTTCCAAGAAGATGAAGCAGCAAAAAGACCTTGGAGAAGTCCAAGGGAGAGACAGCCATGCCATGTCCCCTTTGCTCTGCTAACCCTAAGAATACACAAGAGTTCTTGATCTATATTTGGCTGTTCTTTCCTTGGCCAGTTTCACCAGAGCCGAGGAAATAGGTGGTGGTGCCTTTACACAAGTTACCTCACCATTTTTCCAGTCATCACCATCACCTTGGTCTATCTCTTTTTATCTATATGAAGGCAGAAATAAAAGTGAATTCAGTTATGGTTTAGGTATCGGATTTTTAAGGCAAGGGAGAGAGAAGAGGAGGTTGGAAACTGTTTTCACATTAGGACACTAAAATTCAGGTCAATAATCAGTGAAATAGACATTAAATGTGACAGATTTTTAAACAAGTTTAAGAAAACTCTTCACATACATTTTCTGCCCATCCAGAGCTCTCTGTATTAGAGTTTCTTTACTCCACAGCAGCTTGTGCTGTGTGATCTCCTGGGTAATCATTCAACACCCTTAAAAAGGCTGATAAAAGCTAAAGCTGCAAAATAAGCTGCAAATTTGTTTTATGGACTAATATCCTTTTGGGAATAAATAAAATACATTCTCTCTTGGAAACCACCATACTGTAGTTTGCTCTTGTTTATAGTGAAGAGAAAAGGGCAATTTTTTCAAACTGTATTAAGTCTTTTCATCTGTAGACAGTGCATCCAAATCCCCCTTCAAATAGAGGTTTTGTTTAGACTATTTAGAAGTCATGACTAAAAAAATGGTTCAGTTAGAGGAAAAAAAAGGAAGACAGAATTATTTGCTCAGTAAGACATTACTTTATTATTTCATAATTTCATTACATGATGATATTTAGTACATATAGTTAGGGGGGTGTTAACAAAAGCGTCTCAATAGGTAAACAGTAAAAGTCAAGCTTCTCTTACTGCTCTCCCATATATTACTGTACCTCTTATGAATAAAGGCCACCTGACTATTCCAGTTTTCATTATCATTCACACCGGAGACAATGAAACTCACATACACATACAGTCACAGTAAGAGTTTTCAGTGCCTGGCAGGGTGGGGCTGCTTCTTTCTGCTTGAAATAGTTGCATTTTCTTCTAGGAAAAGTGTAGGCTCCCTGCCTCCACCTATACTGAATTAGGCTCCAGATCCTGTGAACAGCAGCATACGTGTTATCATATTCTGTTCCACAGGATTACACATTATATTTGTGTAATCACATGCATCATTTTCTTAAACTGCAGAACACTAGCACTGGCTTTGCTGTTATGCATAGTTCATGCTTTTCAGTCAGGATTAAGGATTCAGTCAATTAAGGGTTTTTAAAAGAACTAACTAATTCTTTGAAACTTTTAATCATGTAAGAAATAATGTCAGCATTCTTGTTAAATGTTACTTCTTCAAGATACTCCGAGTCAAATACATTTGAGTTTTAGTAAAACAGAATTACATATAATCAAGGAAAACAGACTTTTAAAACATGGAAAGAGAAATGTCAGGCCAAGATGAATTGCAATATTGATTTTGTGAGGATAAATGGGTTTTGTAATATTAATATAGAGAAACCTTTATTACATTGACTCTCTAGGTGCAGTTAGAGCCTCTCCAGCAATCTGTTTAAAATCTTCATTTTTCATCCTTATGGGAAAACCTCACTTGCTAAATGGATTTCATAAACAGTAATCCGTCAAGATATATATATATAAACAATTTGTGATGTTCATTGACCAGTTCATTAGAGTAAACAACACAGAGGTAAAGCATTTCAAATGTGTACCAATGCCCACAACCATTACAGATCTGTTCAGACCACTGCAAACATCCAGTATCTCTAACTCTTTAATTGTCAAGGAAATTTTCCTGCTTCATAAGCTGAAATGCATTAAAAAATATGGACTTCCTGTTTTATCTCAAAAAATATCAGAAAGTAAATTGGCTCACATATACATTCCTCAGAGTGGGAGAATTTTAAAGCCTCACAGTCTCCGTGTGTCACAATTTTTGCTTCTTTTCTGCTATTGTGCCAAGACAGATACATCTTTGCCACTACAGATAGCTCATATCCTTTTCATTCTGTAACCACAGAGTCCTTAAAAGACACTTGGAGCAAGGATGGTTTAAATGACTTTGCAACTTTACAAAGAAAGAAAAAGCACATCACTCTTTTTAAGAAGATATAACAGTTAAAGAAATGGATTAAAATAGATTAATAAAGACCTGGATTATCATTTTCAGTGGATAAACGTTTCTGCCTGAGAAACAGAGGTACATTGCCTGAGCAGATACTAGCCAAAAGGAAGCCAAGCATATGGAACACAAGTTAATCATGTTAATGCACTACCGGAGCAGTCTTCAATACTGTCATGAGGATTAAGTAGTATTAAGGCATTAAAGCCAACTCTGATTCAAATTCCAGAACTGTAAAAACTTTCTATCTTTACAAGATGTCGATCTAGATAATTCTAGGTATTTCCACGTTTTAAATTTCAGAAGGCAGCTCAAAATGCAAGTAGTTGGAGGCCAATATCTAGTTCAGGAGAGCTGTTTCTTGACACAGACAAACTTCTACATCACCTGCTAAAACTGGGGAGGCAGGGGTGGAATCTATTCCAAGTAACTAAAAAAAAATATCATTAATAATAAGGAAAATACATTTAAAAGGGAACTTTAATATTACAGATTTTATTCCTTATCATTAGAAATGACAGGAAGTGAAAATAGGAAGTCCTTATGCCTACAAATTACTTTATGGCCATTAGCAGATGCCTCTGTGACCCGCAACAGTAAAAAATAATTTTAAAAATCTCCTAATGAGTGACAGTAACATAGAAGTTAAAGTGAAAACTCTGCAGAATAATGTCAAGTATATGCAAGATGACACTGATAATCACTGCCTAAAAGCACGTCTACCCCACACTAGCTGGTGGAAAGGAGCATGGGGAGGGGCATGTTGTATAGATTTTGCTTCTGCCTGTGGTTTTTTTTTTTTTTTAAGGCAAAAATACTAATTATAACAAAACAATTTAACACCATCAGTCTGCCTGAAACTATGATAGTATTAGAGCTGTGCAATCTTTCTGGGCAATATTTAAAAGGAAATTGAGATTGTGAGGATTAAGCAAGAAAGATGATCCTGGAAAAGAAAGATAGAGCAATAGTTGGAATAACAAGTGCTACCTATAGTTACGTTTTTCCCCTTACGTTCCAGGGAATATATCCATATACTTTCAGTGTACCTAGAGGCCCCAGGCTGCATTAGATAAGCAATTTACCCTTTGGCACATAAGTAAATGTTGAAAAATAATACACTGCTTCAGAAAAACAGATTTTTAAGAGGAAAGGTGCTATGAGTATTTCAACTGCTGCTGCTAAAAGAAATTTGGAAAGAAAAGAGTATCTGATTTTTTACATTTTTTTCCCCCATTAAAATGTCTTCCTGAAATCTTCAAAAGTATTCACTGGTTATAAGAATGGCACATTGCCCATATTTTAATAGTCAATTATTAACACCTCAGAAACCAACAACATCTTACTGAAGATGCAGAGGAAACAATCACCAAATAGCTACAGCATTAGACAGCATGAGCTTTACACAGTTTTCATGTTGTTTCTACTTAAGTCTGGCAAAACTTCCATTTCCTTCAGCTCAGGGGAGCACAGAGGGTTGCATAATGTACCACATGTAAATCAGACCGCACAAATTAATTCAAAGAAGGATTAATGTAAGTAGAGCACATCTTTTCATTGTCACTAAACCTTTGAATGAGCTACTATGAGAAAAATGTAACAAGGAGGTTATAAGTGACCTGTAAAAATTAAACACTCACCTCCCTGTGACAGAGTCAAATCCAAAATAAAGTTCTTCGCAACGTTCACACGTTTGTCCTGTTACAGAGGCATCTTGGCAAACACATTGGCCAGTTAGTTTATCACAGATCTGATTCAGTGAACCGGCTACGTGGCACAGGCATGGCAGACAGCCAGTGACACTGGATGGAGAAAAATAAAAACCTGGAAAAGCAAGGATTTTGAGAATAGACAATATGCAAAAAGGGAACACAGTAAGATTATTAACAACTTGTGTATAATTGGGGATGAAACAACAGAACTAAAGCTTAGGTAACACGCACATCAACTCAAATAAAGCAATATAGTCCTCTTGCAGAGGTGAGCCTCTAAATCTTTTCATTGGCACTTTGTAAAGCTACTATTCATCCTCCAGTTGCCAAGTCCAATTTTTTATTCTCTCTCTTCACACTTTATTTTAGACAGAACAAATGCAAAATAGGGGGAGTACATTAACGTGTCCGTGGGGCAAGTACTAATGATCGCGCTACAAGCAGTAGAAACATAAGAATTAACATACAAGATCAGACATTTATCTATTCTAGTCTGCGATCTCATCTCTGACAATGGCCAGTTGCAAAATGTAAGAAATGCACACATTTCTTGAATAAAGTCTCTTAATCTTTCTCAAGCAGTGGTTGGCTTAACCCTTGAAACATGAGGACGTTTCTTAGAAAAACCTACGTTTGATGAGCATTCCCAAGTCTATGTAAAATTTATGTTACTCCTCCTCAACATATAGCTTGTATCCTACACAAATACTTTTACAGAAGCTAATGAACTGATGAAATGAAGTTACTTAATTGCTATAAAAAAGCTTTCATTCTGAATCACATCCTTCTGTTCCTGTATTATTTCCAGTTATGAACTGGGGCATTCATTTCACCTTCCCCACAGTATATTTGGTATGTTCTACTATATTATCTTTCATTCTATTGCCCTCAAAAGCAATCTTTACCTGTGCAAGTCTCTAACACATTACTGATAAACACAGTTAGACAGAGTTTATACACCTCTAATCCGGTCATTGAAGAACTTACCCATTATTCATAGCCTCACCTGAAATTTCAAACAAAAGAGCTTTTAAGCACATTTTTTTTAATGGTGCTGTACCACTTGCATTATCTATTTTGCTAAGAATGGACTTCTATTCTTATTAATTTCTCTTCTATATGTCTGATGAGAAAACAAGTCAAGTAACAGCATACCAGTAAGAAATATTATTACATAATTTTCCAAAATTATTTTCTATTTTTATCTGATTATTAATGGACATTTTACTGGGTTTTTCACAAAAAATGCTCTGCTCTTTTTTTTTTTTGAGTGGTCCATTTGATTAAAAATGTAGCAACGTGTATGAGTTCTGCAAACGATGACGGTAACACAGTATTAACCAGCACTTGTCAACTGCAAGTACCTATCTTTGAACATCAATCCTAAAATAGAGCCATTGATAGGTGTTTCTGTCTCTGTCAGCTGGTTGCTATTAATTATTCAATAGAAGAATTTCAACTGTTACTCAGATACACAGTATTTGCACAGACTTCTCAGACACCTTCCCTCTCTCTCCAGTTCAATCAGTTTCTTCTTAGTCATGTTCTCAGTTACCAAATCTTTTTTGCTGTCCAACAACTTTCTGATGTTCTGCTTTATAATAAAGAGCCCAAAATTGTATTGTAACATGTCATATCACCGAAGGCCTTATTATTTATTTTGTCTTACAAGAGATAGCTTTATATATACACCCCTAGGGTGGTATTCTGTGTCTTCGCAGCAGTGTTGCGCTGCGAGCTCATATCCAAATAGCAGAGAAACTAAACAAATTGAAAACATTAGAATTTTACTGCTCAAATCTTTGTTCAAGTTTAGCCTCTGGTCCTCAGTGAGATAAATCTCAGGTGGACAGTGAAGTGATATCAGTCTCCAGTTAACATACATTCGCATCATAAAAATCCATGCTGTTGGCACTTTATTCCAGAGAGGCCCCGAACTGAGCCACCACAGAGACTGAATAGCTTGAAGTTATTAGTGAAGCAGCATGTATTATCTCATACTGCAGTTGTCTGTGCAGTACAGTGCCCATCCCGTGCATAAATAGAGGAGACCATTTCCCAGCAATGTCACTCTTGAGCACAATGAACGACTCCACTCAAAGAACGTAACAGGAAGATAGGAAACAAGTTTAAGCTTGGACTCCTGCAGAAGGTCAAAGCACTTCTTCAGGACCCAGTTTATAGTTGCAGTAAATGATAAGCACTCAGGCTAAAACACATCCTTGTCCATTAGAAATTTTGCATGAAACTAATGTCTAAGAAAAGACTATAGTGGGTAAATAAGCACATCTGTAGTAAAGAAATTAATTTCTGCTGAGCAGGATTGATCACTATAGAATATATTGGTTTTGTCACAGCAGAGAAATTCATAGTTATAAAGAATCTATACATGGTTGTAAAACATCCTGACTCTCCTAATGTCATTGCCTACACCACTGTAGAGCAGTGAAGGATTTGGTATAATATTTTTTGATAATAATCTTTTAGAAATGCTCTAAAAGTTTAACTAAGTTTCTGGATACCACCACCACAATATTTTTTTCAAAAGTAGCAAGTAAAAGTAAAAAATTCTTAAAAGAAAAAGCAAGAGATAGGAAGATAGAAGAAAGTTCTTCTCTCAACTAATTTATAAGTAAATTAACGTGATTAAATGTAGACAAAAGGAGAAGAGACACTGGATTAAAAATTCATACTGTTTGTCATAACCATTATTATTATTTACTTCCACCACCTAGAATTTGGCAGGAAAGAGTAAGAAACAACTTAATGCAAGCTTAATTTATAGCAAGGTGAGAAGTGCTCATAAAACTTGCTTTATGAAGGATCCACTGTTGTATAATAGAGCCAACTTCCAATTTTAAGACAGCAACTGCAAATCTCTACAAGATCTAAGTATATAACTAGTATTATGCTTATTCTTTTTCAGATTTTTTTCCAATTCAACCATAACTGATCACATTTGTCAATCAAACATACTCTTCAAAAGGAAGAATGAAAGTCATAGCAAAGTATTCAGCTTCCTTTTTTAATCATATTATTATTTCTCCCGCTGTATAGCTCATGGAAAAGGAACACCAGAACAATTCCTTAGCACTTTTACATGCTTACCAACTACGGCAGTAATGCTCATTTCTTTACCACAGTCTGTGCTTCAAAATGCACAATTAACAACACTGAAAAGGTTGTCACAACATACTTCACATTTTTCTGGCCAAGAAGAGAGGTAGTATGTACACAAAAACTCAGTATTGGTGCCTGGCCACACATCCTACATGCTGGCTTACATCTTTTCTGTACTACATACCGCTCCACAAAAAGCTGTGGTCACTGAATAAAGAACTTATAAAAAAGCCTTTTTTTTTTCATAGCCTTGCTGCTCTCATAACGAGATGGAAGACCTGTGTTGAACAGGATCTGTATGGCACAAATCCCAGTCAGTGTGGCACCACAGTCCCGGAATGAGGCAGGGACAAACTGTTCGTAACTATTTGGGGGCTGGAAAGATCCATTTTCTACCACTGCAACCTAGGATGTATCAAAAGCAAGTTTATATACCAGGTAAAACTGCTCTTTCATTTGGTTTCATGTTAAAATCAAGTATTCCTCTCTTTGCATACACCACTAGTTTAAAAAAGTTTATATGTACAGAAATCTGCCAAAAATGTTACTTGTATGAGAACAAACTGGAAGAGGCAGGTCATGGATACAGCCTAATAGATGAAACACATGTCTGAATGCTCCAGAAAGAGTTGATTAAAAAAAAATCTCATGACGAAATAATAAAGTCACATCCAGTTTGAATTTTTCTCCATTAGCAACTCCTCCTGCATTAAGATTTTGGTAACTTTTGGAAACCTCTCAAATTTTATCAAGGCACACAGATGATGTGCTACAATTGGGATGTTATTTTAAATACCGTGAACTATAACAGACTTACAATTACATAGAATAAAAAAAAAAAAGGACATACGACCCATATTCCACTAAGGAAACTCAGACCACAGAGTTGAAATGTCCCAACAACCCATGAAGTCCTCAGTATGTTTTTAGGGCTGACAGTTTTAACTAATTAAATGTGTATTTTTAATTAGGCTGTGTTGGCTACATATATACTTGTAGTATGTTTTCTTATCTTTGTCCCAAGGCAAAGCCATAGGACATGTTTAGAGTACTTGAAACCAATTAAACTTCTACAACTTAATACCAGTATAACTAGCAGGCTATATTCACCCCTGTTTTATAGAAAACTCTCCTTTGGAACATACTAACAAAGAATATTTTATATAAAGTCAGCTATATTAAGTGTCTAAATGAGCTCACACTGGGATCAACACTAAAATGTCAGTGAAAATACCACAGTACGCTGTGCTACACTAAGAGCAATACGATGCTTTTAAAATAAGGACTTACACTTTCACCTGCAGAAGAGAGCTCAGCGTTCAGTACATACATGCTTATACTTATTACATGGAAAATTTAAAAATAATTCTTACAGCAAGCTTTTATTTTTTTTTTTTTTTTTTTTAAACAGGAGCTATTGTGGAAGTATTCCTTTGAGTGCCATGTAAGCTTTTCTACAAACCAGTCTGTTCATACTATCAATTAAACCTTTTTAAACCATTTAGTTCTGCATAAACCCTGGCCTTTCTTCTTCAAGGACAAGGGTGGTCACTGACTCGGGAAGCCTTGACATCACTCCTCTGCCGATCTCTGATTAAGTGGCTGCTGTAGAGGGTTAGCAGGTCAAATAGCACTGGAGGAGGAACTAAGAAAAGCAGAATGCTGCCTTATTTATTAGTCTATGTACCTAAAATATTTTAAATGAAAGTATTTTTAAAAATACTTAATGGAGGTTAAGCAGCTTTTTTAACCTCTGTTCAAATTATTGAATGGCATATTAAAACCAATGGAGCTATAATGTACCTTTTAATGTGACCTGCTGCTTTAACAAATTGCATATGTATTTAACTTGAACTAAACCTATCTGTTTAATATTGTTACTAAAGGTAGGTTAATATTATCTATAGTTTCACCTTACCCACCTAATTTTTAAAACAAAAACATTAAAATATAACTACAGAGCTTCCCACTTGTAATGTTTTTAAATAAATGTTTTAAACTCTATTTACAGTAATATGACACAAAATCTTGAACTGATACAGAGCAACTGCAGTATCACCTACTTCCAGGGCCAAACTGAAAGCAGTCCTTATGAAAGCCAGTGCATCCTCAACACAGCAAGGCAGGGGAATGCTTTTTAAGTGGCACATTTACCAGCCTCAAAGTTAAAGCAACCATCTTGGTATCTGCCGCCATGCTCAGCTTTATGCATGAAGTGCCCTTCCTGAAGGGCTTGTACTCTGCCTTCCAAATCCACATTCTTCATTACAAGGATGGCTGCTGTTCATCAAATTACACTAGTTCACCTCTTATTCAGTGAATGGGCCATGACGATTTGTATATTTTCTCAATTCTTAGAACTAGGCCTAACCTTATTTTGGACATGTTGAAACTGCAGTAATAACACAAATTATACAGCCTCTGGCAATAGAATAAATATTTGATGGTGATCGGGACATTAAGACTTCCTTCTCATTCACAGAGTTAGGAAGAAATGGAAAAACAACAACATAAGTCAGAGACGTGCCAGACATGAAGCCGTCTAAACACATATTAAAAACTGCAGGAACTCTGATGATATCCAACAAAGCAAAACTCACTACAACAAATAGATTGTCTTCCAATTTTCTTACCTGGTTTACACTCATTACACCTTCTCCCCTGACGCTGAGGCAAACAGACACACTGTCCAGAAACATGGTCACAAACTGTTCCTGCCAATGTGCCCAGAGCATCACAGTCACAACGCTGGCAGCCGAGGAGGTTGCTCATGCTGAGGTTGTACATATGAAGCATGCACTGACTGCACTGAAGGCCAGTTACACCAGCTTTGCAAGGACACTGTCCCGTTGATTTGTCACAAAGCAGAGAACCATTTACTGTACCTGCCTTATCACAGTTACATGGCAGACAAAGAAAGGAATGTTTTTCCTGTACTTTGTGGTAGCCATCTAGGCATTTGTCACATTGTCTTCCTCCGATATTTGGTTTGCATGCACACTGCCCTGTCTTCGCATCGCACACAGTCCCAGAAAATGACCCTGCAATGTTACATTCACAAGCCTTACAACCAGCTACATCCAGCCCATAAAAGTCGTCCATGCAGGTGTCACAGTGAAGCCCTTTCACTCGTTCTTTACACTTGCACTGCCCAGAGAGAGGGTTGCAGAATTGGTTCACTGAGCCGTGGATGTTGCACCAACAAGGCTCACATCCATCTTCATTAGAATATCTGAGAGCTTTAAATCCAAAATTGCAACTATCACACCTAAGACCTGAAAAGAGAAAAGTTATTTATAAAAAAAAAGCTGAAAAGCTATTAATTTCAATTTCAAGAAAGGATAAGTAGACTACACTTGGAAAAAAAAATGAGAAAGGAAAGGACTAATATTCTTCACCAGCATAATTAACAGGAATGGCAGGGCTGCAGAAATCAATTGAATAACAGTGGCATCCCAAAAATCTGTTTACTTCTCCAATTTGTTTCAGAAGCGATGCGTTTCTGCTGGCTTCTCAATACAATTTAAGATACTTCTGCAAGAGATTCTTTGTAACATTTCTAAGACAAACCAGAATTAATCTCTTTGTTTCCCTAGAACAGCACCTGTTGCACAACCAATGCTTACGTGAACTCTTCACCCTGTACAGAAATGCAGTATACAGGGAATTGCACTGGGCTCTCAATCTGTTCTGATAACAGATTTATATATTATATTAAAAACATTAAATATACTCTAGGACAACACAAATTAGGCTAATTACTTAACACTGTACTTCAGTTTTAACACTGATTACATTGATGTTGGCATTTATTGTTAGCCCTTACTGAAAGCAGCAAATGTTTTCCATAATCCAAAATGAAATATTTTTATCTAAATGTATGATTTAGTTAACTCCTGCAGTACATTAAAATCTAAAATGTTTTCTTTGTACTTCATCCTGTATTTTTATTAGCTTTGTTTTCAAAGTCATCGTTTGCTTTATCCCTGCCCCAGGGGATGGCATTTGTATTTTAGTTTATAAAATGCACATTATAAGAAAGCAAACTAGATTATTATATGAAAAATGCAAATTCAGTTATATATTTTCCCTTGCAATGGGAAAATCCTTCACTATGATGCCACCACTTAATTGTTGCATACAGAAAAATGTAAATACAATGGTCTAGCAAAATACTGTCATCATTTAAAAAAATACAAAACCATACAAAAATACATCTAGCAACTTACACATAGAAAAATAAAACTCAAAATGGTAGGAAATGCATTATACATATGGATAAAAACTCAAAAACTCCAACAGAAGGCAAGTTCCTTTAACAGTGATGAATGACTCACCTAAGGCATATCATTTAATTTCAATAAGGAAAATAAAAAAGGACCACTATTGCTGCAAATTTTAAAAATAACTGTATTGTTAACAAGAATTATGACTCATTTTGAACTATTAAAATTGGTCTACATGGATTCATATCATATCAGTTTTAAAAATATGCGCAGTGCTTATTTGAATATGCCATACATATTCCTGACAGGTAATCTATTCCTAACGATACTGAGGAAGGCCTACAGGGCATCACATTCAATGTTAACAAGTACAGGGGAGTTAGCACGCTTGGCATTTAATTCACATTCTTCTACCTTTTTATTCTAGATGAATGACCTACTTTAATAAAATTATTGGTGCTAATGTATTTTACTGGTGATAGAATCATTAGTAAGATTTAACAGTTGTGTTAACTCTAACAGTTCATGTTTCATAACACCGCAGTCCATAGTTGCATTTTTCTGTTACCATGTTTGTTTAAATAGATAAAATGGCAATAGACAGATTGCTTTAAAAACCAATTTAGAAATCCAAAGAGGAAAGCTCTTTGTTAAAGTTTGCTGCACACGTTCCAACATACAGAAGCTTATTTACAATTGGTTTGGAAAACAAAAAAGATAATCCAGTCTGGAAAGAATTAGGTCTTTATCCTGCAAACAAACACTTGCATAACTACAGCCCCCCACCACAGTTACAGTTAAATTTGCAGAAAGCATAGATTTACACATCTTTTGTATTACTATTTCAGTAGAAATAATAATAGTTCTTATTGTTCTCAAAGGGAGAAAATACTTAAAATACTAAGCAAACCATCAAATACATGAGAACCAGACTGTTGTTCTTGTATACCAAACTCCCACGGAGTTAAGAAAGGTTTTCACAGATGCAAACATGAAATGTAGGCAAAGAATATATAATTAAGAATGCTCTGAAGCCCTTTTTGTTGAATGTAGAAAGTGAGTTTAAGATGCACAGAGGTTATTTTTTTACTCTTAGCACCCTTTTTATTGTATGGAAAACATAGGTACTTGGCATTCCACAGGAAAGAGGACAGAAACTGTTCAGGCTTATGTCTCTTTAGAGTTATTTTCATTATTTGTTGTTATTTTGTATTTGCTTTTGGAAATTAGAAGAAAGACACAAAGACTCACAATATTACAAATAAGTCAATAGTCACAAGTCAGTGAGACTCAAATTAACATATACTTGAATATTTCTAACATAACCCACAACCATGGTTAGCTAAAGAAAAAATAGATTACTAATTGTGTTAATAACAAAGCAGAAAAGGATCTCTTGTGGGGGTTTTTTTGAGACATATGTATAGTCTGAGACATGTACGGTTACCATGCAAGGCTCACTTTATCAGGAAATTCTCCTTGCATAATATTCCCATACATCAACATTTCAAAGTGTATTATATATACTGTGTATTTTGGGCACTTGATAAATTTTGTCCTTATGTGGCTGTGGCTCCCCTCAAATATGCTGGAAGTAATAAATTGCTATAATCAAATCTAATTTCTGAAAAATACCTGTGGGAGTAACAAACAAAAAAGCACGTCTTGTAAAAAAAATGATAAATAACACAGAAGGTAGCAGTTTATTATAATCAGCTTGGCATTGAATTACAAAATTAAAATTATGTGGCCCTTGATAACTAACCCTAGCTATGTACATGATCTGTGGAATTATGTTGACTTATTTTGCATTTCATAGGAACAGTTCAAAGAAATATAATAGAAAAAAATGGATAGATTTATCACAAAGGACCCTGTAGCACAGAATATTTTGAGAAAAAAATCCATTTATTTTGGTCTATTAAGAAAACTAGCATAGAAACGATTTGCTTAGAACTTATTAAGTATAAAACATTTTGAAAAAGTGTTAATTTCCTAAAAGAAACATCTATGCAGTAAGGATATTACATTATTTCTGTGACTTATTAGTATGGAGCTATGGAAGCTAATGTAGCTATGCCGTAAAGAAACTTCTAAAAGGTTGATTAAACTAAGCTTCAAGCTGTAGTTTGATAGAATTATGAAATTAATAATTTTTCAACAGTTAATTTCATTCATTTTTATAATCTGCCTTCAGCAAAGAAGTTTACTATACTTTTCATTTAGAAAACAAGTGTGTTTTATTTCCAGAGATAACAAGAAAAAAGGATCCAAACTCTTGCATTTCACATACCAATAACATTTGCTTTGCACTTGCACTGGCCTGAATTTTGGTGACAGGTAATATCTCCATTGACTGTCCCAGAGGTATTACAGTTACAGGGACTGCAGCCATCAGGGTTTGACTGTTGTAGATTGTAGAATCCTTCCTGGCACTGATTGCATTGTCTGCCAGACACATGTCTCTTACAATTACACTGGCCTCCAATCTAGAAAGATACAAAATATTATAGAATGATGAACCTATCTATTTTTAGATGATACATTCATTAGCAACAAGAATGGGAATATGAGACAGGGAGGAGAAAACTTTAAAATGGAACAGAAAATAATAAGCCTGTGTAACACATACTTTTTTAATTTGTTGAGACACAGAAAAAAAGAGAAATATTAACCAGAGTGTAACTACTGAATTTTTAAATAGAGTTTAAAAGTCCTGTTCTTTCAAAACAGAAGGAAAAAAGAACTGAGTAAACAATGTGGCAATATTTACCATCTGGAAAGAGAAAACTGCAAAGAGTAATTACAAAACTGCATCATATAAATGGTGACTTCTATTAAAACAAACAGTACTTTTTTGAATCACAGTTACTGCAAAACACTATCATTTTCAAAGGTCAAGTTTTGAATTTTTTTGTTCAGACCATATGCTTACTTATTTTAGTGAAAATGTTAGTTAAATAAGAGGAAAGTTCAAAGATTTCTTTTCTGATTACAAATCCAAGATGAATTTTCTCTTCCTTTACAGAAGAAAGCGGCTGTTGCTTACCCAACAGCTCAGTATCTAAAACCCTCTTCCCTATTTTCTTGGTTTAGCTGGGATCCAAGCATTCCACTTCAGTGGTGGGATATAAAGGTCGTTTCCTACTCCCTAAATGGGTAGCATTGCTGTTTGGAAGGAGCTGAGGCATCCTTTGTTATGCCTGGGCCATGATCTGGGAGTATTTGTCCCACATCTGGTGCAAGATTAAAGGGCTCCTGGAAAGCTCTCTCTATATTCCTCACTTTCCGATACGGTGGGAAAACTGACCACAGGGAAAGGGCAATGGCACAGGGATGGGGAAATGAATGGAAGACATCAGTCAATACACAGCCTAGATGAGAACAGGGAGTTAAAGCAACCCAGAGATGCAGGAGATGTGAACTGGCAAAAGGTTTAGGATTCATAATCAAGGAACAAAAACTAACTCTTCTAACTCAAGTGTTCTGGGGACTGCAGAGATGGCAGCAAACAATTAAACTCTGTGTTATAAGTAATTTTCTTTGGGTCAGTGTATTTTTTTCAGTGCAAATATTTACAAGTATGAAAAACTACTACAGATTCAAAACTAGTTATTCATCTACAACATCAACAGCTGTAGTTCAATGTACTTTGCTTTTAATTAGCTACCGGAGCAAAAATTTCTCTTAACAATCGTCGTCTTCATCTCAAACCTATGAGTCAGGCAAAGCTGAAACAGCAGGAGTCCTGTGGCATTAGAGACAAAGCTACATGGAAGCTCCACTTAAAATGTTATCATCACACCCTCCAATCTACAATGAAGCTCTAAACTTTATTAACACAAGATAAAAAAATAGAGTATTTCAACATTTAAGAGTAAATTCTCAGTGCAGAAAACACTGAATGAAAGTTAGAGAAGCATGTATTCCTACCCCTTCCCCATTCTGTCATCCAATAAAACCTCTTCAATATGCTTTCATGATAGAGATCTATTACTGATGTATCAGCCACATTTTTCAGGAAGATGAAGATATTAAAGAGGGAAGAAAACAATATTTTATAAACAAAAGGCAAGACAACGGCAAGTACAAAAAGGTAAGAGTTAAGAAACCACAACAACAGAAAACACAGCAACAAGGGTTTTCAAGTTATTCCCTTTTAGACTGGATTTGATCTAGATATTTATTTCATTATAAAAGGCCCAGTCATGCATCACAGCCATTCATCAGAGAACTCACATGTGAAAAGCAACTCTGAGTTTAATCCTAAATGAAGGAAAATACCTAACTGTAAAAGAACCATTTTGTGTTAGTCATCATAGCATACTCAGATTACACAATAGCAAGTGTTACATAAAGATACCTCATTAGGACTCAACATATAACTCATACCCCAAAAGACTTTAAAGTTACTCCAAAAGCTACCATATGAAGGAAAGCATTACATGCAAAAAGTCATCTTCAAAAAATGGAAATCAGATCAAGGTAAGGAAGTTAAATAAGAGCAGATAACCACCACCAAATTTTAAAGCAAGAATAAAGCAATACAAGAATCAGCTTTTAATGAGCAATGTGCTTAAGGCATGAAGGAAAAACCAATATTTTTCAAATGTCACAAACAAAAGGAAGAACACCAAAGAATCAGTGAGGGCAATAAATAATTAAGTGGTATGAGTAGCAGATTCAGATTGGACATCAGAACTTTTCACTAAGAGGGAAGTGTACCATCAGTAACAGATTGCCCAGAAGGGATGTGGAATCTCCATCCCCAGAGGTATCAAGACTCATCCAGAAAAATCATGACTGACAATCTAGCACTGACAACAATCCTGCTTTGAGCTGGAGCAGATGACCAACTAATGCTTCTATGATTCTGTGTAGCATTCAGGAAAGGTGGAACCACAACAGAGATTGCAAAGACAGTATTTCACAGCTGTTCACTATGAAAGACATGTTACCATTCTGTATTAGGAATGACTTTCAAGCTTCAAGCTGGTTTCGAACTGAAATGTCAGAAGGAAAAGATTTTAGCAAAATCTCATCTGTTGAAAAGTGACTACACACGAGTCAAGAGCTCTAGATGAACTGAAATATAAAATCACTGAGTTATTAATTGCTAAAATCAACCTCAGTAAAAGAGGAATAAAATTATAAAAGTTACATCAATCTCCTTAAAAGGCTGTAAGGAAGCTTCTGAGATCTACAGACTAGTAACCTTTTTCTGTACAGAGTGAATTAATAGAAATTAAAACATAAGTTTGACATATTGGAAGAGATTGGTACTTTTTTGCAAAGAAAAATCATGCTTCATGACTCTACTTCATTTCTTTAAGTCAGCAATGTCTAGAAAAACTGCATATACTGAAACAAATGGATGATCAAAAAGTCAAATTAATTCCTACGTCAAGAAGTACGAACTTAACGCCTGGGGAAAACCAATGCTGACTATAGGTAGACAGTGATGAGTCCACAATTAGCTATTATCACTCAAGAAAGGAGCTGTTAAAGCTGCTCCATTCCTCCTAAAATCATTTGAAAGCTCTGAGGCAGTTAAAAAGGCAATAGGAATACTGGAATTATTAGGAAAAGAACTGAAAATTATACAGAAAATGTCACTTTGTCATAAAAATCCATTGTCTATCAACATTTTGCAAAATTTCTATATCTGGTTACCCTCTCTACAAAAAAAGAAGTTGCAGAGTGAGTAGAATAAGCAAAGATACAAATGAAAAGAGACTAAAAGAAAGACTTTACAGTTTGGAAAGAGATTACTAAGATGAAGAGAATACATGTCTATAAAATCATGAGTGGCTTACAGAACGAACATTCATTATTTCTCACAATATAAGGGGGAGAGAACACCCAGGAAATTATCAGAAAGCAAACTTAAAAGAATGAAAAAGTACTTTTTCTATACACTTCCAAGTGTACAGAAAAATACTTTTTTTTTTTTTAAGTGCATTAAAAAATGAGTTAGATTAGTTCCATATGTGGACACCAAACACAATAATTCAGCTGAAACCCCCGAGTTTGGCTCAGGTAGTCCCAAAACCATAAATAACTGGAATCTAGAAAGGCATATCACAGAAGGATCATGCTTCTTAACACCAGCTTCTGGTAAACTATTAGAGAGGATACTGTGCTAGGTGAAAGTCTCATTTCATCCAGTATAGCTGTTCTTATCATAAATACATGGAAACCCGAGTCTAATTGTGAGCAGACGGTAGCCATTTCCTGAAGCAAAAAGTGAAGTGCATAGATTACTGAGTGCTAAGAGAAGCAAAGAGCACCAGTGTCTTCAGTATAATTTCAAGTGTCAAGCTATTACAAGAAGCAGTAATTTCCATCCCATTCAGGTACAGAAAATGTATGTCCCAAAACTTTCTCTTAACAGGGTAAAAAACATTTTCCAGAAGAATAAATATAACTGTTCAGAATGAGGGATAAATACCTGACCAACTGAAGAATACAATTCAAATTTTCTCCAGGAACCAGGCAATTAAACCATTTGGAGATCTCCCTATGTAAATTTCCTCCTACCTTTCTGTCACGTAGAAAAGAGTTTTCCATCTGTAATCAATACAAGTGGCAACTGGTTTCCTGGTTCTAAAAAGAGTGAAAGTCTTTCATGGCAATTAGAGGAAGGTATGGGAAACCGAAGTTTATGTTAGAAGGAGGCTTATCAGATTGCTTCTTATTAGATCTGGAAATAGGTTTCTATGTAACAGATTAGAGGATCTGCAAATAATCCACTGGCATTCTTCCATAACAGTGATTTCAAAGTCTTCTGAAAAAAAGTCAAGCAGAAAAAAGACATTGTATAGACAAGACAAAAAGGAGGCTCTGACTGTATTCACAAAAGACTATTTTGGTTTTGCCTTAGCTATAAGTGACTAGAAACCTTTCTATTCTGCTTCTTCAGCCATTTTCTGTCAATATAGGATACGAAACTGAAAGATATCTAATTGAAGTTTAGCCTTCAAAATACAGAATAACAAATTCAATTTTATAACTCCACTTTAACCCTGCCTGCTACAGTAAGCATGGCATTAGAAGAGACATGAATATCAGCTAAAGGAAATATGCCACTGTAATGCACCCCATATTACACACTTTTTATCCTTCAAATACTGCATACACTTCAAGTAGCTGTGCAGATTTTTAGAGAAAGAGTCGAGATATATGCTCTGGATAAAAATAGTAGATGAAGGGGGGAAAAAAGTAGTTAAAAGTACTTGTAAAACTGGGAGGGTTTGTAGGGCTCTGTAATTGCCTGACCTGGATGCTAAGCTCTTCAATATTTTCAGTAGCAGACTCCAAAGACAGAAAAGAAAATATGCTTACAAGCCTCACAGATCACCCCAGCTTTGGATGCACAGCCAGCACTATCAGGACCCTGAGGGCACCAACCAGCCTTAACGGCCCTGAGCAGCTTCACCTGGGGCCTCCAATCACACCCTCTGCCCACAGCCTAGGAGCTCCAGATAAGCTCCAGTCTGGGCATCTGCACCTTGCCTAGGCTACGCTGTAGTTGTGCTTGTCCCCTGCCTCCTGGAGGGATCCCTTGGACGTAGGCTGCAGCCATGTCTTCAGCCTCTTCTCCTGCTGGCTCCAGACTGGACTCCCTGGACGAACCCTGGACCTGATTCATCACTTTGCCTTGTCTGAGATTGTCAGTGGACCCTGTTATGAGCAGTTGGCCATGTTTCAATGCTGCAGGACTGTGTCCTGGTTGGGGTGGGCACTGCTGTGCTGGGATCACCCTCAGCAGGTTAATTTTCAACATCACTTTTACTCTTTGCGAAAATATTCTAAAATCAGGAAAGGTTAAGTAAATGCAGAAGTTCAAAACAGAACACATAGGAAGGAGACATCAAACATGAAATAAAAAAAAAATTGTGAAGAAACAATAAAGCAGAAAATAACCTCAAAGTCATACTGCACGTCCACAAATAAAATACTAACAATATGATAGCCCTCCAGAAAAAGTAACTGTCATTCTGTGATGTACTAAAAAGGGATTTCATATTTAAGACATGAGAAGGAAAGGTAAGGCTTCAGCTCAAATAGTTGAAAGGCCCAACACAAGAATTAGAAAAAGTAGGGTAAAAAGCAATAAAAATAGTTTTAAAGAACTGGTATTTTAGCTAAAAGAGAAAAGCAAAATTAAGGTACAAATGCAATCTCAAGTTGATATGAAAATCAGTTACTGCATGAATTTAGGAAAGAAACTAATCATTGGGCTTAATTGGGGGACAATTTGGCTTAAAAATGGGAAAGAAAGAAAAAGAATATCTGTACTTTCTCTGTACAGACAGAGAAGCACCAAAATAATCCAGAAGCACTGTGAAACACTTGGCAATAGGTACTGTTACAAAGAAGTTGTACAAGCTGACAAATGTTTATAATGCTGCAGAAATAGGTGTACCATAGGTTATAATACGGAAATCTACATCAAAATGGGTAAACAAACAATTTCTCTAACTACATAAAAATCTAAGTGAATTATGAAGCAAAGTGGTTGTTGTTGTTATTACTATTATTATTTCTGTAAATCTAGCTTACTCTGGAAACAATGGTATCATTGAGAATACTGGTGGCAATTAATATTTAAAGATTTTGTTAACCAGGATTTCACCAGTTTTGCACTGGAGATATTACTGAACCTTCCCCTCCTCCTGCTGATCCAAATGCTACCTGTCATTTAAAGAAATAGACTTTAATTATGCTGGTTATAGAAGAGCAGAAAGCAATCTGTTCTTCTGTTGCTTATGCCTGAGAGGCCTGGTTCTGACCCAAACAGTAAGTAGACGGAAACAGCCTGTCTATTAACATGATCATCGCGGTACTAAATCACTTATGGAAAATATCTGTCTAGATTGTTCACTATGAAAATGAGTCTAGGCGAGCATTACTACCAAGTGGTGGTGCATCTTGGGACCTCATAATTACAATTGTTATTTGATACAGAAAATCACTGATGCTGAGTTGGCATATATCCCTTGTGTCATTTATAATTTACATATGAAATACACATTAGTCCCATATCCTTGAATGTAAGCAGTTATAAAAAGTATGCAAACAATTTCCTCCTGCACAAATCACACCTACAGCATCGTTGCCCTTAATCTGGAAGCAGACTACTTGAGATTTCTGAATTTTAGATATACCAAGCAGTTCACGCTGCTTTAGGCTGTAGTGATACCAGTCTTTAACTGGGGGACACTTCAACTCATCACATCTAGAGTCACAAATTCAAAGAGGAGCCTGTTGAGGAACCCTCCCAATGTCCAGTTACTAAACTGGTACGATGACTTAAGAAGAGATTTAAGTACCCAGGACAAAGGGCGACATACTCCAAAGAATTGTCTTAATTATTGTATAGGGTACAGCAAACTATTTAGCCATAGCACTCATCTAGTAGATATTCAATACATACATATCATGGTCTCAGAAATATATCTTCCAACTACTTGAAATCGTGTTGACCATAGGTATTTATAAAGTATAAAATGGAATTTGCTGAAAAAAATAGCTGACCTAAGCCTTTCTGAAAGTTAAAACCACCTTGGATATCCCTCTAATTTCAAATAGCTATTCTTTGGTTTCTGTAATAGAAGAAACTTACTGCCAGAAACAATCAGAAAGTCTCTCCAATTCTGGAGAATAAATACAAGATGTGGCTGGATGTTATTAAATAAAAAACTAAAGCTGACACTTTCTAAGTTTCTTTTACCAAAGTTAACTTCTGGTTTTGAAGCCCAAAACACAGGACAAGAAAAAAAAAAAACCACACCAAACTTTTGCGATTGGCTGAGTCATTACTAATTTCAATTATTTACTCTCTACAAGGATGGAAGCACCTTCCCTTGACCAGCTGGCAATGTCCTAAAACTTACACTTTAAGACCCATGGGCATATTTAGTTCCTGCATAAAATTCTTTCTGTTCTTCCTGCCATTGCTGGCTTTGCAATTGATTGGGACTGATCTAGATGTTCTGCCTTTTTGATATAAATGCTAATCATACACTTCTCGCTACCATCTTACTTGATGCAAATCTGGCAAGGACCCCAGCATCCAGTTGACAGCAATCTCAGGAAGTGGGAGCAGGGAGCAAGGGGGTTGAGGACTTTTCTTTTCCTTTTCTTCAGTTTAGGAAATGAGAACTGTAAGGTGTGCTGGCTCACACACATAGGTTAATGGTCTGACCACCAGATACCTGAGAGTATTCTCAGTATGTCAGCTTTGGGAACTGAAAATTGAATAAGCAGCAATAATGAAGTTCCTATTCACTCCCCCGCTCTCTCTTCTTGTCATCGCATATGATGACTTTCAAAAGTCAGTAGCTTTCTACTACTTCTGCTCAAAATGTAAAATGAAGTGTTTACCCTCTGCCCATGACACTCCAAAGGGTGGAAGTGGACCAAACCCCCAAAATAACCTGACAAACTATCACAGAAAACCAGCATTTCCATGGTACAAAACCCATCAGAAATGAAGCCACGGAATTATTTAACATAAAAAAAGCTCATTTCCCTTCATTTTAGCAATAAGATTAAAGGCCTTCCATGAAGGGAAATCCAGGGTTCTGAATACACAGTGTCTTATAACTTGGTTTTTTTAATGGACTCCACTATGCACATGAGCTTTTCATTGACACGTTTGCATCCTTTATATTCCTTATTCTATTTGATATATCTGTTGACTGAAAAGCCCTTCATTAACTGCTTTACCTATGTTCTTTCCCTTGTAACACACATTCCAGTTATTTATTTATTGTCAATCACAATAAATGGGTTGAAAACCGTGTAGGTGGAAAAATGAGATCAGGGGAATGCTCATTCTGATTTTAGATCAAAGAATTTATCAACTCAGAATTGAAATTATCAGCAATATTCTACTTTGGTTTAAAATACATATGCATACACAGCTATTAGCTAGTTTTTCCATTATGTATTAAAAAATGAAATCAAACATTCAAAACTGAGGGAAAAATAAAGAAATCCAATAGAGCAATATTTAGGGAGTATACAGAAAGGTGAAATCTGACTCCTGTTCAAAAGCTTACTTGGTAGCACTGCAATCTGTTTTCATGACTCCTCAGAGAAAACAGTAACTAACATTTTGTTCATCTTCCTGCCTTAGAAAGTTTTCCTGCAACACAAGACAATACAGCCACCACCTTGACAGAAGGCAATTAAGTCTTTGCAACTCTGAACAATATCCTCTGCAGTAAAGTACAGCTTCTTTGCACCAATAAGTATATGATACATATTCATTTGCATATTAAGAGTAAATTTTTAAAAATCAGCAAAAGCTGAGTAAAGAAAGATGCCTAAATTCACTGAGACCAGAATGGTACTTTCAAAGACTAGGTAGAAGCAATAGCAGCACTTTCAGCTTTGCCTAGAAACAAATGCCCTGGAAAAGAGTGCTTTTTTTCACACCATTATATATGGCATATTATAACAGAATCATGAAAGGACTACAAACTGCTGTGCCTGATTGAATATGTAAGCATTTGTAGAGCAGTCTGGGTAAAAGGCAGCACAGGAAAATGAGTCAAGGATTGTGGTATAAGGGCCAGAAGAAATTAATCTCCAGCTCTTTGTACAGAGCAAGAATGATCACATCAGCAGTACTCTGGCAGAATTTTCTCGTGTGTGAATGGTTCGGGAGAAGGGAAGAAGGCAGCCAATTCTTCTTTCACCCTCATAAAACTCAGGCAACTCAAATAATTCATCTGGACTTTCTGATTGTTTGAAGTATTTTCTGACAAATGTTCACAAAGTGGATGCGACCAATGTGTACCTTTTCTACACTGATTAGATGTCAATAACCAGCACAGGAGCAGACAAATTTTATCAGGCTGTAGCAATTCTCTCTCTTGTACCCACCAGTCTCAAGGGAAGACCTCTCTCTGCAAAAATGTTCTAATGAACTGCTCATGGATGCACTGCTACACCACTCTAAAATCCCACTCGTTACTATAAGCCATGAAGTTATAACTCTGAAGTTTTTAATATGTTAGTTCGCACTTTAAAATACAAATGAAGTTACACACTGATCTGTAAGTGGACATGATTGACAGATGTATGAGAACTGAGAACCTACGCAAGGGAGAAACGCTACACACCTACGTGCCTTTCTCACCAAGAGTAGAGTGAGATAGGTGAACGGAACAGGCATAGAGTTCTCATGATCAGTCTCCAAAGAACTGAGATGGGAGTAACTGTGTTACAGTAAGCTCTTCTACCCATCCTGTAAACTATCTACATTAATAATAATTCATTTGATGAGTAAATATTCTTTCTGTGTGAGTCAACAGATTAATTTGTGATTCTATGGATTAATTTTGGAACTCTGTACCTCTTGGAACTTAGTGACACAACTGGCACTTTGGGGAAAGAAAAAAAATCTTTATGAACTGCAGAAAATGGTAAGTTACGCAGTAAAAGTGTATTCTGCCCCATTTTTGGCATATTTCCTTGAAAATTATCATTGTGACGTGACAATTAATTTTGAGTTCTTATTCCTTACGATTCCATCTTCCACAGGTCAGCTTTGGAAACACTTCCTTCAATGATGCCTTCCTATGTCACGTAATTCATTTCAGCCTTTAGTCCCCAGCCTTATTAATCTATTCTTTAATGCCTCTTAATCATTTCTCCCTGCTCTGCTTCTACTGCAGCAGTCAACTGGTGCTTTATTGAGCAATACAGTCTCCCCCATTTTTCCCATTTTATCTCCCTGTTCATACTTTCACAGTCAAGCTTCCCCACATTTTGTGTATTTCACTATAAAGCAGTGATTTCTGTAAACTACTCTTCCTCCGATTATTAATCACAGCTAAAGTTGGTTTAGGTTAACATTTCACCACCAACCGTGGACCTGCAAATCAGTGTTTGCTTTCATTTTTCTTATACCTTTAAAAATAGCCCTAATATGATACCTGGGTTTTTTCAAGTTTTCTTTCATTTCTGTGATGCTGGCAAAAAGTATCATCTTCAAAAGACAGAAAACTATAAATTAATTTTTATTTGTACTACAGGGGATTATTTTAAAAAACACGTTGTGCTAAATTTGCATATCACTCAGCATACGCACTGATCCACAAGTCCTGTGAAGGTACACTGTCACAAACTGGGCATGTATTTGTACCACTACAGAACAAAGGATGAAAATACGACAGGATCCAGAAGAGCTTACTGTTAAATAAAATGCAATAACAAGAGACATCATATGAAAAATACTACAGATTATTGAAAAAAGAAGAGATGGGAAATGTGGCAACAAGCTGAAGAAGTTCTATCTCAATTCCTTGTACAACAAGTTCTACCTTTAAAATGTTTTTAAAATACATTTCAGATAAAGAAGCTACTTATTCCCTATTCCTAACAAGATCTGCATTTTGGCAATGGACAGGACATATATGAATAGAACATGAACTGCAGTATATCTTTAATATATGTTCAAAACTACAGTCACTTTTCCTGCTTTTTTTGTTTGACACACAAGTTTTGAAAGTTAGATAGATTTATTATCAGACTATGTGTCTTGCATGTCAATGAGGTCCATAGGCTTAAAAAGCACAGCTGACAGTGTTCTTTTGGGCATCACTTGTGGCTGTTTTTTGGTTTGGTTTGGTTTTTTGGTTTGGTTTTTCTGGGTTTTGGAGTTTGTTTTTTTTTTTTTTCTTAAATGAACTTTATGAATAAAAAGGGAGATCAATCCTTGTCTTTTTTCAGGAAAACTATCTTAATTTTAGTTCAAATTCAGGCTCAGCTTATTGCCTGAATTTTCAAGGTCTGTTAGTAATTTTAAGACAGTATCAAGACCTTCAAAAACACTCAAAACCTGGATGTTTTAACATTACTGAGTGCACAGGTACCTGTTAGTATCCCAAAACTACTATTCACTTCTGAAAATTCGTACAGCATCTTTTGTCTGTTGCTGATCTAGATGAATAACTCTTCAACACTACATCTCAAACTGCTTTCTGTGTTTTCTCAGCTTTCAGTCTCTGACATAAGCCAATTATCATTTGAAAAGGCTGAACTTAAGCATTTTTTATAAAATAGATAGTATCTAAATAAACTTTGTAAGATCTTACTGCTGTCTACCCAGGCAATTAAAATGTTCTGTCATTTTTCGGTATTAAGGCTACTTACATTATCACACAGGAGGCTCTTATTTTTGGTGCCTGTTGCGTAACAGTCACAGGGTTTGCAGACATCAATGGCTGAAAGATCTGCACCTGCTTGTCTGTAATGGAAATCCTTGCACAGCTCACAGTTCCTTCCTGCATGAAAGAAAGGTTATGCATTATGGCTTCCAATTCATTAAAATTAGCTGTATAATTCAAAATTAAAGACTCTATTCCTTTGAGAGAATTCTATAATTTTCAGGATGTCCATTTTAATGCACCTTTCATCTCTACCTGCCAATTTAGTGATCCAGAGCATATGAAACAATGAACCTGTTACAAACTATGTTTTACTCCATTAAACTTCCATCTGTTATATAATACCACACTTATATAAAAGCTGTGCCATGCAAATGCCTATACATTTTTTGGAAAAATTATCATTGAACCTGAAACTTTTCTTTTTTCCCTTTGCTAGACAAAGCCAAGAAAACTGAAAAAGAAGAGAACTGTTAAAAAAAAGTATTCAAATATACTACTTACACAGAATACAAACCTTTACTCACTAAGCAAGAAACTGATATTAGAGCAAAATTTGACAACATTTTTAATATGTTATCTGTTAAACTGGTTTAATCAGAAGGACAATATTCTGGATTTAAATGCTCTAGCACATGTAATGGTAACAGCTTTGAAGCTACACGTTCTAATTATTTGTTAGAATGTGTTTTGCACGGAAGATTTTATGCAAAATTGGATCACATTTCAGCAGTATTTTCCTGTAGCATAAGCAATTGTAATTACATCGCTATCTGGACAGTTTAAAAATACATATACATGAGAATTTATAGGTATGTCAGCCATCGCACGTTATTAATTTCAGCTGACACAAGACTTAGCCAAAAAGTGACTGTAAAACAAACAGTCCACTCTCTTTTGTGCAACTCACCAGCTGTGTTGTGTTGACAGTTATCACACACTCCACCACCACCTCTGTAGTGTTCCTGAGGAAAAGGGTCCATTGCTAAGTCATAGTGGCAGCTAACTGCATGGCTGTAACATTGACAAGGTTTGCAATTATAGGCATGAACTTGGTCACCTGGACGAAAAGGCTTGTCATTGTATAATGGCAAACAGCTATTGCACTGAAATGAAAAAAAAAAAACCAAACAACTATTTCTCTACCTTACAGGAACAGTATTATACTCTCTATATTCATGTTTTGTTCCATATGTTTTCCCCCATTTAAATATTAAAAATACTGGTTTTAGACCAGAAGTGAGAAAGCATATAATGAAATAACAAAACCACTTTTTTTTATTCTTTTTAAGTTACTTTAACAACAGATTAAAATCAAGGAAGGTGGGCAGAAGAGTAAAATTTTAAGTATTTAGATACTCAACACAAGCTAACATCCTGAGATTCAGATTTAGTTAAACCTCTAAAGATGCAAAATTGTGCCTACTGTGTTTGAAGCACCAAAGACGTTCACCTAATGAATCCATTTGGATGCATTTTAAACAGTGCCTGTTTTTGTAGTTTGTAGTAACTGTAGTTTGTACAGTCACCATTTGACCTTGTGAGTAAAACAAAAGGCCTTGTATGGCCAAATATGTGATGTTTACAAAGTATCTGAAATATCAGCACTTCTCAATATGCATTTATCTCATGAAATTTTCAAGAAAGAAATTTTAAGCAGAAACCACAAATCTCTACACATATTCACGTATTCTGTCAAGTTATATTTTAAGTATGACACTAACGCAATACTAGGATACCAGGCACATTGTTTCAATAAACACCTAAACAAACTATCTTATTTTCTTCAATTCTTTTCAAATTTATTAGATACAAAGACTAATGATATTCAAGTATTTAATTAGCTTAAATACACACCAGTAAAAATATTTTTTAAGTAGATCAGGAGCACCTCAGAAGCTCATTTTTTATTTGGATGAACTCACAATATTACCTTCTAAGTAGAGCTTTGTGAAGAATGTGAAGTTGGAATAATCTTCAGTTCATAATAGACTCTACAAAACTTCAAGGAGAAAATTTATTGTGCCTACAGGTTCATCAAGAACTAAAAACAAATTTTGTTTCTTGAAGTTAATGTATGGATAGCATTTTGGACAATTACATTCTCTTTATGGTGAACAATCCAACTAGTTTTTATGAAATTGGCTGAAAGAATGGTACGTGTGGGCACTAGATAGGTGTTTGTTTAGAAGAATTTTTTTAATTTAACTGGCATTACTAAAAGTCCATTCCCAAAATACTGATGCCTTGCTGGATCTAAGAAACAAAATATATTGCAATTATAATTTCCATCTTTCAGAAGGAATTTAAATGCTTCAAAATAAGTTGCTTCTGTAAAGTATTTGGGCAACTTCTTTCTTAAGTTCCAGAAGTGTGCTCATCTTTCTTCATGTCTACTATTCCAAGCACTATTAAAATTATCTAGGTCTGGTGTGCCTACATCACCTGTACATACACTGATCATTAGGAAACTATACTGAAGTTTCTAAACTGTTTTACTCACAGCTGATGCTGGGAAAGCATGAACTGTGGGTAAAATAAGAAACTGAATTAGAAAACCTAAGATTAAGATAGTCCGGTTACTGCAGAGCAATCACAACTCATAACAAAAGCAACTTGGGAGAGAAAATGAAAGCCCAAGAATTTATCTGCTGAAATTTAGTTTTAATAAAATTGACAGTAAAAGGTAAGATAACAATAGCCACTGCACCTTTTTGCAATCTGTTCAAAACAAAACAACAAAAAACCACATCACCACCACAGTGAAAGAAAAAGGGTTTCAGGATGAAAATTAGCAAGGCTTCACTTGAGACCTTGAACTCTGACCTTTGCTCATCAGAAGAATCACTGCCTAATCATGATTAGCCCAGTTTAAGTACACCAAGGGGAACGCCTTGACCATAACTGTTACATAGCTTAAACTTATGCAAGACCTTCCCCCATTCACATCCATTTTTCTTCTCTCTAGTCACTCCCTTTGTCCCTACCGTTGAGTAAAATCAGCATTACACAGCACCAGCAACATAAGACAGGAGTGTTCATTCAGGCATTGCACAACTTGGGAAGGGTAAGAAAGAAATCAGAGCTCTCAGCCAAACCATCCCACTGATGCAGCTTCCTCCTCGCAGCTTGTCTACAGAAATATGTCCTCCTTGAAAGAAAAACAGTACAGGAATAGCTACCAACCTGCCAGCCCTGAATTTCCATTTGTGCACAGCCAGCCACATAGCAGCTGAGAGCATTCGGTCATTTCATTTCAGATTTAATCTTAGATCATTTACTTATGCACACCTGTGCTTGCGCCTATTGTTAAACGACACACGAACACTAAGGAGTAAGAGAGAAAAAGATGGCATGTGATTACATAGCACAGAGCCTCTTTGAACTACCGTGTCTCTTGCTCTGTGACTTCTAAAACTCTGGCAAAAAAGTAGTCATTCAAAAGTTGGCAAAGACTGTGAAACAATTGCTGTTCTAGCAGTTGTCACACCTGTATGCACTAAAAATGTGCACTGGACCTCCACCTCATCCTGCTGAGTTTGTCACACCTTTATTAGGTTAAGAATTGCATTTAACTTCCAGACCTAGTGTTTAGCTTTCACTTTTGGTAGCATGACGGTGCACATATGGCAATCTTCAGGTCTTCATTCACCAAATGTAGACTCTGCATTTGTCCAAAGCATAGTTGTTGAGATTTTCAAAGGTATCAAGAGATTCAGGTTTCGATTCTTGGCTACCACATGTAAAATGGATAGATAAATTCCCAAAAAGCCTTTGACAAATATGAACAAGGTCTAGCAATACATTTACAAAGAATGTTAATTCTTGACAATACAAGCCTTTCTCCACAACCCTAAAAACCACAGACATGCAGATGTCCTTATTCTCAGTTACATCTAGGCCCTTCAGAAAACACATTAACTATATGGGTTTCCCTATGTACAATAACAAACATGTCCTCTTGGTATATATTATCTGAACTGCTCACCTTCTGTGATAACAGTTTTCTGAGAAAACTTTACATGGAGAGAGATGGTCAAAATACCTAGCTCATCTTGGCCCACTTCATTAGTCTAAAATTATGATTAAAAACTTATTTCCAATAATGAATTCAGAAATTTTTTTTACTAAAATTATTATTAAAAACCTTCCTTCTCAAAATTCCTGAATCCAGCACGCTTACACAAAGATCACCAGTGACTTCAACCTAAGCCTTTATGTACCAGGTTCCTTATTAGTCACTAAGAATGCTGAGGACAGTGCCTCTGAAGAAACAGTGAACAAATATTTAAAGAAATACTTCAGAAGACAATGGTAACAATACTTTAAGACGTCCAATAAGTTATGATCAACTAGAACCTTCTACTCCAACACTTTTAAAATATCCCGCTGCTTGCCTCTGGGTGGCATCCTTTTTTTTTTTTTAATGTTATATTATGTAGAATTTATTCCTTTTTTTTTTCCCCTAACCTGTGCAGGAGTTCCCATCTCACACCTGTCAGTCAAAGTTCAGTTGCAATAACCAGTGTACATACACATCTATAATACTTATATTATTCATATGCTTCTATAATATACCTATGCCATTAACATGTTGTACACAGATTTAAAAAATCTCCTGAAGTAATATCAAGATTAGAATGCCACCTTCTAAGGCATTTTGAAACGTTATCTTGTCTTTGAAAAAATCCATTGTTTGTATCACCCAACCATGTTTATTTATGTTGCCCTGTAAGTGTTGACTATAATAGGATAGTTAATCACATACTATTTCTTCCTTCTTACAAGATCCCAGCTTGTACCCAAATGGACAGTATGCTTTCACTTCATTTAGCTTCATTAGCCAAATAAATATGGCTTCTAGGCAATACCTATTCCAGTGTAGCTTAGCCCTGCTCTGAAGACAGTCGTCTTAATTTCCCCATGGCTTTTCCTCAGCACCCTCACTACACCACATGTTCGCAGAGCTTTGAACCATGTCTGTCTCTTGTGAACTCCCCAAAGACCAACGAGCTTTTAAACTCAAAAGCAGGTTTTATTAGGGAGGGGAAAAAAAAAAGGAAGCTAGAACACTCAAAGTGACTCCAAGTGACTAAGGAAGAACAACTGAGTGTCTTATGGGGTTCCAGTGTAACGCTCTACGTACCTTAAAAGGATGCAACATAATTTTAGAAACTAAGCACAGACGTAACAGATGGTTTACAAATACCATATGCCAAACAGCATTCTAAGAAAAGATACTACTGCTGCTTTGCAATGGCAAAGTGACTAACAAAGAACCTGACTGGCAAAGAACATAAGATCTACTATTCTGAATGGCAGATTTTAATAATGAGACACAACTGAGGTCTCAGACACTGGCACAGATGTTGTCAGGCAGCATAAGATACAATTCTACTCAACTCTTTCATTTATGGTTTTTTTTGGTGAAGTTACTTGAAGCCACACTAAGTCTTACAAAATCAAAGTGTATGCAACCACACTAATTCTGCAAATCAGGCTGCTCAGTAAACTAACTCACACTTAAATTCTCTGGGATTAAAATTCAAAGTTATTTTCAAATCAGACATCTACTCCATCTAACTCATTTAGACTCCAACCCTGTAGTACTTCTGTAAAATAAGAGAGAGGGAGAAGGTATGTTTTGCAGCTGATGAGTTCAGCATGCGTTCTGTTTTACCAAAGCTCTGACTTGCTCAGGATATTAAATTGTAAGAGATCTTGTGTTTATTTCTCCCTCCTTCTACCTTGGATATTTGGATAAGCCTTTGAATTCCATTCTCCTGTAACATTATGGAGTGCTGTAGCCACAGTTACTTGGTATTCTAGGGTTAATTTCACTCTTCTGAGGAAGTTATTGCATGGGATTTTTTATTTTAATAATAGTGTTATTGGGGTAAAAGAAAAAAAAACAGATTGGCTAATCACTTGGGCATTTATATAGAATATATGAAAAATAATAGAAATTCAATAAATATATGTGGCACTATGATTCACAACAGCTACTTCCAACAACAGTGAAGCACCAGCCCAGTTGTGCCTCAGTTTTCTTTCATATTAAAATAAATATCCCGCACCGTGGGTAAGCCCCTGAAAATCATTTTCAGGCTGGAACAGCCTTAACTTCTGAGAGGTAACAGTGACAACCATAATACTAGTTGCCATCTGCCTACCTCTTAAGTAAAACTTACAAATGTCAGATCAAAATGTATAAGGGATAATGACCACTTCACAATTCCTTGAGCATGCCATCACCTGTGCAACAAATCACAAGGTATCTGAGACCGCAACAAGTTCTTTCAGTATTTCAGCAATGCTTGTACACAAATTGTTTTAGAAGCCTGGGTCTTTGAACTGTGAAATTACACCAGTTTTCCAGGGATGGATTCACGGACAAACTCATAACTTCCACACACGTCAGAAGTTATCTAAAATTTTCAGGCAGGTAAAACTACTGAACTAGGTACCTTTCTGCTTGCTGTTTTCTGAAACTCCAGTCAACCATCTGCCTGCTTGATTTCCTTTCTTTTTATTCTGATATAATCAGCTTCCTCCCAGACCTATCCTCTGGATACAAGAAGTATGACACAGAGCTTACCAAAAAGTGCATTTTTTGCTAGCTTGCTTGCTTCTACAAGCTAGAAGTCTTTGTTACTATGTGAGTGACTACTTACTACAGTTAATATTTACAGCTCCTCAGGTACTATGTATCATTAATTCCAACATCTAACATGATGACACAGATTGACATTTAACTAAGATTTAGATAGATTGTTCTGTAACAACATAAAAAGCCTTATTTATCCAATTCTTGGCAAATCAACAATGCCATATCCAGTTTTCAGACAACAGATGTTTAAGACCATTAATTATTTGCACAGAAAACTCTGAAGACCTGAAGCCTTTACTGTATCCAGTCACACTCTCACTTCCATTCATACCCTCTCAAGCAATTATTGGAGTTGCTTTATTTTAAATTTTATTTTCTATTATTTTTTCTACAATTATTCCTGTATGTTTTGCTATTACCTTTCTCTATTAAGTTCTATATGACTGATTTAAAGGAGGCTCTGAGGCTGCAAGGTAAGGCTGACCTTGTTTGACTGTCATCTTTTTTCATGGGCTGTTTCCAGTTTTTCATGTGACACCATGCGAAGTTTTTGAACATACTATTACTCACAACTATAAATTAGTCTTTGCATATAAGTGTTACCAAAATCTGGACTCCACTCTTGGTGCCTCAGTTTCCATTTGTAAAAGGCAGATCTGTTTCCCAAAGCAGGACACAAGGCATTTACAGAACAATTTGTAAATGAAGAAGCTGAACATTTTTTTCATAAGACAAGAGACGAGCTCTGTGAGGATTTATTTCTTCTTTCTTAATGTGACTGCTCAACATCTGCAAGTCCTTCTTAAGCATTCCCTTCTTCACATCATCTCAAATTTCATAGCAACATATTTCCCCATCAAAACAGAACTCAGAGGTAAAAAAAAAAAAAAGAAATTCCATTTGGTATGTCAAATTTCATAACATGGTGATGCAAACAACTAAACTAAGATTTCCATTCACAATGAATTATGCAAATTTTTAGTTTCTGGTATTGCTTTGCTGCACAACAGCCATCCAGATGTATACACCAGATAAATTCAAGATGGGATTTTTAGTTGTATTAAGTGTAAATGTGACAAGGACATACTCTGCCATATGTTAAGAGTTTGTCAAGCGATCTCTGATTTCTGGTCCAAGATACTAAAAAAAAAAAAACAACCGCAAAACCAAAATGCTTCTTATACACCCTCAGTTGGGGTGACTTACTCACTGCTAGTACAGGACAGAAGTTAAAAAAAAAAGACCGTTTGTTGACAGTGCAATTTCTTCTAAAATTTTGCCCCCTCTCCCCGGAAAAAGATTATATTTGGAAAGTTCCCTCATCAAATACTTAACTGAATCCAAATTAATTAAAAAAAAAAAAAAAAGCCCAATTCACTGGGGTGGGAGCCTGCGAAACATAGCTGCAAGTCTATAAGACAGTTTTATCAATGCCAATGATAGTCAAAAATCAGGATGGATTTTGGCTTTGTTTTTAAGGTGTTTCCTTACAAAAAATCAAAACCTTTAAGCTGTTTGGATTTTATGTAAATCCTTGATAAAATTCAAAGCAGTTAGTGATATTTTTGCAAATATTAATTCTATTTTATTACTACTTCTATTGTATTTCATATTTAGTAGATACTGACATGGTCATTAAAGAATGAGGAAAATAATTAATTACCATCCTTATTCTACTCTGAATGAATACCGTTAATTCAAGCATTTCAATTATAGTTACAATGCATATATACCAAATCAAAAATGTGACACTCATTGGAACAACCCATTAACATTGACAGAAAATATCTGATAAGGCAGATACATCATTAAAATGTATTTGGTTTGTTTTCACAAGGTAGCGTAAGTCTTGCAAGAGTGCTTGGTGAACTTCCAGATCTTATTAAATATTTATAATTAATCCTTACAAAGTAACATTTCACAATGTGTGTTCTAATTAAAGGGACATTGTCAGTTTGAATTTTTTTTCTAATTTGACCCATCTAAAAACTTCAAATTTCTGTTCAAATCCCATTTAGACTGTATATCCTACACTTCTGCTTAAAGAACTAGAAAACTTAGATCCCCTATGAAATTTTACAAAGATCTTTCACATGATCATAAGTGCAACATCAAATGTACTCAGGCTAACACTTCTTGCTCTGTTGTAGCAACCACAGACTGCTTGGGGGTTTTATTGATGTGAGATTCGTCTCCCCTTCACTACTGCTGTTGCTATTCCGTAACCCCTTCTTAATTTTTAGAAAGCCTATTTCCAAAAGGCATAAACGTAGCAAGGAATACAACACATACTCATGATGGCAATCTAACGTTCAGTGGGACTGTGGGATTCATTTCTTTGATTTAACTCATTCCTTCTTAGCCTCAACTTCTTTGTTTTCTTGGGGTTTTTTTGAGATAATTAATTAATCTAGGTACAAAATCTTTTCCATTATTCTAAGCTCTCCTCTACATGTTTCTCTAGAAGACCATGACTTATACCAAACACTCCCATTTTGGTTCTCCCATGGCTGAGAATTATAGAACTAGTAGGAAAATTGTATTTTTGCAACTCGGTAGGTTTCAACTACACGCTACGCTTCACAAAATCCCTCTTCATTGAGAAATGCTGTTACTAAGGGCAGAGCAAAACAATGATAAGAATGTATTTTCTAGATTGTATCTAGATTTTTGAATATGGCCTTTTAATTAATTCCAAGAAACTTAACCTTTTTTTGTATCCTTATTTAATACAAACCTTGCTATGAAAAGTTTCCCTATAAAAGCTATGACAACACTGATACACATACAGACACTCTTTCCCAGCACTAAAATCCCAATTTTGAGGCTGTTCACAGGTGACTTAGATAGACAAAGGAGATACTAACATTATTTCCTTCTGTATAACTTTCCTTGATGCACAGGCACCTATATGGTTCCACAGCTGCATCGCAATTATCAGCATGGCCATGACAATTACACCTGAAAGAACAATAAGCAGTGAAGAAAAAATTAAAACATGGAAACACATCTGTCCAACAATATATAACGTGGTCACAAAGACAATTTTGTGTATTACATAGTCTGGTTCTTTAGTAAGAACAAATAAACACCACCAAAGAGAATGTTCTCAAGTGCAGTAACCTACAAAAGACTACTTCACTCAACGTATCTTTAAGTATCAATAACTGCTTTCCAAGAAAATAAATCCAGCATGTAGTAGAGCTACTGTTACCTTATATAATATGTAATGAAAACTATATTTCAGTATATATGTAAAACTTATTTAATAAATGGCAATTATTCATCACTATTAAGCCTTACAATGTAGCTATAGTTTTTCATATTTTCTCATGCATTTTCAAAAGCATAATTTTCTAGTTTAACCCATTTTAAACTCAGTTAAAAATGTCCGTTTCTTACTAAAATTAAATCTTCATAGAGTATTAGTTAATAGGCAATAACCATTCCACTACCTGAAGGGCTGCTCTTCTAAAGGCATGGCACAGCTTTGCAAACTACAGCTGAAATTATTTTACTGTTACATACTTACCAAGATTGTAGCTGTTTTAGTAGAAGCATTATCATAACACATCTAAATCAATGATCAAAACATATTAGTAGTGTAGAAAATTTTAAGGTAAACGTGACCTCTAATAGGGTGCTTTCGCTCAAAATGAAAACTACCAGAGTAATTTCAGGAATAATACTTACTAACAAAAATCTGCACCATGTGCTTCTTGGAAACTACTTCATTGCCAAAATTGCATATTATTTACAGGGTATAATTAGTCCTTTCACAAGACAGCACACTTCTCATATACAATAAAGTTGTCAGTCACAGATAATGTAACACTTTTACTGACAGCTGCCCAGTTCTAAAACGAAAACTACAGCTAAAACAACAAATGAGCTCTGCATTAAGGCTGTTAAAATTGCAATGTATGGGAATCTATAGTGAAATTTGGAAGAGCTACTGAAGTAAAGCACAAGCCATGGTTTCAGTCATAAGCCTTTGCTTAGAGGCAACTGGTAATTCCAAGGAAAGGACTGCTTTTGACAGATTTGTGTAATAATTTTAAAATAACACATAAGCAAATGTTTTAAAAAAAACAGTACACCAATCATTTCAAAGTTGATGCACTGCTTCAGACCAAACTCCCTTCTCACTCATAAATGTAAAAGCAGAACAACCTCATTAAATTTTAGGCAGGTCATTATATACTTTGCATGGCTGTAATAGTCAGAGGCAGTGATGGGTGGTGAAAGAGTTCCATAACACCTACCTTCCGCTGACTGTAACTTCATTAACTCCATAGTATCTATGCCTAAAATTTACCCAAGACTCATTAGTATGATACTGGCCACGGAGATGAATTCTCACTTGTGTAGCTTTTACAAATTCTTGGAGAGATGGAGTATTGTAAAAATCATTGTAACCAGGTCGATGATTTGGTTCCGGGGTGAGAACACTAAAAGTTAGATTACCACGGGAATATGGTGTAAAGCTGTTTAAATAGAGAAGACGACAAATGAAAAACAAAATATCACATATTTTACAGATGCTATCTCCTAATATACTTTTCTTCAGAGAGAGTCTCATCTTAACTGTACATAGGGTTATCTGGTTTCTGGGGAAAACTCTTATGTCAGTGGATTCCCAGTTAGCAGAATTCACGCAGGGAAAAAGAACTGTCCTCAATGTCTGCTTTTCCCCAAAACTGCCATGTTCTTCTCCAGACCCTGAGTTTCCAATTTAAAGTAAAGCTTCTAAAGGGCAACTTCAAAATATGAATAAAGTGTGACTGATACAGTGTCATCTGCACTAAGTTTTCAAAAAGTTTAACACAATGTCTTTGAGAAACAAACTATGCTTGAGCTACATAAGGAAATCATGCAGACTACTAACATGATAATTAACATGCCCATATTGTTAATTATATACCTGCTAAACACATATAAGAAACATACAGAAAGAATTATATTTTGAATTCTAGAGTCACTGGACTGTATCATCTCATTCGATGAGTGAGCAGAGTTAGAAACACACATCATCTTCCAGTTAGTGAAGTGCAAGAGAATTTAATGGAATGCAGCAGGATTGAGAGTAAAACTGTATATTTAAGCCCAAGAAGGGGAAGGACATTCCTAAGAATTCGAGCAAAGGCTGAGTAAACAAGTATATATAAACTGCATGTTTGCACAATTTGGTATGAATCCTATTGCATGTTGGTATATTTTTATTAGGCAGAGTTTAGCTATGAGTAGAACTTTCCTCCACTGCTTATTTGCACACCTACACGGGCTCATTAAAAATAGGTATCCCACGGTATCACCTGGCACCTGACATAGAACATTCAAAAAATGTAATTCTCATCACTTCAAAATATCTGAGCTTTTGAAAGATGAGATCCGTAGTTAGACTAGGTCTGCTGAGTCATACTGTGTTTTCATGAAGGATCTCTGAATTTTCTGTGCCTTTATCCAGGTCAGTGCTTCACAAAAATCTCAGTGGTATATGTCTGTATGTTTCTCCTCTCTTACCCTCCACAGAAAGTTAAATGAAGTATCTTTCTTCCATGACATATAGAGCTGTAATGGAAGTATTAAGACTAGTACAAATGGCAGACAAATGACACCATCTTGGTATTGAAGCACCACAAGAAACAGCAGAAGGACTGTAAGGCTGATGGCACCTAGATAAGCAGGTTATCAAGATCTTAGGGCATCTACACACAGCTTCTCAGGAAACCAGGAAAACAAAGATGATCCTAAAACAAGGGTCAGCCAATACTCAGACTAAGCAAAGACTCAAGCTTCTGATAGGGGGGATAAAAGACAATGAGCAACTCCTAACTTACAGAGGTGGTAGAGAATGGAGAAACAAAAACCTTAGTCACTTTCATCTCCTAAAGGACACAAAAGCGTCCATTCAGTACTAACATGCGGTCACCAAACCAAGAACCCTCAAGCCATGGTAAGGATTTCAAAGCAAAGGTCACTTGCCTTCCAGGTCAACCCAAGGAGTCCTGGCTAGGCCACCAGGATACAAAGCACACTGGTGTCTAAATCCTGGACAGACAATTTGGACATGTCTTGGCACTTACAAGTATGTGGGTATGAGAGAGAGAGAGAAGCCAGTTTTGTTTTACAATAAAATCATATTCCCCTCCTACAAAAGTCTCATCAGGGAGCTCTGCTACACTACTGACACACGTTTGGAGCATTGTTCCAACAGTAACTTCTCTGAGTACACAGAATACTCACCATTACAGGGTATATTTCTTATCTTTTTAAAAAGTGCTTTCTGTACATAAGCTGTACCTAAAATCATTCATTTGTATCACTTCCTATCATCATTTATGTTGTAATCAAAGGAGAAAAACAGAGCTACTTACAAAATATTTATGGAAACAATTCATACTTAACTCCCCAGTTCTTTTCAGAAAATATACAAACACATATTTCTGGTTTGAAAAGGGCATTACTCCTCATTTGGGTTATTTATCCAAAAATGTTTGGCTTGCTTAAGATATTTCCCTTCTCCTCTAACCTCTGCTCCAAGGATCAACAATAAAGCTCGAAGTCCTTTGCTAAAAACTGATGTAACTCAGATGACCTTATGCTCCTCTCCTCAGAATACTGAGCTCCTGGAGAACAAAGATGCTGATGCTTGAAAAGTCTTAGGAACGTAGCAAAAGGGAAACAACAAAAAAAGCAAAATGCCTACAGCACCTGGTACTATATTTTCTGACTGACTTCCATCCAAGTGCTAAACAAGCCTAATACTGACTGGCATCTGAAATCAAGCAAGAGATGGTGCATTTGAGTATATGTAGTGGTATAGGTTACAATATATATCTATATGCGCACATATATGCATGTGTATGTAAAATTATAACATTAGTAACTATATATGTTATATGCTATATTTATGAAATGTGTATTGTATATATACTGTGTATTTTTAAATTTGCACATGCTAACTGTCTAGTAGAAAAAGCTTGCAATATGTTTCTAAAAGGTAATGATCCTTCTCGGCCCCTCCCCCCCAGTTCTATTTTGGTTCTCGCTTAGAAAAATTAGAAAGCTTCAAGATACAATTTTCAACCCATTTCTTACATGTTTTGCATGATTAGTAGTAAGCCTGAATGACTGGCTTTTGTACTTATGTTTGCCCTCTCTTCTAAGCTTCAGAACAAGTTGCACTCTCAGAGATCATAAGGAATACTTTCACATTCACCAGATTGTTTTAAACTATCTGTTATGTATCAGTACCTTCCTCCACTCTTCATCTCATATTCTGTAATTCTACTGACAACAGCCCCCCAAAAGACAAGCATGTAAAATTTCAAAAGTCTAGCTCAGAAGTAACAGAGGAATCAATTGTGTCACATTCCTCAGTGTCTGAAATCTGATAAAAATTACAGATGACCTTTTGGCAATCTTCAGCCGAAAGGTCAGATTTGGGATCTTTTATAAACTCAGCAGCCCATAATAAATGAGTACACCAAATTAAAAGATTCTATCTCATTGGGACATAGAAATGAATTGTGTCAGGATGTTACCTGTTCAAAGCGTCTGTATTATGCAGATAATACCCACTCATACCTAGGAAGCTGGAGACAGTTGACAGAGTCTGGTTTTTCCAGAGATCCATTGTTATCCATTCCGAAAATACTGCAATTTCTAGCAAAATACTGCCAGTCCTCCCAGTTTAGATCATCTCTTTTTTTTCTTTCAATTCTTATTGCTTCAGGGTGTGGGCTAAAGAACTGCAGTATGATATAGAATACCTATGAGAAGATAACAAATTTATAAACTGATATTAATGGCTAAGTTGTAAAACAATGAGAATATAAACTTTTTTTTTCCCCAGTGTGACACTATAGTCTGCTTTACCTCTCAGACAGAAAAAGAACCAATATTTCAGGCCACGTATTACCAATTCAAAAGATAACCTTATTTGTTAAACAAGCTCTTTGATCTCTCAGACATTATTAGACAACATCTGAACTGTTGCATCAGAACTCTGCTTTTTCTTGAAGACCATTTGAAAATGTACTACAAAGTCAAGTCCATGATTTGTTATAGCAATATTATTTTGGCAAAAGTGAAGTGCATAGCTTTGTGTTGCCAAGTATTTGATGAGTTGTTTGTCTGACAACAGGTAAATTTTTAAATTTTTTTTCTTTTTTTTAGGAATCTCCCAAATTTTAGCTTGGAGTCTCACCAAATACCCTGTGTTGCACTGAAGAGCACTTCATCAAGCATACTGCTTATGCAGAAATATGTATGTGTCAAATAAGCTACGCCTTAGAACTTCAGACATTTGAACTCACTTTTAACTAAAGGACTAATTCTTACTTATGTAGCCAAAACCTGTCATCATATTCTTTCCCTTCTTCCCATTAATGACAAACAAGAAAAAAGATAAGCTAACAAGAATACACAGAACTTGGGTAAAGCCCCTATTGTGAAAGTAGCTCCACTACTGATACGCCCCTCGTTCCAAGACACCCTGACACTCTTCAACAGTGTAGTGAAGTGTTAGGTGCAATCTGGCCTCTTCAAGAACCTTGCCTGCTTGTTGTATTCTCCTTCCATATTCCTCAGGAGACTAAACTACAACCTGCAGAACACATAACAAAACAGAAATGTCCTCTGATATGCCAGCATGCTGCAGACATGTTAAATTCCATTCGACTGCAGTCAGCTTTCTACCAAAAGGTATAAAACAAGCACTTCAAGTTTTAACAGAAAAGAAAATTGAAGTTGAAATTTACAAAAATGGAGTTAAAGGGAGCATCCAATTTCTAAATATTGGTGTCTTCACGCAGGATATCCACTCTGGTATATCTATTCTAGATTACTGCTTGTTACAACAGCCAAGGCACATCAAAAGAGAATGACAAGAACCATAGTGCATTCTGTTGCCATTTGCATTGTTTCATGCTGATAAAGGAAGTTTTCTTCCTGGTCCTCTAAGGATAATGTCTTAAAGCATAAAGGTTTGAATTTCCTCAAAATTGTAATGAAATGTCTACAGAAAGCTTTTCCTAGTTTTGATTTAATAAATAGCAAATATAATCTTCTCATTACCTGATACTGTCCATTTTGTAAATCTATTGTGATAGAAACACCATGATCCAGACCTGCAGTATTAGCAAACACAGATGAAATCCAGGTGGTCCCAATGTCATCATCATTGATGTAATACAGAGGATGAGCTTCTGCATCCAACCTCAGCACTCTGTCATTAGTGGTATCATCTGCACCATTAGGGATGCAGTACCTCTGTATCAATGGGTGTACCCGGGGATGACTTCCAGGACAGCGGCACTCAGACTGGGTATGCAGATGAGGAAATTTTCCAGAGAATACTTCCAAAATGTCTCTGTCACAGCATATAAAAAAGTAATTACATACATGATAAAAAAGGACAAGGGCCATTTTGCGCCTCTAGGCTCACAGACTAAACAAAATTCAGCTTATAGTAGAAGCCTTAAAGGCCTGGTTTCATCTCACATAAATGGGGCAGTCAGCTAGGAATCAGGCCACCCAGGGTCCCTACATAATCAATGGTAAGCAGCAGGCACCTTCAGAAGGTGTCTGAAGAAGCACTCTGGAGTTGCTTTTGTTGCTCCATAGCCATATATGGAGCAAGAGAAATAAGCACTGTGCTGGGGTGTCTAAAGCTAGGTACGATGAATCCAGCCCTAGATGCAAGGAGAAAAACTCTTAACATTTTATTACAGCATCATGTCTGACTCCAGACAGTGATCTGGACACTGTTCTTAAGCATACCACAGCATTGGCATATTGCCTGTAACCACGGGTAAATTGAATGTTTGCACTCAAATCCTCCGAAAAGACCAGCTTGAGCAATATCACATTGCACCTTAGAAAACCTGGATAGAAATATTTTCACTTTTAACTAACTTCAATACAAATGCCCACTCTTTTAGCTGCCCCAGTCTGTGATCACTCTAGTTGCTTCTTACGGTCCATGTCAAAGCCATCGAGTCACTTTAGTTCCCTCTGACATCAGCAACCGAAATACATAGGTAGGCGGGTAAGCAAGCAGATGGATATATGAACGACATGGACAGGTTACCTAAACCTTTATCTGCTTATATCTGGTGTAAAATGAGGACTTTGTGAGTCTAAAATATACTGAATTTTTAAATTAAAAAACTCTTACTTTTCTTATTTTCCTACTTCATCAGTAAGACCATAATTTTTCTATACTTACTAAGCAAATAAATACTTGCTAGCTGCCACTACAAATTCCACAGAACCCAAAGTTGCAGGACCTTCTAGATAGCCATAGACTTAAGTGATACGCAGGCAAGGCTTTCCTTTGCAGTTTATCCAAGATAAACATTTTGGACCAAGTTATTTGTCGATATAAAACTACATCTACAAAGACATCATTAGGTGACAACACTTCGAAAAATACCTTATCTTCCAATTTTTAAACTTTATTCATTTCACTGACTTAAATTGTAGTTCAAAGGATTTGACAAGCATTGCGCTGAAAGAATACAACTAACATGGTTTTCATATAACTTGGAATTCAGATTCATATTAATACTTTAAATTCACAGGAGCTCAGTTTATGATAATGTTCTGTAGACAGCTGAGCTCTTAGGAAACTGTTCCATGTCTTATTGAAAGACTATCATTAAGCAGCCTTAAGGTCTGCAGTCACGAGTATCATTGCGTGGAGCCTACCCAGAAGCACCACGCAGACAAATAGGACCTGACTACTTCTGGCCAGCTCGAATTGACTAGATTAATCCAGCATGAGCTGGATAACAAAGGTAACATTTCTTTGTAATGCGCTAGGAAGGGAGGCTGGAGGGCAACAGAAATTGCAGTGGCAACCATAATTTGGCCTCAGGGATGGAAGAAGTCAAAGCAATTGCCAAGGGCTATGTGGGCTGACCTAGTGAAATCATTGGCGTCTTGGAGTGACAATCTAATACAGAAAGCAATGAACAGTTAAGACAATAGCACCTTGGGGTAGGGGTGTGTGCATCAGGTGAGGGGAGCATCAAGAATACCCCACATGGACGTCTGATACCATGGAGAAGCTGAAACCAGAGGAAAGGAACTGCTAAGCACAAAAGCCAGGCTCACAGCCACAAAGCCAGCATGCTGACTAGCTGGAGTGCCTGTCCCCTTCACTTCGATCGCTAGTATTAAAGTGGTCTAGACTGGACTGGCCCGCTATGCTCCCTTCCTCTCCCCACAGTTTACAAGGAGATCTGGGAAAGCTTGGTGAGTCTCACCCAGCAGGACTAAGCTTATCGGCACACACTATTATGTCAGAATTACGATGAGTTGATAACACCTAGGTGGTTTATAGGCACTGAAATATAGCAACTGGATCTACTCTCTGCAAGAACACTTACTAAGTCCAGTTGTAACAGGGACAACAATAACAAGGAAAGCACACATTTATTCTTGAGTGTTGAGTTTCACTACATACATACTACATATACTGCTACATATCCTAGCTACATTTAAGCAACAGTTCAAAAGCAAAACACATTAAGTTGTTGAATTTATTTTAACTCAAGTTTTTTAGATTAAAAGTCATCTTTGAAATGAGGTTCAGTGAACTATATCATCATAAGCAATCATCTGACGGAGACATCAGAAAAGCACTATACTTTGGGAAATAAGCATATTATCTATTTTTTCTTCTCACCACACTCCAATTTTTTTTTAACAAAAATAAAGGTTCTTTACCTGTTTGTAAGTGCCACTGGGTACAATCGAAAATCTTGCATTCTTCCAACAAATTGCTCTAAACCTAAGAAAATATACTATAAATAAGTAATCTATTGAGCAGAAGGCAGCTTTGCACTGCATGAGAGCACCTTTAATTCAGTACTCAGAGATCTCTCTTGCACAATTACCCCTCCTGAATGAAACCATCTTGGACCTGGACAAAACTATAGAGGGCAGTGACTTAATTTTTTTGATAAAAAAGAATGATTTATAATAACTTTATGAGAACATTTTGTACCTATCTCTTTTCTGATTAGAGAGGTGGCACAAGGATCGGCTCATTAGACAGAAGTAATGAGCCAGTCCATGTGCCACCTCTAATTAGAGAAGAGATACAGTAGGTACAACTGTACCTATCAATTTATACAATAAAGATAAAAAGCAGTTAAAAATATTCCTTTCTTTTGTACTTTTATTAGTTATCCAATATTCAGAATCAAAATCACAACAAAACACATTTCCAAATACAAGCTTTAAGAAATGGGGCACAGAATGACTTTCTTGCTAAAGAGCACGATAAAGGGACGTATAGTTATATTTAGGAGTTAGCTTCAAATTCTGCGTGTTTCTAAAGAGCAATAGTCAGTGTTCTTACATCTGCAGAGCCAAGAATTTGTGGAAAGCAACAAACATCCCTCACCTGTTCTGCAATGATCACATCATACTGTAATACACATAACAGTCTCGATGTAGATGAAGACTAACACTATCAGGCATTACTAGGGGCTGAGGGGTTCTCATTCTGCTAGTGCTTTATAGAAGCATTGATAAAACTGAAGAACATGAACAGCTCTATTCCTGGCTCTGGAGAGGAGTGTAGTCTAGTGGCCATGCACAATCCTATTCTGAAATAGTTTCATATTTTTACTCAGAAAAACCATGATCCTAAGTTAATGGAATGTGTCACTTTACAGACCTACATTTTGGAGAATGCAGGAAAACCTAACTATATGCGGTACCACATAGAACAGATTATGAACCTACAGGATCACCTACCAAACTTCTATCTTTCAGTCAATCTTTTGAGAAAGCTAATTGTACAATGGGAATTTTCTCATGCAGGAAGATATTACTTCTCAGCATATAGATAACGACTCACACACTCTTTTTAACCACATCACGCACCTCTTATTTCCAGTGCATTCCACTAAAACACAAGACTTACCTGTGAAACTTTGTCCAATTTGCAGTGTACCAACAGCATCAGTATGTGCAACAGTTCCCACAAGAATCCTTGAATCAAAAGGTGTGTTGTCGTCTTCCCAGCCATTCAAGAAGAAACTAATTCTGCTGTGATGCACCTACAGAATCAATGCAAACGGGCAAACACATGCTTCATTATGCAATCACTGATTTCTCCATATGTTGCGTCTATCACTGATTAACCATTAACATTACTTCAACTTATTTGCTGCGTGTCTTTATTTTTGGCGCCTGCTGAAAGTAGATACCTCTTTTCCATCCATCCATTAGCAATCCAGTTAATAAGATCATTACTCAGATGCCCAGGGTGTAACATTTCTACAGTGCTTAAATCAAAGAAAAATCTATGGTACAGTGATCTGTCGGGGAGACAGAAGAGAGGAAAAGGAGAAGGGTCTGTTTTACAAGGTATGAGGCTGGTTACAGCTACTTCACCACTTCAGGCCATGGGCACATGCTATAGCTGTCACAGCTCTTTTCATACACATCAGCTCATACAGGCCTCAAGGAGCTATCTACCATACTCAGGATAACCAAATGCAGCACATTTCAGCCAGGCCTCTAACACCCCTCCAAAATGCCTCCCTAACCCCAGCATGTTTCTTTCTACAAGGGCTGAAGGGAACGGTATAGGAACTGGCTACATCTGCTTTACACCCAGTGGGCAATTCCCTTATATCAAGGGAACCCTTGGCTAGGAAAGCCAGTACCCCAGGGTACTGTTTTCTGCAAGTGTTCCCTTCCCTGCCAATTCATTTTAAATTTGAACTAACATTCACAGAAATACTTTATGGCATTCTCCTGGCTCCACAAAGTCAAAGATGCTGAGCCTTTACAAAGTACTTCTTTTGCATTAAAAATCCTCATGTTTAGGTTACATAAAATTAGAAAAATGTTAATAATATAGGAGTGCCTTTCAGCCTTATACTTTATGAAATTCAGTATTCATTTAAAAACTACAGGCACATACAAAATGAAAACTGGAGGGATCGTGGCTATAGTCAGATTCCCGTTAATGAAGTTAATTATACAAACTAAGTTCAACTTATTCAAAACTTTTGAACTCTGTTGAATAGTTTACTGAATAAACTTAATCTTATTTATTTCAGAAAGTGATTTATTTGCAAAACTGAAATTACTTGATTTTTAGCAATATTTAGCTTGCCTAACAGCTTGGTAGCCTTCAGATTTTGAAACATCGTTTTGTTGTTGCCAATTTGCAGAGCATTATTTCCATTTTGCAGATACGGATGCCTAGTGAATTGTGTCTACAGAGACCAAGTAAAAGTAGAGTGCTTTATCCTTTCTTGATACCCACACTAATCAAAACAAAATAAACCTGGAATAATTGCTTCCATAAGAACAATATATACCTGTGAGGCCAAACTGAAGGTTTACAAGCCAGAATAATTTGTTGCAAAGAGGAAAGCCACAATCTGAAAAAATATCAGTTTGAAAACCACAATATAAGCACTCACAATGCAATTCCACCAACAGAGTCTTTCAAATTTCAGACAAAGATAAACAGACAAAATTATCTATAAATCTGAGCTCAGATGATCAGCATCAGTGCCTCAGACAACATGAGTCTATCAGTATTTTAAGAAAGAAAATATGAAATGAGATGGAGACTTTAGTTTGCATTTTTTTTTATTTAGACTTCACACAAAATTGTACAGATGAATTTTCCTCCTTAAATTGCACTTTCAAACACACAGATGCATGCTGAGCTTTATTGCCATTTCCAGATTCAGTCAATATTTCCGAAATTTAGACAGGAATATTTATTGCCCTTCCACTGATGGAAATTTGAAGGCTATTATCATAATTACTAAGCCTTGAGATTTGTTCAAAAAGTTATTGCATATGAGTTTCAGCACTCAAAATAGATCTCTCCATTTTAAATTATCTTTTGTGTTGACACATCAATGACCTAAATACAACAGTTTTTTATTTAATTTTAATTCAAAGCCCTCTGTAACATCTGATGCCCTATTTGCAAGAGCCTAAGTATATGTGTATATGGTGGTTACATTGCATTTTTTTTTCTGCATCACATTTTTTACAGCCTGTTACTGTCATTTGGTGTTTGACTGTTATCATCATAAAAGATACAGGCTTTTCTACTTTGTTATTTGTAGCATTATCTCATGTTTTACAACATCTTTGCACAACATGCCCGCACATGAAATATAACTAGTGAAAAGTTCTCAGTGGTATTAATGCATAAAAAAGAATGTGGTTCCATCTCTACTGTCTTTACCCAGCCAAAAGCTGATGAACAGCCAATTTTCCTTTATCACATTAGCACAGCCATGAGGGAAACACATTTGTTCTAGTCAGCTACACTAAAGATACTATTACCAATCTAACATATACATGTTTTATATCAGCAGTATTCTCAGAGTATGAGGGAGCCAACAATATATTAACACTAGCATGACAGTTTATTTAAGAAAAGAAAATTGTCTCTGTAGAGGGACAGAAGTTAGAAATGTATGGCTAAAGCTCAGTGTCACTGGTCTAATAAAGGTAATAATTCTTAAGCTTTCTTTATAGCAGGTAACACTCCTGTGGCAGCTCTGTCATATCATTCAAATAAAAATGTTGTCTTTTACAAGTTTAAGAGTACCTTTTTTTTTTCAGTCAGATATGAAGCATGTTTCCACTTTCCTGTTTTCACTGCAAAACATTTGTAAGTGGAATTCAGAAATGGGTGCACTCACCCCCATCAGCTCCTTGCAAACTTACCGTCTCAGCTGCAGCTTCTATAGGACCCGATTCTGCCTCCCCCAGTGGTAAGCAGAGAGCTCGCCTTCATGAACCCCTACTAAAATCAGTGGGACTGTTTATGACTTAAAAGTGACAGAATTGGGCCCTAAATGACCAGGTATTTTTACTTGTTGAAAATAGGTGACTAACGACAATTTTAAATCTCCCTCCCCCCTCCCCCACCACCAATCTCTTTGTATTAAATAGGATTTAGAATAGTTGGGTTTAATATAGCACATCCCCAAGGTAGCCCTAAGCACTTTACAATGCTGAATTGGATATCAGTAGTGCAGTGACTGTGTAAGGCAAAGGCAGCAGTCATTACGCATTTGGCAGTAGCTCAATGTAATGATCCCCCTGCTGGTTATTAAAGGGGGTATGAATATCTGACATGGGAGGAAAATGTAGGAGGGAAACCATGTGTGGTATAAAAAAAAATCCCAGCAGCTCTCCACTGTGGGAGGAGAGGAATGTCTCAAAGTTTGGTGCCAGTTTAGACTAAGCTAAATAAGAAGGAAGGCTGGCACCAAATCGGCTGTTTGATGTGGTTATTTAAGGTCTCCTGACCGTTAGAATAAAATTGCATACAATACCACAGAAATAAAAAGATGAATTTCACTCCTGACTAGGACAATAGCATTATTCCCCTGTTGTCTTTATTAATAACATTCTATAGGAATTTGCCCCAAGAGAGTAACAGGAGACGGGTAGGGAAGTCTGGCCTCGTGGTTGTGCAGAGCACAGGACCAGAAGCCGTGGACATCAGCACTCTAATCCCAGCTCTAAAGCCATCTCTCCCTCCTGTGCTTCCCCATCTGTCAAATACTTAGCAAATCACCTCACAGGGAGGTGGCAAGGATTAGTTACTAAGATAAATTCACTCTGCAACTACATTAGCCTCTGCCAGTGCAGAGCCTAATACCAATTCCAAGCAATGGAAAATCCATTTGATGGTGAACTGAGATGGTGAAAGATACCCACAATCTTTCCTCTAATAGCATTCTTGCTATGATCCAGAAGAGTTTCAAAGATGAGAGGTGCTGGGCCAATGAGCTCATAAGCAAGTTCCTTCAGTGCATCCCGAATGAAGCTCTTACGGTCCTCCGTCACAAGTAAATTGCCCATCAGAGTCAGCAATACCAAACCTAACCAACTTCCTGCCTAGGAAAAATTCCCTACCCTATAGGTCACTGTAGTGCAGAATGAACGAGGACATACTGAAGGACAAGCTACCGCTTATAAAATGAGACAGGGACAGAAAAGGCATTACAACTGTTTATTTTCTCACCTAAAGATCTGTGCTACTCAGACCCTACCCATGAAAACAGAACAATGAAATTTAACATGAATTTTGCCACTTCGTTTGGATCAGGCAGAGCTGTCATGTAAACAAAAGCCAGTATTTTCATGTATTAACTGCTAACAGAAACTTCCACTATATTGCAGTAACCTGTGTGGCAAAAAAAGAAGCATCATGACCAAATACTGTGCTTCAGTGCAGTTGTACTGGCTAAGACTGAGGGACTAACTAAGGCAAAAAGCAGGAGCAGGGGAGCATACAGAAGCATGGTAAGCCCGTATGATGCTGCTCCTGAATAGTCTTTGAACCTCAAACCACCGGCAGCTCAGAGACTTCATCAGCCAGCCATGGTTTCTACACATTTAGTAGCTTTCCATGCATTTCTTTTGCATGATTTGGTATAGCTGCTCCTTGAATGCAAAAACTTGTACTTCCCCCAAAGGCACCCACTGTATAGATTGATTCAAGAATACCATGGTTTTTTGTTTCTTTTTTTTTTTTAAGCCCTGAACTGTAGTATTTTCTACAGGTATAATGCATAATGGTATAATAAATGCATAAATAAACAGTATAACAGCTATAAATAAACATTATAACAGACTTAATAAAAATATTTAGTATTTCAATAAAAATTTTCAATGCGCTTTTCAAAAAAAGCCTAATATTCCTCTTCATTAACACAGAGGCAGAACATATTTTGGGTATCAGTAAAAGACAGAGTTATACTGATTCCCCTTTTTTGAGCTACAATGGCACTTTCCAAGCCAAAGTCAATTTGGGAGAATTCTGAGACCCCAATCTACAAAGTTTTGGCTTTCAGGTAATAACACATACCACATCACAACATACATGTGTAATATTTGGCACATTTAAGCAACATATACTTTTTCTTCACACACATTAATCACCCTATCATCAAGATGTCCTATTACATCTATATGAAGGCAACTGAGACAATTTTAGTCTCTTCCATGTAGAACTGAATTGCATCTTTCCAGCCAAAATAAATGAAGTGAATTCTTCTTCAGTGGATAGTATGATCTTTTTTGCATCACAGTAAGATTTTTTTTTTTCCATTAAAAATAAGTCCCAATATTAATACTACCCACATACCTTGTGCACAATTATTCCTAATAAATAAGATAGGAGAGACATTGAAAAGAATCCTTTATGTTCCATTAAAAAAAATAACAGAGTACCTAACTATGTCATAGCAGAGCTCAAGATCACTAACCAGAGATCAGAACTCCACTGCACTGAATGACATACAACCAACAGATGCAGTAATCTTGTCCCCAAGTATTTTAGAATTCATTATTATATGCTTCAAAGACATACCTGTTTTTCAGTAAGTACAACCCTTCCCTTTAGGTTATCTTTCCTATGCCAATATTTAATGGCATGGGAAAGATTTATTAAAATATTACAGATAAATTAAGGGGAGTTATTTCAAGACAACATTAATCTCTTCTACTGGTTAAATATACATTCTTTTTACTCTTATTCATCATAGCTTCTAGTAACCATAAAACACAATTTAATCTTAAAGTTTCTTGTCATTATCTATTGTTCTAATAACTAGATCACAGTGTCTGGCAAAACAGATGAAGAAACCAGATGGATTTCTTCCCAGATTTGCAGGCCATAAAAGAGGAGTTCCACAACAGAGAGAACTCTGGCACCAAAAATGAAAGAAAAAAATCTTTTCCAGTCATTCAAGCCAAATGATACCAACCCTGGCCTATTTAATTATCCAGCCAACTTAGTGATGGCAAACACTTCAACTGTAACTTCAGCTCTTAAGGCTATTTATACCATCAAAGAAAGTCTCAGATGGCAGGGGCAGGAATGACCGACACATATAAAACAAGGACAAGGACCAAAAATTCATCTTCAGATAAATATTAGGAACTGGAATACATTCCAGTACATGTAATGGACACCACTTTTTTCAAATAAGATGAAAAAGAGGCACTTCAGGGATCTATGATATGTACCAGACAGCGAACAAAGACTCTTCCAAATATCAGGTAACTGCAAACTAAAATTTAAAAAAAAAAGCGAGCCGATTTAAGTTAAAAATGCAAATTTAGCTAGCTGCAAATGCAAGCTAAATTTAAAAATTAAATACAAACTAAAACATAGGACCTATTTTTCAAATATGAGAAAACAAGCAAATTCTCCTCCAAATAAGTGAAAAAAAATAACTGTAAAAAAACCTCAAACAAGTCTGTAAATAAGCTCTATTTGCACAAGAAGTTTCTCAGAAATAGAAATAGAAATAATTTATTTTATTATTATAAAGAAGGTGATACACAATATGAAGAATTTTAAAGTGCTTTATGAAAAGCAATTAGATAGCTATACAATTTACCTGTGAGGCATTAAAAAAAAGTTCCATTTATTTTCCAGATCAGCAAACTGGCAGAAATGACCCCTCCCCTTAGCTACTATAAAAGCTAAAGCAACTCCAAAATCAATAAAGTTACACAGGCTTTACACAGATGTAAATGAAAGCAGAAGTTAGCATAAATTATTTGCTTAATCATTCAGAAGTAATGAAGAATCAGAGATTACAAGAAATGAAGAGAAGTTGTGACTCATCCAGTTCAAAAATGACTACACAATGTACCATTATAATTGCTTACCGTCACTTAATTTGGTATGGTTCTTATAAAAGTTGCTACCAAACCATAACTGGCTATCTGTTAAAATAACCAAGATTCAGAAAACCTTTTTTTCTTCTAAACACATTGCAGATTTGTTGCATCAGGAACTTCTTCAATGAGTTCACTCTATAGAAACAGACAGTGTATTAACACATTTTCTCCCAAGGTGAAAAAACAGATTAAGGTTATGACCAAAATGACAGGCCTGTGGCTTCCTTGAATACTTTAATAGAGTCAACAAATCAACAGTGGTCACTGATGACAACAGATGAGGGAAGACAATAGATGGAAGGAGGGGAATTAGTGATGCTGCTATAATGGTCTAATCAGAAACTTGAGCATAAAAATCTTTTTCACCTTCAACCTGTCTAAATATGCTCTTTTTGCCTGCTCATATAAAGATATACAGCATATTCTGCCACTGGGGGACATGTGGGTTCACATCTCTACTCTGCGAAAGCAGGTGTGAAACAGAAGTGTAACAGTTAATAAAAGATACAGTAAAGGGTTTTTGCATAGTAAAGAGATGAGACACACACAGGTATGTATTTCAGTATTTTCTTGCATAATTGCAAATCTTGCTGAAGCTGCAGTTACAAAGGCTTCCACACAGCTTTAATATTTTGTAAGTGAATTTCTGTGAAGAGGAAAGGTCAGTGACATGGACTTAAGCAACACGAAGTGGATGAATAGAATTTTTGGGAAAAAAATAGGATGAAACCATTAGCACAAATGCAAGTTTACTTTCAGCTGTGATTTAAGCAGAGCTAGTGACCAAAACCCACATTGCTGCGTTTTACGTATTTTTAAAAATCTGGCCATCTCTGTGCCCCTAAAATGATGCATCAGAAACAGCAGACAACTTTCTACCACAATTCAACACCATCCTTCACTGAATGAATTGCAGAATTTACACACCTTGAACATCCATCTCAAAGGCTGCTTTCCTATCCCCCCAGGTTCTGCCTTATTCTTCTTATTTTGCATTATTCTACTAATTTTTATTTCTCCTATTTATTCTACTACAGGTACGTTTAGCTTTTTTTTTTTTTTTAAACACAAAACATGTAGTGAATACAGGTGGGAGCAGATTCCATGCCCTCAAGGACTATTTTTCTCAAACATTAATACAAACAGGGAACAAAATAAATGGTTTATCCCAACATTCCTCTACTCGTCACAAGCCCTCAGGTAATCTCTCTGTCAGCCACCTTATGACTGCTTTAGAAAATAAAGAGGTGCGGTAGTTTCCACAGCTTAACCTCTGCAGATGTGTCAGGATTCCACGCCACACTCAACCATCTCCTACTCTACACATTACTCACAGGCACTGGTGCACAGCCTGCATATACAGTCCTTACAACATACCACATGCAGCCTAGCCCAGATTTAAAACCTTAGCTGAACGGAAAACTCAGGAACAAGCACTATGGTACATTTTTGTAGTGCAAGTACATTTTGGCAGTGATGACATTATTGCTAGGGATGCTTGGGCAGATGTCTTACGTACATCAAAATCCCCTACGTTCTTTTTTTTTTTTTTTTTTCAGTTTTCCCCCTCTCAGAAACAAAGCTTACAACCCTAAGATAAAAAGAGTTCACTTTTAGTCTTTTGCTCTCTGCATTTTAATTTTATTTGGAATGAAAATTGAGACAACACAGAGGGAGCTTGGCAGATCTAAAGCTTGGCAAGAGAAAATGAATTTATGTAGCAAACATATGAGAACAAGGGTATGTCAGGAGGAATTTGTCTGGGATCTTGTTCTCAAACAGACCAAAAAAAGATGCTAATAACCATGTTAATAGGGACAAGGGGATGGGGGGAGGGAGGGGTATGGAAATTAAAGAATAATATCCAGGAGGACAAGCCAGCTCAGAAAATTTATCTGCATAACACTTGACAGACGAATAGCATCTTCTATAGCAGTAAAAGAACCTCCTGATGAGTTTGCCAGTGAGCTTGGTGCTGCTTCAGCTAGAACCCTGTCTTGATTTCAAATGCATTTCTCTTTCTTACCAAGTACAGGAGCAAAGGAGTACTACCTTATAGAACAATTACAGTTACTTAAAATCTTTAATGCTGTTTCTAGATTGTTTGCCCATTATCTTATAGCAAATGCAAAAGGTACGCACATCATAGAATTTATTTTACCTGTTATTAAATTACTTTATTCAGATTTATAAATTCCTTTGTTTCCATATTCAAATCTTGTACTACCCTCACATGGCAAAAAATGAAGTTTTTAAGCTACAAGAAGTCTGCACCTCTGAGCAAACCCAAACCTACTACCCACCCCTCTATTTCAAGCCCTTGAAGCAACTTGGCTGCAAGCTTGAAGGAAAAGAGCACAAGAAGATAGAGGCAAGCTGCAACCCTGGCATCTATGTAGGTTTCAATGTGATGCTTTTCACACATCTTTGGTTTCTCAGGCCAAAGAGCATTTTACAGGAAGAAAACAAGGAGGGCTTGGGGCCATTCATTGCAACCACTGACTTAAGTAACAGTCAGGGACTTCATTACGATGATTTTAAAAAAAGGAAGTGCTTAAGTTAGCATTCACGGTTAGGGGAGATTCCTTCACTTCCAACGATTCTGTTATTTTTAGAAGGAAGCCCTGCCAACCTAGTTCTAAGGCTGAGCTTCATTATCTAACCATAGCCAAAAACATTAAGCCAACTCTGCCATCTCATCAGAGCACACCAGTCTAGCCGAAATACGCTGCTACAAGTGTTTTAATTTTTATTTTTAGTTCACTGATATCAAAATTCACGGATGCTGCATTCCTATTCTTCACTAAGAGAAGGAAGTAAAAAACTCCAAACTCTCCCTTTTAGCACCTCTTTAAGCTCTATAGAAAAATCACCTTTGGCCTTTAAAAACAGGAACTGAAGTTGTGAGTGAGTGGAAACTGTATACATACAAGCTATCTAGTGTTAAATCACTGAGTTTTTCTTCAAAATCAGGATGCTGCTTTAAGCTGACTAGGAACCTGCATGGGGAAATGGTCTGAAATAACTCAAAGGTTTAATTCTTCTTCAGTATGCTGCAAATGAAGTTTCAATACACCTAAGTTCACCATAAGCAGGATCAACTAACCAAATCAGTGAATTAAACTGTATTTTAACCCAGACTATTTTAGGACCGTTACAGGAAAAGACCTGGAAAGATGCCCTTCTTTACATGACTTATAGGGGATGCACACACACATTGGTATTTGGTGACACTGTGCACCATCTTGTTGCAGAATCCAGAGGATTTTAACTTTCACTAGTATAACAGGGTAAGAACACCTGTGTTGAATATATTTTTTCCTGTGGGCCAGGAAACCAGTAGAATACCAGGAAAACATTCCAAAAGGAATAATACTTTTTCATCTTTGGTTTTATCCTCTACTTTTTTTTCTTTCTTTTACTCATTGTTAGACTTTGACAGACAGTTTTCCCGGAGTTGCTAGATAAAAAAATCCTCAATTAGATGGCTTTTGAAATTAAAACTGCCTAAATAGGAAAAAAGCCACCATTTTTTAAATACTGAAATTGACTCATCACAACATTCTGTCCAGAGATAACAAGTGGACTGACTAGTACTTCAGCTGTGAATTTATTTAAATGTAAACATACACCTGAAGTATCAGGAAGGCAAAAACAGTATATGAAATAAACATAAGGCATCAGCTCTAAGCTCACTGTCAAGAGTATACCAAAGCTTCTAACCACAGAGTTCAGCTGAAGGTAACTATCTGTCAAATGTAACCCTTGCAAGTGAATATGCTTAAGCTGGTGTTATGCATCAACCAAAATTGCTTTGGTCTTATTGACACTCAATTGCAAGAAATTGCAGCTCATCAAGTCCAATAGACATCTGACAACACCAAGAGTGCTTCAGTGACAGAAAGCTTTAAATATAGATGCAACTATCATCACAACACACATGGAACTAAACTTTATGATCCCTCACACCACCTTCAGAAACTGGTCCTCAGCTGGATGCCATAAGGCCGCACGGTCATCCTCTCTGCCTGTTGCCAATTTCTGCAGTTAGCAAATCACTGTGACTTAAAAAAAGGAGAGAGAATACAGATTGACTGACAGAAAAAGACTGCTCGATCTTGCATTGCTGTCCCACTAAATCTCTCTCTGAAATCCACTTTTGCCATTATTATCTTTGTTCACCTTTTAAAAATAAAATGCCAGATCAAAATTTGTTCAAACTGTTTGCTTTAGTTAAGGGCCAGATCTTCAGCTACTATAAACTGCCTTCAGCTTCAGCAATGCTACTTTATACCTGCCAAGATTCAGACCTCAGGTATGTTAAATTTACCTTCTTCCTCACAGCTCTTCTTTACACCTTGAAACAAGATGTCTGACAATAGGTGTATGTGGGGTGTTGGACAATAAAGCATCTTGCGTACTGGGTCCCAAAAGAAGACCCGATTTCTGTCCTAACTTTGCAAAAAAGAAAAGAACACCACCTGCAACCATCTATGTGCTTGTTTGACCCTTCTCTCTCAGAGAACTCCTGCCATTTCAGTGGTAGATGCTCCAGCACAGCACCTTTTCTAAAAATTTTCATATAGCCTCACCGCCTATGCGAGTTGTTACATACCCGCTTGCTTGCTCTCCCCAGCTTCTTCTGCCTCATTCCCTCCCTCACCATACAGTGAACTGAAGTCATCCCAGAGCCACAAACAGATAAAGGAAGTTGGGGAAGAGGAAATATATCAACTACATACAGCTTGCAACCATGTTTAAGGGGGTGCACAGTGTAAGTATTTTTGGGGGGAAGGGAGGAGAGAGACCCATGCCCATGTTATGAGCACTCTGAATAGTTATGCCCATGCTCTGAGAAATCCAGTGTACAAAAAACAGAGACTTGAGGAAGAAACCTCATCAGGGGACCACAATGACAGAACTGTCTTAAAACAGAAGGGCTGGAGAGGATAAAGGGACAGTAGAAGAAATGGTAAAGAACAGCGAAGGGGAAGGAAAAAGCATAAGGTCGAGAGGGGCAAGTTGTCTCTTTGCCTCCCCTTCTTTTGCCTGAGGCCCATATCGGCCTTTCCTTTTCTTGACTTAACTGGGATGAATTTTAATTGCAGCCTCTCTACGTGTTTTATACACTGTGTACTCTCTACTTGTGTGGAGTGGATTTCCCATTCATCACAGGATTGCAGGCAAAAATCCCGGGAGTATTTTGCTTTCCTTCAAAGTTAGCTTTGCTAAAATCAATAACTTTAGGGCTGCTTCCTCCATCTAGCACATACCCTGACCCCATGACCATTTCAAATTTCATGATTTTATGATCATTTGTTTCTTATCTACATATACAGATTTATATTTGCAATCTTTCCATGATAACAGTGACAATATTCTATACTGTTTCAATAACAGTATAAAGGTAACAACCTTACAGCAACAGTGGAAACATGCTCTCATTTGTAGTTTTAACACAGTCAATAGCTTAACTAATCTCTAACAATCTCTCTTCCTACTGTCTCCTCCTCAATACCCCAGCATTCTTCAAATCAAAGTTCTGGTTTTCTTAGGGACCCGTTTTATGTCTTAAATATTTTTATTGCTTGGGCTTTTTTTCTGACCACCTGCAAGTCTAGTGCAACAGCCAAGAATCAAAACTACATTAAATCATTAAATCGTGCTTACCTTGTATGCAAACCACTGAACTTCGTTTAAAAAGAAGGAAAAAAACCGTGTGGGGGGGAGCAGATCGAGTATCATCCCTCAGCAATATTGTTACGTCTCTTCCAGCTTTGTATTAGCTCTCCCTTCACTAAAACTGTGTATCTTGGCATTTTAAATCCCCCTTCATTTTCCTGGTTGTCTCTCTTATTCCAATAATATCTTTCTTATCCTTGAAAACATGTCACTGCAATTCAGCAGTCTTATTACATATGCTCCTAGCATTTATATAAAAGATATTTAGCTTTTCTTTTTGCCCTCCTTTTCTTTTTCACTATCTCCTACAATGTTAATCCCTTCTCAACGGGAAATGGTTTTTCTTCAGTCCAAGTCTTTCTTTTTGCGCATAGATCCACTAGTTCAGTTTGAATTCCCTAAAGAACAACACAAATTTTTTAAAAAGAGAGAGAGAGAGAAGGTGGAGAGAGGGGAAGGGGAAGAAAAAGATGGAACCCTGGAGTGCTCCTGAAGCAATTAACTCTCTATTCAAGAACAAGCCATGTATTAATACAAATTTGACTCCAAACAGTGAAATCAGAAAGCAACTGGAATACAGACCAATCCATAAGGTGGTTTACAGGCATAAGACAAACTAATAGCTATTTCATGCATAAAGCCTTTAAGATGCAAAAATGCAAGTTACAGCAGCAGAAGGATCCAAAATAAGAATCATGTATGCCATTAATTTTTTTGGACAAGGGTAATTTCAGTACTGTGTTAAAAAAATTGAGTGATATAACCCATGCTGTCATTTATCTGATAAACAAGGCTGAAGACAAAGAAAGATCGATGCAAAAAGAGACAGCTTTTGAAATGGTCTGTATTTTTAAAGAATTAGTATGCAAATAAGTAAACATTGTTTTAAAATAAACAGTTGAATCAGAGATTAGTGATCCTTCTGCCACAGAGTATGCATTCCAATTATGGATTGGCAATTTTCATTTAATCTTTTGTTAGTGAGTACTTCACCAGTATTTCACTACTATGAAGTAATATTAAAATTGTTAACTACAGCTCTGCCACTTTCTACCCCAACCAGCACTGTACCAATGAAAAATATTATTTATTGACTGTGTCAGTAGAGCTTTATCAATCCATTACTGATGCCTCAGGACAGAATAAGCATATCTGGGCAGGGGAATAGCAGAGAGAACCCGAGAGCTCAAGACTGCAAATACAGATTCTGGTAAAAACTAAAATAATTAACAAATAAGCTTTACTCTAACTACTCTTTTAGCCATTGATCAATTTCTGTGCTTTTTACATGGAAAGGTTTAACAAGTGACTCGTACTGCAAATGAGTTCTGAACAATAAAACATAAGAGGATCTAGTCATCAGATCTGAAAATATATAGAGAACAATTCCTTTCTTGCTGCACAATGACCCTGTTTTCCCCAAGTCACAGAACAAATCAGATCCAAGATCCGATGATCACTATAGTAACATGAAACGAGACAAGTATTAAGGATTCAACAAGCTGCTTTTTAGCAGCTAAAACAGTTACAATAAAATAGACTTGCCAAAATTAATTGAAATAAAAGGTCTGAAAGTACATTTTAGATAATCTCATAACAATGCATGTTTTATCTCTGCCCCCTCCATTTAAAATACAGCACAACCACTGATTCTGAATTTTCCTGAACTACTTGTAATCATGTAAATTAGGGATGAGATGTAGATGTCAAATGAAACGTCCCTTCTGAATAAGGTCTCTGTGCTTCACTAGTCAAAGAATAAGCAGATACCCACACAAATGAAGGGAGCTGTTACTAATGTACAATTATTAACCCTGCATTACACTATCAGCTGTAGATTAAATTCTAGTCTTTTGAATTGATTATATGTAAAGAATTTTGCACCACTTTGCGCTGCTCAGTACTGGGACTTTTAAGTCATTCCCAAATTTAATGCAAGAATACATTGGTTCTACAACAGCTGAACAGCTCTGCTGGGACTAGAAGGCTGAAAATCCAACCCTCTGTCTCTTTTTGTGATGATTTACATAAGAAGAAAGCAAATTATTCTTGCCCTCTGAATGCCTCACCACAAAAGTTCCATGTATCCAGTTAAGGATTTTTGCAAATAAAGTCTCAGCTTTTCTTTCAAGGCTTAGTTTCTCTCCATTGTCGAGGATCCACAAAATTCTGCCTTTGATTCCTTTCATATTCCTCCCAACAACCTCACTTCAGGCCCTTCCCTCCTCCTCTGTGCGCTGCTTTCTTCCTTCCATCAGAAACTCCTTTAGAAACAGTCATTCAACTGCTCCTTTGTACTGTAACTCTCCAACACTCTTTTTGATGACAAGTCACTGTAAGCTTCAATTTTCATTTTTTAATAACTGCTTTTCTCCAGAGTTACTAAGCATCTTACCAGCAAAGCTTTGCAGTAGATCCAAACTGTGCTGTTAACTGAACATAGGCCAAACCCGACTCAGGAGGGCTGTGTTTTGGTAGCTTATTGTTGGTAGCTTATTTTTGGAAGAAGCTAAAAGAAAACGTTTGAGGCAGCTCCTTCAACCACATTTTGTTGGAGATGTGCCAGGAGCGGACCAGCGGAGGCTGCTCAGAAAGTTCATAGTGGTTTCGTGTTCACTTTAGTACACAGGCCTCAAGTTAAGGCATCGAAAGGCCCAGTAGACTACTGATCAACAGCAAAGATGTGGATGCCAATAAACACAATTTAAGGAAAAGGATAAAAGACCTTCAAATACAATAAAATGCACTTAGAAGTCCAGCAGAAGAGTGGTAATCCAGTTTATTGACCTGTTAAATACATAATTACCTGCCTTACAGACAAGAGGTACATGCATAAGGCACCAGCAAGTAGTAACTCGAAGACACAGAGTTATCTACTATCAAGACTCAAGGAGGCCACCTAGAGAAACTCAGAGATGAGAGTTTTTCTGTTGACCATCCTGACTCCAGGAACCACAAAAGTCCCACGGGACATGGTCATCAAGCTCGAAAGAGAAAGGCACATATCTCTGAGTAATGAGGATAAATCCTCAAGGTAAGAATTTCAGCAGAAAGAAACAGAAGCTTGCAGTTCTGAAATGACAGATTAGGAGCAATATTGATAGTTTAATCTATGCTGCCACTGAATATCACACGCTGATTTGCCTACAGGTGCAACGACAGTGAACCCCACAAGATATGCAGGCCATCTACAATCAGAGTCAATAGTGATGGTACATCTAAATACCACTGGAAGGGGAGAGGAGAGGCTCAAGAGGAAAATATTTTGGCTTTAAATCAGGAGGCAGAAGATCAAAGCCAGTGCCATTCTTTGAAATGCTGCCAGTATCACAAAGGGTCAGACAAGCAAGGTTGCATGATTCTACACACAACCGAGCAAACAATGCGTGGAAAAAAGATTTAGGTCAGTTCCAGACACTTTTCTGGAATAGATAGAATCAAAGAAGAGTAAGCTTCTCTTACACCCAAATAGGGCCAGTTCACTTCTTTATCAAATTAGGAAAGAAACCAATCAAGTTCAGGGCAAAAAAAACCTTAAAAGTATCTTTAAAAAAAGTCCTAACGAAGCATGCATGCAGACTGTAGACTGTGACAAAATATGCCTGTCTTTGATACCTAAGATGTTTGAACCTAAATGTCAGGAGTTACATAGATCATACCACTGAAAAAGTGTTGCTATACCTTAAAGAAAGTTCAAATTTTGATAAGGTAAATGAGCTAACTGTATTTAAACAAACTACAGAAGCTGGTATTCCAGTCCACTTTTTAAAATAAAAAAGAAAAACCAGCACCTTCAAATTCAACAGGAGATCAGAAAAGCAGCAGAAATAGAAAACGCAATTCTCAATTAGCCTTGCGCAGATCAAAGAACAATGCAGAAATTAAAATTATAGACATGATATGTGACCAGGTCTTGAAGCAGTTTCTCTGATAAGCCATCAAATCAAGTCTATACATGGTGAATTGGTTGGAAAAGCACATGGATAAATATTGTATACTGGAAAAGGCAACATGGCTTTTGTGGAAGGAAATCAAGATCCAAAAGTTCTTTGAAGTAGTTAAGATGCATGTGGATAAGGAAGAACTGACCAATATAATATAGTGGCTTTCCAGAAAGGCTTCAAACTTGGTAGAGATTAAATGTCCATATTTCACCCAGACAGAAGTTTGTCAGTAGGTAACCGCAACAATCTCTGCTATTCAACGTTTTGTATAGACTTGAAAACAGTAGTTAGTGAGGTGAAAAAGGATGTAGTTAATACATCCAGACAGTAAAAGTCAAAGCTTACTTTAAAGTTGCAAAAGGATCTCCAGGAGCAGGCAATAAAGTAGCAGACTAAATGTGATACCCACGAAGTAACAGACATGAGAAAAATATTCTTAACTATGTAAACATAACAAAGTTCTGAAGTGTCACTGCTCAGAAAAAGTGGTCTTGGAGTTACTGTAGATAGTCATCCACTAATGAGCAAAATCCTCAATGGCAAAGAGGAAACACATTCCTTATTAGTAAAGAAATGAAGAACAAAACCACAGAACTTCATTGTTTAGAAACTTATGGTGCAAAGTATCTGGAATAACAAGTGCAGTCCTGACCCTTGCATCCCCAAAATTGTAACAGTATAACCCCAAAAGTTTCAGAAAAGATCAGCGAGGATGACCAAACTGCAGAACGGCTTCAATATGAGGAGAGATCCAGTTTATAAACAATTACAAGATGCAATCAAGTGCTATAACCAAAATATGAAATAGCATGAGAATGATAAATAGAAAGAACTGACAAAAGAAATCGGCTAAAAGAAATTAGCAGACAGGAGATTTAAAATAAAGAACGATTTCATACAGCCATAATTGCATACGAGGAACTCAGTGCCACAAGATACTAGCAATACCAAAATATAAATTATAAAAGAACTAGACTATTAAACTAAAAATAGGTCAGTCAGTGGCTATTCAGTACAGTCTAGTTTAAGAAGCTTCAAAAACACCGATTACCAGGAAACAGGTCAGTGATGTATCTAAAAGCAAGCCGTTTCTGTGCATCTACTCTGCTTTCATACTCAAAGACAGATTATCCAGACAGACTGTCAAACCAACACAGCAGTTCTTAAACAATGCAAAAATTATGGCATTATTAAGCTAAGATATTGGAATGAGATACATGGACAAGAGGAGTTCTTCCACCTCCTCCATCCCGGAAGTTACCACTTTCCAGCCAAGCTGACAAGTTGTTCAGTGCCAGGAAATATTCTTTGCTTCCATGAGAAAATGATACATGAAGACTTACCAGAAGATTCCTCCTGTGGACTGCCACCAGTACATACAGATTTTGCACTGTACAGGATCTACACATGTAATTTATGTCACCTTCCATTTGCTGCATGCACAGGTGACAATGCCAGATGTACATGAGAGAGTTCACACATAAATAATGGAGGTTGCGTTAAGGACAATCTGAAAGTTTCATCTTCTATTTCTTGATCAGACTTCAGACTTCATTTTCTGTCTTTAAGCTACAGAAACCTGAACCAAAGGTAGTAGTTACTCTTTTTTTTTTTTTTAAATAACCAGCAAAAACAGAAGCTGCTTTATTTGGCTGTACTAATAAAGGTTTTAGACTCTTATAAAAAAAGTTTGAAGTATCTTGTGAAAACATCTACTTAGCAACTGACACAGCACAAACAGGGAAGGACAATGGTTCAATAGCTGTGATCCATCTTTACCAGCAAAGAAGTTCAAACCAGTTGCCGGTTTTCTACTCACACACTGTGCATGCCAAGAACCACCTGCTAGAGGACCTTCTGCCCACATTGCAAATGGTGTGCTCTAAATGCTGATACTCCAGTGTACAACTTCAAGCTTGGTCTCCACAGAAAGAAATCAAATTCAAGCATATCAGCAGTGCTCTTCAGTAACATCAGACTCCAAATAGACGGAAGGCAAACCTGTATCAAAAAGAACTCTTCCCATACACAAAACTGATAATGTAGATGTACCGTGTGAATGTCATCTTAATGTTTTACACCAACAGCCATATCAAATACACGCAGCTACTTCCAATCTCTCAAAGCTTGCTCCCACACAACTCAAGGGCACACAAATGTACAAACGAAAGAGCAGTCATGCAGCTACAGAAGTGCACCTAAAGTTACACCAAGCAATATATATCTGGGAACCCACTTATAAAATGTGGGTAATGTACATAAACATGTATTTAAAAGATTGGTTCAGAATCAAGGGCTATCTAGTTTAAACAATATATTTTTGCTTATATTTCTCCCAGTAGGACTCCAGATTTCTAGCAAACTGAAAACAGTTGATTTCAATGACCATAGTTTAATTCACATGATGCTGTTAAACAGCATACATCTCTTTCTCTCAGTTCGTCTAATTCCAGCTATGCAATTTTTATTCTTAATATTGAATTTGAATACTTGAAGAACATCTTTTTTTCTTTACCTTTCAAAACATTCTCCTCTAAGAAGTAGGCAAGCTACTTCTGTATGTTATGACATACCTTTTAGATTCATATGCCACCACGATATTAAATAACTTTTTCCAACAAAAAAATACACTTACAAATGATATTTTATGTATTGTAACTACAAGACAGAAATAGATGCATTGCATATTACAATAGCCTCTAAAAGTTTTATTCACAGCTATTAATTATCCTGAAAAAATTATGGTATGCCTAGGAATACTGAAAGTTATTTTCTAATTTAAAAAACAAAACACCCCAACCCCCACAATTCTAGAGTAGCACAGAACATTATTCATCTCTACTTTACTCATTTTACCTAAAAAGAAAATTAAATAAAAAAGCAAAACCACACCAGACACCAAAAATACAACCTTAAGAAATGCAGGACGTTTAAAGATTTGAGACTAGGAGAAAAAAGAAGGCAAATCATTCTTAACATAGTGCTTCCATTATGAAAAATACAATTTAATTGGCTGGCACATATTTTTGTATAAGGAAGCAAACTGCTTGTAAAACAAATTGAAATTTGATGAATTTCAAATCTCATCTGAAACTCTCCAGACAAATCAGGCATAGCTTCTGCAAACTGTTCAATACTACCTCCTCCCAGCATTGGTTATACAAAGGCTTAATTCCATTCCTACCATATATAGTATAGAGTCTGGGCAGACTTCAGTGGGATTCGAATTTGCAACTGAAAAAAGCATTCACAATTTCCAGAAGCATAGTCAAGATGGCATTGACAAAAACTGTGTTTCTGGCATTGTCTGAAATTAAAATCTTGGCCCAGATGAAGTTCCTTGGCTTCTGTTTGGCTGTAAATCTAAATCTGCAAACATGCAAGAACTTGCCTGAACTCATATTCAGGCAAGAAAGGAAGTAGTTTAAGAGACAGTGTAAGTGAAGAGAACATAGAGGCATCTAGGAAATATCCCAGTTTCCCAAGGAGCTGAAGTTATAACAACAAAGAGCTTTCAAATCAACACAGTCAACATCCTAGTACCCATGGACCAGGAGAAGAAGAGGCAAGCACCACAGCACAGCAAGTTACTAATATTAAAGAACCCCAAGGCTGCAAGTTCAGCAGCAGTAACTGAATGGCCTGCAACCGTAGCAGATTAAATGATGAACCAGTTGCCAAGAGAGCTATGCTTATCATTTCTACGACCAGTTCTCTAAACAGACTCTCAAATACATTATACAGACTGTAACAGGTTTTATTTCTGCTGTCTGTTGGGAGTGTAGCACCAACCATATGGACAGACTGCATCCTCCTAAATATTTTCAACACACAATTGCAATTAATAGACAAGAAGCTCTAATATGTAGAATTGATGCAAATTCTTCCCTCCCTTCTTGGGACTGACATACTACTCCTAATAGACAGCAAGTGATTACTTCAAACAGGAGATCAAAATAATTTGTTAAATTAAAATGCTTCCTTGCTTTCTTATGTCCTTACTAAACTTAGGGAATATAGAGTTTAAAAGACCTCATATTTAGTAATACATACACAGAGAGCATATAGAGTAAATGTTTTCCTCCCTGCTTTTAAGTGTCAGGTTCTTTGCTTTTAATATTAAAGTATTCAAAAACTTGTGCAGAAAATAAAAGGATTTCACAAATTGGAAAGGACGAGTTTTCTCTTGATAGTCAAACAGTTATGATGTAAAGCGGTCTCATTAAATCATAAGTACTTTAACCTTTTCTTGAAAGAACTGGAAGATTTAAAGATTTATAAAGAAATTTTGCCTAAACTAGGAAATGACTCATATTTGACATGTATTGAAATGATAATGCTGATTTCAATAGGCACTCTAAGAGCATTTTCGTCCCAGGAGAGTAATTCAGTCATGGTTACCTCTCTGCATTTAGATTTTAAACTTACTTTCTAAAGCTTTTAATGTGCTATGGTCTGCCAAAACACAGCAGAGTTACATAGATATGATCAGGCAAAATAAAGGCTAGTGAAAAGATTATTTTTATAATTGCAGTCACTAAATATGAAACAAATACATCAATCTGACATGTTCTCAAAGAATCTCCTGTTTCAGCAGCCTTGGCTGTATCTGAAAATTGATGTTTAAATTCCACTCTTCTTAATTGGTTAAATAAATTCTGAAGTATCAAAGGGAAAGTGAGAGACCCTTAACAGTGAATCCAAAAAAGAAAATATGTAATGGAGCTGCTGTTACTAAGTGGCACAAATCTGATATTAGTATCACTATGCAGAGATAATGAGGTACACTATTGGCCTTAAATACATATTGCTATGCTTTCAAGTTTTTTATTTCTTTAAAAGTTAATTTTTTAAGACACCAGTTTTCCTGAGGTTTTACTTCAGTGTATATCAGATTCTTTTAAGTCTATACATCCTTTACTCCACTGAGTACTTTCAAAGTTTTTGCTAATAGATACCTAAAAAGATATAGTGATAAATATCATTAAGTCAAGATCAAACACACAGGACTTTAAAACTTTCAGGAGCCTTAAGGACTTGATCCTCACCAACTGAAATCAACTAGAATAGTGGCAGTAACTTCAAGGAAAGAGAATCCACAATTTATGGCCTTAAAAAAACCACACCAAACAAAACTGTTTGAAATTCCAAAATGAAAAGATAATTTCCTTTATAAATCATAAGCAGTTGAAAATAAATGCAGATATCATTAGAGAAAAATAAGTCCTATTAATCAGAGAGCAGAAAAAAATGGTCAAAATTCACTTTTGTTGCAAATCCACTTCAACTTACCTCAGCAGAACTTTTCAAGGATGGCTTTTCTCAAATGTTTATTGGGTATAAAAAGCAAAGAAATGGATAGCCAATAGCTCTGTCAGCAATATACCACATATTAAGGAGGCTGCATAAACTGTTAAAAAGTATGAAGTTACTCTTAGACTGATGCCATCTAGTCTCAAGTAGCTTTTTCAACAGTCCATTCCAAGACTATTAGTGACTCTTGTCCAACATCCTGCTGGCAGTGGTTGTTACAGTAATATCACAGGAAAAGGGAAAAAAAAAAAGAAAAAAATCCCACAGTCCACCTATATAACAACTGATTGATATGAGTTCCCATCTTTTCCTGTTGGATGCACTATACCACGCTACCCTTTTTATTAAAGTTACTGAATTTAAATTAAAACAAAACAAAGCAAAAAAAACCCCACAAACATTGTCTTATCCCCACTATTCTGATCAGAATGCTTTTTCAGAAACACTGCTGCAATGGAACAGACTCCCAACTTAAAGAGTCCCTTTTTCTGCCTGGTGTTTACACTCCAACAGATTTAGAGAATAAAACTGTATGACTTCCTACTCTTCACTATAGTTAATTCCCAAAAGAAGGTTCTCCAAACCATCTTCCTGCATAGAGCCTTTCACTGTCATCGTAGGCTTAGTAGCTTTGTTCTGAATTATATTCCTTAAACATGAATGATGGAAATTGTACCCAACATTTTGCACGAAATCTCACCAGAGCCTGGAGCAGCAGCAACGATGCTTTTCTCTCACTACTGGAAATGCCTCTCCTGATACGTTTCCCCAACATGTGCCTTTTTTGTAGTCACATCATGCCAGTAACTCATCATCACTACTTGGGACTACTAAACTTCAGTGATTTTCTAGTGATTAACTACTTAGCACAAGATTTTGTGAGGGATTTCAAGTTCATTACTTTGCATTTTGTAATACCAAATTTTATTTTGTGCCAGTTACCCTGGTCTTTTCAGTCATGTAATTCTTCCTGTATGACATCTTACTGTCCCTGTTCCTGATGATGCCTCTCCACATTATGTTACCAGCTAGTGTTATCAGTACATTCTTAATATTTCTACCAATATCATTAATGAAAATAGAACACAAGGATAATTCTCAAGGAATTCAATTGCTTTTTTGCCTCCCTCCTCCCCTGGGATTACACACAAGTTCCTTTCAGCAGTATCTATTGCCAATCCTCCCCATGAGCATTCCCTTTGACCCTACAACTTCTCATGGGTTGTCACATCAATGCTAAATTGAACTCCAGACAGAGGAAATCTGACACATTTTCTCTCCTGAAAATCAGTTTTCTCATCAAAAAAAGCTAAGAGGTTAGACAGTGATGAGCTATCTTTAGTAAATCCACACTGCGTTTTACCCCCTTTTTCATTTAGCTCCACATCTTTATCTATTCTTTCAAAGATCTTTTCTAAATCCTCACATGCCACTGTGTCAAGAGAAATAAGTCTGCATTGCCAAGAGACTTTTTCCTTCCTCTTTGTACAGGCTTTGGCTGGGAATGGAGTTGACTTTCTTCACAGCACCCTGTATGGTGCTGTGTTCTGAATTTCTGGCTAAAACAGCATTGATAACACACTGATATTTTGGCTACTGCTGAAGAGTGCTTGAACAGTGTCAAGCCCATCTCTTTTCCCACTCTGCTCCCCTCATCCCACCTCAGTGGTAAGCTGGGCCTGAAGTTGGGAAGGAACACAGCCGGGACAGCTGACCCAAAAGTGACCAAAGGGATATTCCATACTGTATAACCTCACGCTTAGCAATAAAAACTGGGGTAGAAGAAGGACTTTGGGGAGACATGGGTTTTATTTCCAAGGTGGCTGCTGCTTGGAGACTGGCTGGGCAGTGGTCTGCTTGTGGGAAGTGGCGAGTGATTGCCTTTGCATCATTTGTTCCTCTCCAACTCCCCTTCCTTCAGCTGTTAGACTGCCTTCATTTTGACCAACTAGTTTTCTCACTTTTGCTATTGCTATTCTCTCCCCTGTTCCACTGACAGGGATGAGGGGGGCCTAGATGCTTGGCTGCTGGCCAGCATCAATGCATGCCACTCTTCTTCCTAAATGTAAACATTATACCTCCACCTCTGACTTGGTAGATTTGCATAAAATATCTCATTGTCAAAGGATTTTATGTACCAGTTCTTTCAGAATTTTTGGACAAAAAACATCTGATTGCATCAGCACGTACACAATAAGCTTGCAAATTCATGTTTCTACCTCTTTATGATCACTTCTGTTTCCACACATTAATTTCTGTTACCTAACTTGGTTTTGCACTGTGACTGTTATCATTATTCTTACTGAAAACAGAAGCAAAGTATTTATTTCATTTGGGGACCCTACTCAAATCATCCTTAATCTCAAGCACACCTTCACTGTACACAAGTCTTGCCTTCTTTCACAAAAAATCTTAAGAACTTTTTACATTTAACAGTCATTGCAAAGTCTAATTCAGCTTGACATCTTTACAGTTTTATTTCTATTCCTACACAGCATTCTCTGTGAATTTGCTTCCCCATTGTCCAGTGCTTGCAGACTCTGCCATCTCTAATTGCAAAGGTGCTTATTCCCTAGGATAAGCCTGGGCACTACATCTCCAATTTTTTCCTTTGTTAAGGGCAGAGATTCCTCTTAATCACATTGTTTTTATTTTTAATAAATTCCAGGCCTTTTTTCCATTCAATTTGTGGGCTCTGCAGTTCACTTTGCTTTATTAAAGTAGTCCTATTTGTTTGTTCTCTTCAAAACCCAAAAGTGTACCTACAGAACCAAAGAACTCTTTATTGTTCTATTTCATCTGTATCTAGTTATGAATACTCAACATTATTTTTGACATGCACATCTCTAATAATGCCCTCATCACTTAAAGCTGGTATCCAGACTTTCTGCTTCAGTGACTAGTTGATGAAGAAGCCTTTCCTGCAGAACATACAGGAATGTTTGGGCTCTGCTCTTGTTAGAAGAGCTTTAATTTCCCAGCTATAAACTGGAGAATAAGTCTCTGCAATGACACAGTTCTTAGTAGTAGTTCTCTCTAACGAATTACACATCTAAATCCAAACCCAAGGATTTAAATTCCTAGATTACCACAGTAGAATTCATTTACTAGCCTTCTCTTCCCCTAGAATTATTTTATTCCAATGAAATTATTTTCAATCTGTGCTGTCCTTTCTTCTTTCCTTCCCTCTTATCATTTAATTACTATTTGGTGCTTTCATTTAGCTTTCATTTTTATCATTCTTGAATAGGCATATGCTCCTATACCTGAATTCCAAACATATCTGTCATCCTACCATATTTCTGCTCTCTCTAAACTCAGTTTTACATCTGCAACTACTACTTCACACTCCTCTGTCATGGTGTCTGTTGCCTAGCATTTATGCACAAATATTTCCGTTTTTCCTACCGACCACAGGAACTCACTCCCCTGTTTGCAGGCTCCCAGCTCCTACTGACTGCTTGACTTTGGAGACCTTTGGCCCAAATCAGTCTCATATTAGGCATAGCTGTGTTCAGAGATGGACTCAGACCCTAGCTCCTTGGCGGAGCAGTCTCTCTCATTGTCAGCTACATCACTCACACACACTCTCTTCACAAACTACAGCCAACCTGCTAAAAAACAAACACAAAAATTCACCAATCTGCCATAAGCACTTATCAAAACCAAACCCCACAGTCTCCCTTTGCTGTTATTCTTGTCACCAACTTGACATGCAAAGCCTTGGGCCTCAATCCCCGATTCTTCGGTTGCAGCCGCTGGGTGTGCCAGCCAGTCCACCCCTGTCCTTCACCCATGCACTGCCAAACAAGGCACATTAAATCCCTGTGAGCCAACCAAGATGTATTGTTTTTTTCTCAGGGGTAGGACCTATTAGACACCCCTATTTGCTAACTGTAAGTGCTAGCGTTCAGTAGAAAAATTTTGCCCTGAATAACACTCACCCCAAATTAGACATACCTGTAATTAGGTCTGCAGTCACTGAGCAACAAGGCATCACACCAAAAACTTTTTTCCCCTCCTTGTCTACCAGTTAAACATGCAATACTGTGCATGGCTTTGAACAATACTTTGCAATATGCTGTGGAGAATATCCATGCAAGTTTATCTCCAATATAATTTAAAAGGTAACTATTTTGACCCACTCTTGTCACCTGCATTTCCTAGTAGACCTAAACCACCACAGAATTTAAGAGAAAAGCTACACTGTTAAAAAGTTGTGTAGTCTCAGGGAAAACAAGGACCAAATATACTTCATCTACCAGAAAAGTCATGCATATTGAAGGCCAGGGATATTAATTGCAGCATTTAATGCTTCTAACTTAAATTTTTGGGAAACAAAACCAACTGTCAATAGGTTAGATGCCCACACCTCTGGCATGAAGTTAAAACTTTTTCATAGTAAACAAAAGAGCTGTTAACACATTTACCATCAGCAGCAACAGTAGTTGCCATCAGTATCTGAATTATATTACCTAAAAATTGTAAAAGTACATACTTTTTAAAAAATTAATCTGACTAGCTTGTGCCCACTATGCTTCATGCATAGAGAATATAATTGCTTTATGCAAAATTCTGTTTAGCATCGGAGCATCACATCCCAACTCTCTCCATCTAAAATTCACAGATGAGATTTTTAGGGGTCCTACAACTCCAAATATGGCAATGCTGCTACTTGCTCCTCTCTTTTTCATTACACTTTTACCATATTGTGTTACATGCATGAAAATTATCCATTCCACATTTTCAACTGTCTTACCAGGAACAGTACTTAGTTGCCCCATAAAAGAACATTCACAAACACTTTCTTTTAGTCCAAAAAACATATCAAGTAAGCTGTCAAACAAGTCTAAATAGTTTGGTTTTTATTTTTTTTACATCAGGACATGTCACCCAGCTCTGGCTAGATCCCCAATAAAAAGAATGGCAAACAATGTTCCACATTCTGCAAAGTGCCTGAAAAGGTGATAAATCTACTGTTAGTTTAGTTAAACCTAATAGCTTGTGGCTAAACATCACAGCCACATACATGACATTTCACATCCAGCAGCAATTTCCATTTTGCTTCTGTAGAGGGAGTTTATATAGCAACTACACAGATAACACCATATCTACTTCAAAACCAGCATGGGTGTAGGATGACTGCAAACTTCCCTAATTTACTAGCCACGGAGCTCAGTCTTAGGGCTTGTCTTTGCTAGAAAATAAAGGTTATGCCTACAACAGTGACACAGAAATGAGATTGCTAATCCTTTACAGGTATTAGAGGCAGTTTTGCCTCCCAAGACAGCATGGAAGTCTACATGGTCTGACTTCCCTGGAGGAGCTCAAAGTAGTAAGTAGGCTATTATCACACTCAACCCCCTCTGTTGCCTCTACCCCAGGCAGCTCACCCATCGCCCACAGAAGGGTCTCTCCTCCGCTCTGCAGTGCCCATACCTACCGCACAGGCATTGCCTGGGGAAAAGGCTGGTTAGTCAGAGAAGCCAAAAGTCACACTTGTGGCAAGATCAGGTGATTTGTACTTTTAGGTGTAAGCTCTAGGCTCTCCCACCGCCTTTAACTAAAATTACTAACACCTATAAAACTACATAGTGCTTTATCTTCAGAAGACATTTTTCATCAGCTTAAGGAAACACCTACATTCAAATATATATATATAAAAATATATATCATCATCAAATACTACTATCGCCTGAAGACACAGACACTTCCCTATGAATGTTACTTTTGCGTATTTTTGTATGGTCTCTCTCATACTCTCATTTTCCAGTTATTTCTCCCTTTAAAGAAAAAATGCTTTTGGACAGCTGCTAAAAAATAAGAAACACATCACTTTGCCTAAAGTTTCATAGCCAGACCTAGTGCTAAAAGGATCATGCTGCAGCCACTATCATCTTTAACGGGAAGTTGAATCCTACAATACCATAACTCACAAAATGTAAGGTTCTACCCTGAGCTCAGAAACTTGGAAAAGATATTAAGCCTGCAGTCCCTTTAAGGGTCTAGAAGATACACTTCTTTACTCCTGCTATGCACTGAACAACTTTCCCCAAAGAAACAAAGGGCCAAACTCTACAGAGTGCTTGAGGGTTCTTGGAATACAATTTAAGATATGTGTCTGTATTTAAATCCAGGCATTTCAACTCTTCATTTTGCTATCCCAGGCTTTAGCAGTTTCTGAGGCTAGTACAAAATGTGGCTGACAGCAGCAGCAGTAATATAGCACCCTTGGAGTGTCTGAAGTGTAAAGTTCATTAGTTCTACCTTAAGGTCACTCTTTTAATCCAACAGCCAAAATCTTATTCGCACTACCATGCTGTTATCCCGCAAAAAAGAAAACTGCAAAAAAAATCAAGATGTCAACTTAGATACTTCTTACAAGTGACAAGATCAGCACTAAAAATCCAAATCACAGTCAATACCTTTTAGCAAGTTTCAAGAAAGCAGCAAAACTATTCTTGATTGTGCTATAAACCAAATGAAATTTAATAGAACGGATAAAGGAAATGAAGGAAGGAGAAGATAAACATTTCAATACCTGATAATTGTGTTTTATAATTATTAGTTGAACTTGGCTTACAAATAGAATTTACTAGAGTGTCTGCTGGGAATTACAAGACATGCAAATAACTGAATTTTAATTTCTTCTGTGTTTGTTTACTGATTTTTGTACATACAGTTTAAATTTTAACAAACTCGATTTTGCTTTATCCTCAATGGATATTTGTACACTTATTAAAAAGTTATGTCAACAGAAGACTTTCAGAGTACAAGGACTGTGTTTTAACAATTCTGAATCATATTTTTAAAATATGAGGTAATAGCTCTGTAACTTACTAGCTTGACTGATCCTGCACAACTCATATGTTTACTTATGCGCACTGTAAGAAGTTTTTAAAATTAAATGGGACACAACTCTAAGATAAGTACATTAGCATGTATAGATGAGGATGACTTTTTTTTTTTTTTTAGGAAATAATCTCAGATAAGCAGCTTTTCTTTACCCCAAATACTCGGGTTCTTAAGGGTGAGAATTTTCAGTCTTGTTTGTTCAGAAGAATGGGTGCAGCATTTCTTTCCAATGCGAAATTAGCAATTGCCTCAAAATGAGCTCCCAAATTAAGATCCTTACCTACAAGACTCAGGAGTTACCATTTACATCCCCCAATTTACCCTTTTATATTTATACAGTTATACCATTCTCACACAAATATTGTATTACAACAAATATTAAATGGGTTTTATTTTACTCACCTGCACACTAAGATGAATCCATTTCTTCACAAGAATTCTCCCCAGTGTCATTATTTTTATTGGTGGCTGCAAACCATTTACTGTGCGATAATAAAACACGGTCTCTTTCTCAGAGACTGTGAGTTTGAACACAGTCTGCCCATCAACAGCCTTTTCTATCACACACCTTTGGAAATAACCAAGAAAAACAACATAAGGTCAGAGGCACACACATATACACATTCTTGCCAAGGTGCTATCCTGTAAAGTGATGCTAACCAGAATGCATTAAAATAAACGTTAAAAAACACAGCTCTTGAGAAGATGCTCAGTGACAGTCACAGGATGTACTAAGTGTAAAAGAACTTTAACAAAGATACCTTCTGTCTTAATCTGCGAGTTTGTTTTTTGGGTTTTTGTTTTTGTTTTTAGTTTCACGCGTGCAACCCCAGTTCACTTGCGGTGGAAGAGGGGTCCACTTTGCCCCCTCTCTTCAAGGTTCCATGACAGCGGCTGGCCAGCACTGTGCAGGTCTCCGCTGCACTTTTTGTACAAAGCTGTGCAACATAGTACATCCTGTGGAGGCACTTACATTTTTCTTAGTCTAACAAGGCAAAAGCAATATAACCACAAAAAGCAGTGTGAATGACACCTTCTGGAAATCAGCCTTTCACCTTTCCACCAAATATGTCCAGATAAGGTAGCAACAATGCCAGCTTCCCCTACACTCTCCCTTTTACACAGCCTGTCTTTAACCTAAGAGAACCAGAGCAAGGCAAGAAGGCTATCCAGCCACTTGATAGGGTTTTTTCCCCCCACAAAGATTTCACATCAATATCAAATGCAACACTGACATACAAGGTACAAAGGATACCATCCATAACAACCCACGTTGCACATCTAGCTGCTGAAGTATTTTTGCCAATCCAATCGCCATGATGTCAAACATCCTGAGAAAGCATAGGCTATATAATAAACTTGTGAAACAGCTATATGTTTTATTAAGGTAGTCATCAGTACAACAAAAATTATAAAGTTCTGCATTCCCGTTTCAGCTGCTTGAGAAATCCAATCCCCAATTTATTGACCCATGAAAAGCCAAATATTTTAACAGTTACACCAGACTAAATTAGTGCACTAAGTCACAAGAGAGAAGCATATAAAATTTGTATGAGACCAGGATTTACTTAGATATATTTTGGGGGGAGGGACGGGGACCAACCAAAAAAACACACCACTTATCTACCGATAAGCATGTTCACCTACTGTGTATTTATAAAAGTATCAAAAAGGCTGTTCTTTGATACTGCCGTTACTCACTCATTCACCTTTAAATCTAAGAGGAAAATGAATTCATTTTAACTGTTACCATTTTAGCCTGCTGGAATTATCAACAATAAAACAACGTGCAAAACGCAGACTTCTGTTTTCCAAACCTTACTAGAAACATGTTTCTTAATATATTGTTGACTGGTCTTTTCAATATTTTGTTTGCTTGTAAACATGCTAGTTTTGCTAGATAATAAACGTGAGGGAAGGCTCAGCTAAGTAGCAAAATATTTAGGAACTGGATTTACCCAGTTCCTGGATAAACAATAATTGGATAATCCAGTTTTTTGTTTATTTTAGTTATCTAAAACAAACATCCCCACATTGTTTTTATCCCCAAAGGTGTCATGACTTTAAGAAGGAAAGCGACCTTGATGTACATCACTTTGAAAACTGGAAAGAACAAATGTGAATTGTGAGTCACTACTGAAAGAGAAAAATCAAGAGGCAGAGGCGGGGGGGGGCAGAAAAACAACCCCAAACTAGTGCTAACATAGGTGAAATAGGCATAAGTATTACTTCTGACTCTGAGCACAATTCTCCATTCCAGCCACGAGTACAGAGAGAAACCACTGTTCTTTGTGAAGTTTCCAACTCTGGTAACCTGCAGTCCCACAGAGCCAATTCCTGACTACATAATTCTCTGTGGTGGGGTTGGAGGGAGAAAAAGCGAACAACACAAATCTGCTTGGTCAGCTTTCAAAGAGAAAAATATCCTAGAGAATGTAACGCGGCTGCACTGGTGATCCCCACACATTGGCTGGAGCACTTGCAAATGGGAACATCTGCACAGGTTCAAAATCAGACATATAGTATCTTAAAGCAACTCCCCCTTTCAGTCTAATTCCTAATGTGAAACATCCAAATGGATATAAAGTAATAGGATATGATTTTAGTCCTTTAGATCAATAAGGTTTAAAAAATACATCTACTGCCTACTTCACAATCAGGCCATTCCCCCTGACCCTTTTGCCTGTAAAAGGCCCCAGCTCGTTTCTCTCCCACCGCCAACATCTTCTGGTCATCCAACTTCCAGTTAGCCCAGTTCACACTAAATTCATATAAACTACCTGTAATGGTTTCTTATATATGCTAGGATTCTACTCATATTCTTATCCTATTCTATTACAAAGGGTTATCATCATATACAATTTTCTGAAACCATTAACCAATTATATTAACCAATGAATACATGCAGTACTCCAGCCATGATTACAGAGAGAAACCACTGTTCTTTGTGAAGTTTCAAACTTCTGGTAACCTGCAGTCCCACAGAGCCAATTCCTGACTACATAATTCATTTAGGGATTCTGAAAGCGTTTATATTAACTGATGAGTACATGCAGTAAGAGAGGAAGCATGAGGAAAGAATAAAATTCAGGACAAAAGCTCCGCTCAGTTATTGCATTTACTGCCTAAAGGGAAAGTAAATTTAAAGACTGGAGTACAAATGTCAGTGTTTTCTCACTATTCTCTTGCTTTTCTCAAAGATTTCCAATATGCAGTGACTTAAAAGCATACCTACAAATATCTACACTATACATCTTAGAAGAACATTAGGGCTTCAAATAAATCCGTAAGATGACCTGACTTTCCTCTCTCTTTGTACGAAAGTGTATTCTTTCCCAGATTCACATAAGAAAACTTCGAGTATGAAATTGATGAAGAAAATTCTTGGTGTCTTTGATTATCCACATATATTTGCTCCCCCAGAATGTCACAATCTTTGAAGGGCCTTCAGACTTTGGATCCCCGCATCAGTATCTCTCACTTCAGCCAGCACAGTAACTTTTAGCAGAAAAATCCTGCTGTTGTCTTACATGGGCACATACCTAACAGAGAAATGTCCCAGTCTTTACAAGAATGCAATGGGATACTATACAGCAATACTCCTAGCTCGTTTCCTAAGCGCTCTCTAGCAGCCAGGCCATCTAACATCCAGCATGAAGAAGTGCACTAGTATGGCATGTCCAAAAACCATAGGTCTGCTGTACTTGACGTAAGAGCACTTCGCCAGTAAACAAAACACCTTGTTAAACTTTCAATTATTCTACCGGTAAAATGAGCAGCTTGTTCTGGCTCATCTTCCCACCGCTTTGGTGGCAGTGCAAAGACTTTGTTAGAATGAGTCCCAGTTCCGTGAAGTACCTCTGCTGTGATAATGGGGTTTAAAAGGTCTCACAAATGACATCTAACAGGGACAATTCCCCATCAGGGACTGCAAAATGTAGGACATCTGGTAAGTCAAGCTCCTTCTGCCAACCTGAAGGACTCACTGAACCAATACAATAAAAGGAAAAACATCTTAGGTTGCTGTTAAACTATTTCTCTTTTGTAGGATGCCTTCTGAGTGCCTTCAGTAGCTATTTGTGTGCAATTACTGTTTCACCACAACTGAAGCTCTGTATTCCTTTTACGTAGAAAGAAAAATTAACACACTTTTTTCTGTGAACAGGGGAGGGGGAAGAATCTGGATGGCAGCATGTCATCCTGACCACTGGAATAATTGTTGTTGAACTTCTGTTTTCAGGACTGGGCTCTACCATTGTCATTTCTACATGTTGAGTAGCAGCAATCTCACAAGGCAGAAGAATGATCCATTACAAAAATTGAATAAAAACATTTAGATTTTAGAGTGATCTATAAAACCCACTGAACAGGAATATGTACATTGTGTAGTTATTAACAGCAGCAATCGGAGGCTAATGTCTTACACTAGTCCATGGATAATCAGACATTGGTAGAGTCTGGTTTCTGCACAGCACTTAATAATTTCAAACTAAGGACATACGTTTCATTGTTTTAGGCTCCATGCAAGCACAAGCCTATCCCATTGACAAAAGAGTTTCATGGATGTCATTCAACACATCACTGCAACAGCTTGCTTGGAAATTAGCAGGACATTTCTGCTTGAAGTTAGGCATATGCTCTGCTGAACAAGACTCTGATAGGCCCGCATGTGTGTGGACATGAACTCATGACACAGCACAGCCCCAGGAATAGAATCTCTGGCATTCAAGATTCAAATGTTCTATAGAAAATTCTGTCTAAAAGACACTAGGCCAAAGTTTCAGAGACACCTTTACACATGCCTTCAGCTGAGCTGATTTAACTTAAGCTCAAATTAAATTCACTTTTGCTCTGCCCATCCCAATTATTTCCCCTCCATAACCACAATTTCTATAGCTAGGTTGATGGGTTTTTTTAAAGGTAATTATCTTTGCATAAAGCAGACTATAAATTTACATATATCATTACAATTTTAGACATTTCTATTGTTTCTGATGATTTTCACACCCCTAGACAACTTACTATTTCACAGCAGCATGCAAAGTAAGTATCAAGAATGCTACAAGACAGCAGATCATTATTTTCATTCTAAGAGTAAGTTACGAGTACAAATACAAAAGCATTTGTGACATATACTCTGAAGGAACATACTATACTTTTTGTATGCTTCACCTTAAAGAGGATCTGCACAACCAGGGTAAGAAAGAGTAGGAGGCCCTGCATTTTATGATAGATGAAGGGAACTTTTTTTGCAGGATTTGCAATGCATTTTTCAAAAAGCAAGTTTTTCATCACAATAAGGCCCAGCCAAGCTGAAGGTACACTTTTAACAGCAATATTTGCTAAAAATGTGACATGTAAGCAAATAAGAGAGGGAGCATGCTTAGCCACGTCTATTTTGTGAACCCCTAGTGAAACTTCCACTAGCAGTTTGAATTGTGGAATCTTTTGTTGAAGTAGCAACACAAGCTCTCGTTCAGTCAACATTCCTCAGATCTTCCAGAAAAAACGATGACCACTCTTCTACAGCTCTGAAATATTCATTTTGGAAGATCTGGGGCGTTTCCCTGTTTGTTTTTAAAGAGTAAACTTGTGTTGGGGGATTCCTAAAATTTTAGATCATTTTTTTCCCATCATGAAAGCAGCGACAGCACAACCCCCTACATGTTTTCCTAGCAGCTTTTAGAAGAAGGAACGTGAATGAGAAATACAAATTTAGATTTTTAAGAACAGACATGCACATTACATATGAATAATTCCCACTGAAAGCAATTGGACTATCATCTGAGTCAACGCTACTGAAACCGGACCTACTTGTCTTGACATTTGCAAAGTCCCCAACCTAAATACGGCTTTAAAACGTCACAGTTTCTCACTGTACCTTTTTAAAATTTTAAATAGCTTGCCAATAATGACCATGACTACAACGATCAATTTTTTTAAGAGCACCGGGAAAGTAAACACCTTCAATACTACTTACATTACACCTTCTTGCTCAGGTTTCAACCATAGAGTTAATGTAAATGAAGCTGCAAGCCTTGGAGAACGGGGAGTAGAGAAGCAATCCTTGTGATTATGAAAAATAAAACTGGAAGCATTGCTGAAGGACCCAGGATGCAAGTCCCTTTTGTCCTCTGTGATACAGGTACCAAGGCCTTCTGAAAGAAGCAGTTTGTAGGAAGAAGGTGATGACCTGTACGGACATTCCTGAACACAAAACCTCTGGGTGCAGGATATAATACTTTCAACAGTTACTGAGCTATGACAGAAAGTACTTCGGTCTGGCAGCCCACAAGTGGCTTGAGTTGGCACGATTGAGACGTTCTTGAAAGCTCCCACATTTTCAAGCCTAGGGAAATGTCCCTGAGAGCTGACCAACACAAAGGAGTCGTAATAAGTTAAGATTAATGTTTCAATAGCATGAAACAAGAAACGACACCTCAAGGAAAGAGCCCAGCAATTCATGTTTACAAAAAAGCTCCTCCTGATTAAAGCATCTGTAAATAAATAATGATGTCCATGTCAGTAGCAATATCCTCAGATGGTACGCTTTAAGAGCACAAGTAGCATTTCATCTTCAAAACACTCATGCAAGGACTCAAGTCACAGGGGACATTTACGTCTTCTGGCCAGCGAAACACACATGGGTGACAGCCGGTACCTGCAAACCACAGAAAACAGACAGAGTCTGTGGGAGGAACGTGCCCCTTCTGCACCAAGAGGGGCGATGCCCCAGTAGAGATTCTCCTTCCAAATTTCCGCCAGCAGGAACCACCGGTTCCACCTGCACCTTGGCTGGCTACGGCCGGGAGGTCTCTCTAAGTAAGGGCAACGGGACTAGGCCGACCGGAGCCCGCTCAGGCTCGCAGCCGAGCGGAATTTATCCCCGATCCGTCGCGTCACGCGAGGCCGACGCTCAGCTTGACGTTGTAAGGTAACGAGTACAGAATAAGGTAGCAAAGCAGGGCAGGCAACCTCAGCGTCCGAACGTCTCTCCCGGGGGTTTCAAGCCAGCTCACTGCACCTCACGTTCACAACCCCCCGGGTGCTTACCTGGGCTTTGCGCCGCTACCCGGCAGCTGCTCGGCGCCGTCCCCACCGCGCTATTTCAGGGTAGGCTGAGGGACACCCCCCTGCCCCCGCTCCTGGCTGCGGGCCAGCGGGGAACGGCGGCCTCGGCCCCCACCGATGTTATCTAGCCTTCCCTCAAGTTGACGGCCCGCTTCGTGCCCTACCCCGCCGCCCACCTCACGCTGCTCCTTTCAGCCCTCGGCAAAGCCGATTAAAACCACCTTCCCCATCTGCCCCGTGGGGATCTTTCTAACAGCGAACGCCCGCGCCGGGGCTCACCGCCAGGCTGGGGAAGGGCAGGCGGCGAACCGCGCGATGGCAGCCGATAAATAAGTTGATTTCCCGTTATTTACTCCGCCTTGGGAGAGGAGAGGAGAGGAGCGGAGAGGAGCGGCGCGGCGCCCGGCGGCTCCCCCCGGCAACGCCGCCCGCCGTCGCCCGGCAACGCCGCGGCCTCCTCCCCGCCCCCGCCGCCCGCGCCCGCCGGGTGTTAAAGCGGCAGCAGGGGCGGGCGGCACGCCGGCCCGCAGGGCTCCGTCCTTCCTCCTGCCGCCTTTCCCCCGGCATCAGGAGGGCGGCCCGCGGGAAGCCATCTCGCTGCCGCCCGGGTGCGCGGCGTGAAGCGTTCCACGCGGCGGCGGGCAGCCGAGGGAGGCGGCTCTCCTCAGGCCGCGGCTCGGCCTCGGCGCGGCGTCAGGCCGCCTTTCCTGGGGTGCGTGAGGCCGCCTGCAGAGCGCGCTGGGCAAGGTCTGCCTTGTCGGGTTCTGGGAGCAGCGCGTTAGTTGTCTCAGGGTGTGCTTTTCTCAAGTTTCAGACTTTCAGAGAAAGGGGAACGAATTCAGTTCTGGGCCCCCCAGTTCAGGGACAGGGAAGTGCTCGAGCAAGTGCAGCAGAGCGCTATGAAGATGATGAGGGGACTGGAGCACCTCTCTTATGAGGAAAGGCTGGGAGACCTGGGTCTGTTCAGCCTGGAGAAGAGAAGACTGAGGGGGGATCTTATCAATGCTTATAAATACCTAAAGGGTGGGTGTCAAGAGGATGGGGCCAGACTCTTTTCAGTGGTGCCCAACCACAGGACAAGGGGCAATGGGCACAAATTGGAACACAGGAAGTTCCACCTGAATATGAGGAAAAACTTCTTTACTGTGGCGGTGACAGAGCAGTGGAACAGGCTGCCCAGAGAGGTTGTGGAGTCTCCTTCCCTGGAGACATTCAAAACCCACCTGGACATGGTCCTGTGCACCCTGCTCTAGGTGTACCTGCTCAAGCAGGGGGGTTGGACGAGATGATCTCCAGAGGTCTCTTCCAACCCCTACCATTTTGCGATTCTGTGAATTTCTTTTACACACTGAAACCAGGGGGGGAGTTTGAAGTCAGAGGACTGGCAGAAGAGCAAGAACAAGAGCAGATAAGTGTCATAGCTTTGCACAGCAAAAAAGTGCAAAGAAGCAGCATTGTCAGGACCTTCAGACGTTTTTGGCAAGAACCTCATATCTTTGGTACAGCTATGCAAAGGAAACACAAACGAGCTGCAAAGTTGTCATCAGTGAGCTGAGCATGAGCTACAATAGGTTGTTTATATGTATTTCCGGACAGAGAAGCGCCAATTAATACCTCCCCTGAGGATGTATAAAGCATCTATAAATTTTATCTTTATTATGGAAGTTGCATGAGCTGCAACCTGGCTGGTATCTTTCCTGACAATTTCGTTGAAATAGCCTCCAGTAACTTGTCACCTTAGCATGTTTGGACTTTTACTAGCTACATAGTGACAAAATTCTTTGCCAACATACACAATTGCTAAGAAATCATCCTCTGTCATAACTCTCAATGCATTTTAACAAGCCCTTCATCCCACATCAGTCAAGATCCTCGACTGTTCCTGGAACATCTCTGCTTTAATACAGATCTTTTTCCTAAGGTCATAAAAGATAAACAGTAATTCCTGCTAAAGTGTTATCAGTCACTTTGCAGTGTTCTCATGCTCTGGTAGTCATTAAACATCGTAGCTCTGTTGTCAGAATTACCTTCCCAAAAGTATTTAAATATAAAGAACTTGGTTTACCACAGAAGGGATGGGGGGAAAACATTGGTCTGAGGCATGGTGCAACACCTCAGCACATAAAGCATTTCTAGACAAACATAGTTAGACCAGAGGCTAACTATAGGAGTGCCATCAATAATACAACAGTGAGACTGTTTGCACATCAGGAAGAAACCAGGTCTTTTAGAACATGATGGAAAGAGAACAGACAGAAAACAATGCAGTAATAAAATCCCAGACATTAGCTATCATCTCAGGACATCAAACAGGATGGGAACAGCTATGAGTCATGGAGCACGCACCTGACAAAGATGGGAGCTTACCAAGTGACCAAAGATTCCAGACTGTGACTTGTGTGTGTATCTTGGCACTCCAGAAATATAAAAATTGGGTTTTGTTCTGTCCCACCTCTTTCTAGCAACCAGCAAGGCCTGCTCCAAGAATCCTTGCAGGCAGGTCTAACAGGTATCTGAAAGGAAGTTCAGAGAACATTCATCACAAAACACACTTTCTGTTATATCCTGCAAATACTTGACAGCCCCACCACCTCCCAAGTACACCATAGCATTTTTCACAGTCAGTGCTCCTTTTGGGAAAATGGCCCTGACTCATGTTACACCCTCTATCCCCAAAGATAGCCAGCTCAGCAGAGATCACAATTTACCCCTTTACATATTTCATCCAAATACACAAGACAATAGTACAAACCTTGCAAAACCGCATTGCAGGCCAACAGCACAATTACCCAGGTCAAGGATCACCATGTTTTTGTCAAGGGCACCATTGTTCATCAGGAGTAAAATGATTAAGCTACATGAAGGAGATTAAATAGATGAGAAAGCATCCAAAGGCCTTTGCAGCCAGGAACAAGCACACAAAATAAACTGTACCACAACTGGAAAAACCCGAGAGTGATTTTGCAGGGAATATTGTGGACCCTGCTCACAGGAGTGTTTTGAAGGCTCTTTAATATACATATATGAAAACAGGGAATCCTACCAGGCAAGAAAGCGTGTGCTAGTACTATGCAATGAATTTTCGTGAAGAATTCATTGTGCCCGTTTAACAGAATTAGAACTGCGGCACAAGGAAGATGACCTAATTTGAATGCTTCGAGCTTCTAGCTTAGCTTGTTAGCTTGCACAACCGTTCATCTCATCAGATAAGAAAGCCTTCAATAGCCACCGGGGTGCCAGATGCCATCGGAGAATCTGACCTGCGTCAGAAAGTTGTGATGTAACTGGAAGCCTGATCCTAATGATTCAGCACCTTATCCATGGCAGATAGCATCATCCAAAAAAAAAAAAAAACAACTTTCCATACCAGCTGTTTTCTTAACCCATGGTTAGCACAGCCTCAGGACCCACTGGGGCAGGAAGGAAAAGAAAACAAAGCCTAGTTTGTTATACAGCACTCTGTGCCTCGAATGGAAAATTTTGAAGACCACATGTCTAAAATTTGTGCGCTCTAAAGCAGGGATTTGATATGAGAAGTCATCTTTGTCTAATGAAGTTATAAGCCCCCAAAAATACCAATTTGCACAGGCTCAGTGGAGGTCAGTGGAGCATCTTGTTGGACATGGTAAAACCACAGGGACTAATTAAGTTTGCACAGAGGGCAAACTAAACGCCACCGTTTCCCAACTTCAGTGTGCTCAACTTTGTAACAATGATAATCTGGTAGGAGAAAAAAAAAGATGAAGGGAGACAAGGAATGCAGCAATGCATTTACTCAATACTCCAATGATACAAAACTAGTCTGCACAAAGAGTGTACAGTTGCATGTGTGTGTTTTATTATTATACATCACCATACCAACTTAAAACAAAGTAATTCCTTAGAACCACAATTCCTGGAACTATTGAGGTAGAATTTCAGGGAATCCAGTTCTCTCCCCAAAACACCATGAGTGTTCTGCACCACCACAATCACTTTTAAATATTTTAATTAGTGGTGAGCAAAGTCTTGACAACTAATTTGTTCATCAATTTTGCCTTGTCTCCTATTCATAATGAGTTCTGAAAAACAGAAGAATTTTGCAGTGTATTGAAAGCTTCCATTTGTATCATGTTCTGCAGACACCTTATATCAATATTTGCTAGTATTTGTGCAGTGTTGACTAGTTGCATGCTACCGTTTTTGCTATTGTGTGAAGTGACCTATGTAGACTAACCCACGCAGCATGACTTTCAAAGATTAGGCTCAAGTGTACAATTCAAAATTCACCTTCAGTGAATATTCATAAAGACTTGTTTTTATGAGTGCCTTTTCTTGTAAAACTACACCATTTGAATATTTGCAGGAAATTAACATAAAAGATCCATTTGCATAGCCAAGTCAATATTTATTTCAAATTTAACTGCCTAGCAAAATTATTTTTTCCAATATTTTGCAAGTAATAATAAAACTACAATGCAAGTATATTTTAGTAGCTAGAGGGGAGTTGATCATGACAACCCAGAAATAATTAACAACCTATGTTTTAAAGGGGAGGAAATTCTGTGTAAGCCAGTGAAATAAATATTAGAGTAAAATTTTCTGAAAGCACAGGAGGAGGCGGCAAGTATTTTATAGAGCTGTTAAGAGCCTTTTAACAGCTTTAGAAGTACAGTACATCACATTGCTTATTTTAGCACCAGAAACTTTCTTGTTACTAGAAAGGCAGAACCGAAAGACTCTTTTAGGCAATAAGTTTTACAGGCTTCCTTCACTTGAAAATACTGAGCTAGACTGTACATCTCCACATGGTAAATCCAGTGAAAGGAAGCCTCTGCAAGGACTTTACACCTATCTTCTTTTGCATGACCATGGTAGGCTGTAATAACAGCCTGCCCAAGTAGGAAGGGCCATCCTATACAGCTGAAGCACTTGGGCTCTAAATCAACCTTTTCTCTGCCCACAGCATCTGTTGTTTCCTCCACACCTCCCCCCACCCCAATCCATCATCTGCTTTCCTGCCAGTTCCCAGCACAGGGCATGTCCAAGTAACAGCTCCTCTTTTCCTTTATTAGCCCATTCTCCAAAAAACATTCTCTAATCCATCCTCTGGCCCTCAGCCCTTTCAATACATTATCTATACCTAATTAATCAATTCTCTTTTCATCAACTGATTATCAACACCTTCTCCAGAGTCTCAGTCAAATCCCTGCCCCTACTCTTCAGTTTCCTAAAGGAAAGGACCTTCTCCTTTAATCCTCTATTTCGTGGCTGCTTAATCCATAGCTGGTTTACCAGGCATCCCCTTCTGCTTTATCATCATTAAGCAACAAGCATCCTGCTCAACCTTGAGCATTCAAGCTGATCTCACCTTCCTTGCCCCAAGCCTTCTTTCAGGAAAACATGGTTCCACATCTTCTTCCAATTTTTCACTCCATTCCAAAGGAGGATCTTCCAGCTCTGCAGCTGCCTCCTCTTCTCTGTTTGGGTTCAGTTACAGTCAGTGTCTTCAGCACAGTCCTCAGGTAACAGCAGAGGTGGTGGACTTTGACTTGGCATATACATGTTGACAAACTGGAAAGTTATATTTGTCCAAGTTTCATATAATTAGGCCATTTTCTGAAGACAGATGAACTGGGTATTCAGTTGAGGACTGCACCATACAACAGGATCATAGTTGTTTCCTCCTATTCAACTTCTGCTTTTTTGTCCTGAAAATTCCTATTTCACAGTTCTCAAAATACTTCACCTATCTTTATCATCTTTTACCAAAAATCCCACATTTATATCCTTCTCCTTCAGCTTCTAAATTCACTTTTTTTCACAGGCCCTCCTGTTGCGTCTTGCAACTCATTTATCATTCCCAAGGACATGCTCCTTCCCCAAACAATCTTCCGCCTATTTGCTCCTGTAAGGATCTTATCACTTTCTATTCAGATGAACTATTCAGCCAGTGTCAGGTCCCTCAAACCTTTGTCTTCTGCCCTCAGCATCCTTATTTCCCACCAGTTTCTTCTGCTTTTCAACATATCCCTCTCCTTCACAGTACACAGTCCTCACTAATTCTCCCAACTTTAGTTTTCCTCTCTCCTCCCATCCAGTTTCCCTTCCCTCTGAAAGTCTCCACCTTGAACTCACCTCAGTCCAAAGTTCTCCCTATTCTTCTCAAGGGCTCTCTGTATTCTATATGTCCTAAAGGAGAAACCCAGAGGAAAAACTCCAGAGCCATGAAATTGTTATTGCTGTGCTTCTCCTAGCTGCTGGGGTAGTAGACCCAGTAATGGTGAGGTAGAACCTTCATCTCCAGAGCAGAGTCACACTGCCCTTCTTTCCTGTACAGGACACATTCAAGGTCTCCCCATGTCAGGAGGAGTAATTAAACCCTTCCTGCCGCACCAATGAGATCTTTGATAAGCAGCAAGAGCAAGACATGGGGGAGGAGCTGCTGCTGTCCCTCCATGAGGAACTAAGAAACCAAGTTGGGTGTAAGCCTGTTTTCTTCCTTTCCTCCCACCCCTTCACAACTCACCTGTGCCAGCACAGTGCAGTTTTGCCTTCTCAAGTAACAGTTATCTCTTCAAATCATTTCCAGCAACCAGGACCTATTTACTCCCCCAGCCCTGAAAGGACACAGCTGCCTCAGGAGCATAGTGCAGTTGACTTCAGGTCCTCTCTCCACTTCATACTGATATGGAGCAAGAACTTTGCCATCAGTACTATTTCGCTCCAGAGTTCCCCTGTGCCATTATATGCCATCTTTCAAATGCACGCAGTGCCTGTAAAAGCCACATGCTTTTCTTTAAAGTAGCGATTCCTCTGCTCCTGGCACCACTTTTCTTCAAAAATCATTTTAAAAGTGTATTGCATTTAAAGAGACAGCCGTCTCCCTAGAGCCACAGAGTTAAGCTTGTTACACTTCCATCTGTGAGTGAAACACGTTAACATTATTCATCATCCTAACTTTGAGATGTTCATTATTCCCAGTTATCTTCAACAAGTATTATATCTGCTGTAACTGCAAACACATTTTTGCATAAAGTCATTTTGTGGACCTTATTCTATACTGTAAATCCTGAGGAACATTAGCATACACTAAGATTTTGTACTTTTCTAGATTGTAGGATAAGTATAGGCTAGTTTAAATAAAATAAACGGACATCCTTCTCGTAATAAGATTCTGATGGTAGATTAAGGGAGGCTATCTGAAGAGGAAACAAAACAGTGAGAAAATCCAAATTCTAATCAGGGTTCAGAAATGAGTAGTTGTGCATGTCTGTGCCTTAGTTTCCTTATCTACAAATCGAGAAGATTGATAGTCACTTTAGCAAAGCACTATGAGGTGTGCAGGAAGGAACAAAATACCAAAGAATTACCAAGTGCAGTAAAATTTCCAAGTTTAACTGTCAAATGTCAAAACAAACTCTCCTTCTGAAGTTCAAGAAAGTGTTTAACTTAGCAGTAAATCGTTTCTAACTAGATTACTAGTTAGTCTAGTTACTAACAAAAATATCTACTATTAAAAGCCAAAAAAATGGAAGTTTCACATGATGGCCAAATGCTCCAACAGACTGGTCCTGTGAAATGCTAGAGGGCAGTCAATTAATATGCCATTGCAAAGGAAAATTGATAGTAGGACCCTATATCTTCATAAATCTTTTCTATATGATCAGTTAAAATAGAAATAGGATCAAAAACATGAAAATACAATCTAGAAGTCACAGCAAGGAGTCATGGATTTGCATCTCTACTGGTGAAGATGTTTAAAGGAGAAAGACTAGAAAGTCCTTCGAAGTGCTGGGCAACAGCACATGGTAAGACAAGTGCCTGTAGAGGAAACAGTTCCTTTGTTATTCTCCACAGAACTCCCAGTGGAGTAGCTCTTGGAGGGAAAGGTGATTTACCCTTATTCTAGTTTAACAATAAACACAATCTAGAAAGCATGATAAGCAAGTCCAGTGGGAGATAAGGACACAGCATAGGAAGTATGTCAGGACAATCAGAGGGAAAGGGTGCTGCTAGAGGACGCAGCAGAACCAGTCTAGCAGCTGACTGCTGCCCAAACAGGCAGTCCCACTCCACCCAGAGGATTTAGCGGATTGAATCCACTCACCGAGGAGTCAAGCAAGTGCCAAAATTGGGTACAATGGCATTGGGAAGAACAGGATCACCCATTCTAAACGCAGCAAGCTTTTAGATGGTCTCAGTCTACTTCAGGGAAATATATCCCAAGTTGTGTGTTTATTTGATCCTTAAAGTCTCCTTCCAAGGCCAGGACTAGTGGCAGTTTTTGAACCGGTTATGTAGACTGAGGCATGACTTTCTAGGACATCATGCTTCCTAGTGACTTCACCCTTCCTTTAGCTTTAGAGGGGAAGAATGCTCAGAGAATTTTAAGTGTCTACAGGGCACTCAAAACCTACTAGCTAACTCAAAGGGAAATATCTAAATTAGTTGTACCACTGATGGAAAAGGAAGTAGAGCTCAGCCATGATACATTCTTCTTGGCTGCACTGAGCCCACCTGTAATGACACATATCTCCTTGACAAGGCACAGCACGTGGTGTCCAGGATCTTAACAGATACGTCAGAAAACAGAGGAAGAGAGACAGAGCGTGCATGTAAGAGAAATAGGACATCACTAAATAGACAAAAGCATAGGAAAATGTGCTCTGTTTGTTTTGTGAGAGGCAGAACTACTTTATGCCATTATCATTGCATTTTCATGACCATCCTAATGAATATGCACAAATGTCAGTGCAATTTTCATCAGGAGTATGCAAAAAATGCAAACAATTTGGTACAGCCACAGTCCAATTGACTCCTCTTTGAAATCTCTGAGGAAAGGTAAATCCTAACATCCCAATTTCCCTAAGGGAAGAGAAATAAACTGTATGGGCATCAATATGCTTATACTGATATAGTGGAAGACTGGGGAACACATTGCTTTAGCTTTATCAATATTGCTAAAACAATACAGCCTATGCATATAGAGAAGGCAGGCAACGATCCCCTTGCACTTAGCACATGATTTATATTAAATATGATGTATGTATATATTTTTAATCAAGCTCATTTGCTTAATACATATTTTATAAATCTCATAATTAAGAGGGTTTTTTTTCTTGCAGAGTTGGTCTCAGAGCAATGAAAAATCATCAAGCTCAAGTGAGAGGTGCTAAATAGCTAGGGGTTCCTCTAGCCTCAGCTACCCATGCGTAGTCTTAGGCAGAGACTGGACAAAGAAGTCTCATCCCATTAGGACATGCTGCAAAGGCGAGTGACAGCTGCATTCACAGGAAAAGCCTCAAGACCAATGAGGACACATGACTTGGCTTGGGCCCAAGCAACAGTGTTGAGGTTTAAATCCTCTCATTCAAGGACACCTTGACAAAAATCACAAACATCTATATTTATGCCTTTCAGCATTTGGATGTTTGGGTTAAAGAGAAGTAGTTACCATCATCTTCCACACATGATGGTAAAATTTATATAATAAATTAACAAGTAACACTGAAGATACCAGGATTATATCAGCATAATATGAGTATAACCAAGTATAAAGGAGAAAGTGGCCTCATATTACAGTCCAGTGTTCGGGGCAAAATGACTATTAATGACTTGCCTTATTTGCATATTTAAAAGGTGCAATTTTCTTCCTAGTCACTAAAATAGACTCCAGAAGTCCTCTGAATACACGCACCTTTTGTTGAAACTAATTTCCAGAGGAATGCAATTATTTTTCAGTTAATGTTTACAAATTACTCAAGTAGTTGTCTACCAAAAAACCCAGAAACTTTAAACTTTTTAAAAACTTATTAAAAATTACCTCAGTCATATAAATGACTGATGTATACTTCATGGCTGGTATGCTAAGCATTTCACAGTACATCCAGCCTTTTGACACTTCCATTGTCTACTTCAGAAGTTTTCAACAATTGAAGTGTTCAGTTTTAAAATTATTTTTATTTTTGAAATTTATCCAATTATCTCCATAGCAATCTAGTGTTCCTACAGCTGGAAAAGTTAACAAGTGTTTGAAAGTTTCATGCATAAGGCTCTGTATTTAGAAGAAAAACCTACTGACTTCAGTAGTCCTCCCTAGAAAAAAAAAGTCTGTATGTATGACAAATGACTGGTGATACTCCTTCCTAGTTTCACTTAGAGATGATAGATTCTTCAAAGAATAGAATTTGATATTCTGTAAACTTTTTTTGGATACATTGCAGCTTACAAGCTTGTTCACGAAGATCCATCCCAGCTGTAGCTCTGATCTTGCCAGCCATCCTGTGAGGACTGAACTTTGATCTTCTGTTGAGGCTTATTAACTTTTCAGGAGAGCTAGTAATGGCATCAGGGTTCACATCAAGAGATGACAGGTTGGTGGTTCTTTTACCTTTGACAGTTTGTTATTTGTGGGCAGAGAGTGGATCACCTACACCACATCATTTCTATTCTGCTGGGAAATTTTTCTCTTTAAATAAAAAGGAGGCACCTAAGTGATTTCAGAACAGACAGAAGTTTCCATTATTATTCTTGCAACCAAAATCTGTCCAAGAAAAAGGCTTTAAAAGTTTCCAATGCCATCAAAATTTGTTGCTGGCTTTTAATCCTCTTGCACCATTTCAGTTCTATATAGAATTTCCAACTCTGTTTTACCTAAAACAAGATATAAAGCAACTTTAAGTTATTTTTTTCTCTTTTTTAGAGAATGCAAAGGACAAGAATGTTTTGGAACTACAAAAAGATTGACAGTCATATTGGTGAAAGTACTGGTAACCACTATAGTTTCTCTGAGGCCTAGCAAAACTAGGACCTCACTGTCATGAGCAGAGCATCAGACTGCACTTCTAATGGTATTTGCTCTCTATGGGACAAACTGAGGCCACCTCCTTTGTGGTTATGGCAAGTGCACTTTGAAATCACATTTTTCCATCATGAAATGTGTCCTTAACCTGCTGCACTGGTTGAAGGAGCTATCCCATCAATCCATTATAATTTAGCATGTTAGAAGAAAGTTTATAGTTAGGATCCATCCTTCTCAAGTTTTTTTTACACACTAAGTCATTGCGTGCCTGGATAGCCAAAAAATAAAATTTGAGACTGAAACAGTTTTGTCCTTCACAATTCAGTATTACAGAAGTGTGTACCATCTTTTGGCCTTATATGAATAACCTGATTGAAATCTGTGAGAAAGCTTACTCAGAAGGTTTTTTATGGGGGAGATAAAATTGATATGAATATCTGTAGCAGCTCTATAGAAGTTTTCTTCTGGAGGTCATGATCCAGGAAGATATGGTTGAACTCCAAGCAGTCACATAACACAAGTGGAATCTGGGAAACTCTGAAGCTGACTCAAGCCTTCAAGGTGTTTGGAGGTGGCCCAGTGTATTGACTCAGGACCTCCAGTGTGACTCAAAACAAGACAGCTCAGGTTACCCAGCTTAAGTCTCGTTTCTGTGTTTTGTTTTCTCATTTCAACTGCTGACCTGAGATGTTCAGTGTCAAAGTAAAAATGTGTGCAATCTGGGAAATGTACTCTTTCTCTTTTGAGAGACCACAAGTTAGTGTGACTCAGCCCCTGACAGCCAAACTGGCCAGGTGACCAAGACCACAATCAGCTGCTGACAGAAGTTCCAGATCTCAGAATATAAGATTCTTTCCACCTACCATGTGCTGACTTACAGGAGACATTGTTCCTCTTAGGATATTTTAAATAGGATTTTAGGAAGATTTTGGGAAGAGTTCTGTGATGAGTAAATCTGTTCAGTGGAAATTACTTTATTTGGATATTTAAATTGCCTCTCTTCCTGCCATACCTTGACTAAGTCAAATTCACCTTCATACAAGCACCACACAAGAACTTTGTTGTCACCAAACCAAACTGGATCAAGGTGAACCAGCAGACATGGAATGAAATATTTGCATCATCTAGTATTAGATTGCAAAAATACATACATGGGACTGAAATAATACTCTCATACATTACTTTTCCACTTGAGCCTTGCTTTAAATGTTAAATACCTTGGTAATGTTTACCAGTACCCTAATTCATGAGGGGAGAATGTTAAGAACTGTGGAATAAGCCTCAACTAAGCGACTGCACATAGAATAAGGTAATAAGTTTTAAATATAGGACAAATAGGTTTATATGCCTTTTGTACTGAGTGCACATAGAGGGCCTTTTCTGAGGGGTAATTTAGTCCACCTAAATTAGGTTCCTTTGGAGAATAGTTCAAAGGAGGAGCCAAGCCACCGCTTCTGGTCCTGACTGAACTCTGGTCCTGGCTGAACTCTCCAAGGTTTGTATCTTGATTTCCTCATACGAATACTAGTATGTCGGAGGTATATCTTACTGAGATGTAAGAAATGTTCTAAAACCTTATGGCTGTATGGGACTTCCCTGTTCTCTGAATCAACCGCAAAACTCTTACAGTGCATTTCATATTTAAATGTTTACTACTGTAATAAATATTAAATAGTTTTCAGCCAACTATCCCAGATCAAAATAGCAAACAGCTCATTTATGTCGACTTTGGACTACCCTGAAGTGATACTTAGATATATTCAACATTTTGTTTCACAATTGAGTAATTTAAGTAACTTGTATTAAAAGTTGTTAATACTCATAATCTGAAACAACTTATTTTGACTAGTTACAGGCCAGCTCTTCAACTAGCATGAAAACAACATAATACTACTGTTCTCACCACACCATGTAAGCCATATCCCTTGGCTTTGAGGACTCCTACTGACTCAAATCACAGCTGAAGATGTAGCCCACAATTTAAATTTCACTGAAAAACATTTAAGCCTTCAAACTTAATATTTGCTTGTGTTCATGCTATAAAGCTCAATGACTATAATAGTCATGGAAAATTAACGCTGAAGGGGCACAGACTAATTTAGAATGAATTTGTTTTAAACATGGATGAAGACAATTCATTTGCCTGATTGCCTAGAGAAATGAAGTTTTAGATGATGAAATTGAGGCCAGCTGTTGAGAGAGAGGAAACTCAGAAAAACCTGGAAGAATATGAGAGTGAAGACAGGAGTCAGCAATGAGGAGAAAATAGTTCAATTGTTATAGGGAAAGAGTCAAGAAAGCAGACAATCTGGAGGTGGACTAACACACTAATTCTTATGAAGAACTGTAAATTAAGTTATTGGAAATTCAGCATAAAAAGTGTGAATAAGTTTTTTAAAATCTAGTTTATGCTTCTTCAACTACTTGGGAATTTTTCAAAATAGACCATCAAAACATTTTCTGGGTAAAATTTATTTTTCTGCCATGTTTTTAGTTTGCTGCTGGAGCCAGACCTACTCTGCTGCTGTGTGGTCACCAGTTTGTCATAAGGAGACCAATCTCAGCATCCACATTAGGAGAATGTCATTTGCATGTAGGCTGGTTATATCATCACTTCTCTTCTAGACCTAGGACTCTGCCACACACGGATGGGTTCAGATCTGTCAGGCATCTTTAAAATTGGAGTTAACTGGCCAGCTACTTGCAACAATAGGGACTGTCTCAGGAACTCAGCTTTAAGGTTTTGCAGTCTGCATTTACACAAAACCCACCAAATTGGCTGTGGCCATTATGAGCTTCTAATTAAACCTCCCTGAGGACAAGGTCACAGACAATTAAAAGCAGAAAAAAAAGGACAGCAAAGAGTAACAGCTCAAACTACAGCAACTTTGCTTTTGAAAACCATCAAATACCACAGAGCTTTTAAAATAAAAGGAGACGCAAGATGCAGTGTGCCTTAGGGTGGCCTTTTCCAGCCTGGCATAGAGAATACACAGCTTAAGGTCCGTTTCTCCCAAAACAGAAAGCTTGTAAGAGTCTATAGCTTTGAGATAGGTGCTCAAATCAATTACATTTTAGTGACTATATCTTTGAAAGAATACTCTTCCATTAATGCACCCCAGAATCACGAGGCAGTTGCTTTACACTGTGACATGCTCATAGCACAAACAGTTTGGCTGCAATTAAAGGAGAAAACACTTGATGCTTTGGTTTGCAAGCCAACCTGAAAACACAAAGCCTGGCTAATGGATGAAATTGTCTCTTAAATCCTTAACGGTGACTTAAGGAATAAAATAACAAAATAAAACTATGTGAAGGTTAATGCAGATACCAGATGGGAGACAGAGAAATGTCTGCGGTTCGCAGCACGAGGAAATCTGAAGGCCAATATGTGCAGACATTATGGCAGATAAGGTAGTGGAAGGTAATCCTCACAATGAGATAATATAGCTTTTTCATATAATTATGATATTTGAAAAATGTAGTAACTTCATTTGAAATATCGACATCTAGTCAGCATAAAGCTATAACATTAATAGGCTGAGTAAAGAGAATAAATAGTTTTATCCTATTTAATCATAAATTTGGTTTAATGACCTTTATCTGATTATACGAGCAGCCCAAGCAACAGTATTAAATAAATAAATAAATAGAATATTAAAAGATTGTTAGCAGATAAGCTGCTTGGAAATTTCCAAATTAAATGTATTTGGGGGAGGGAGCTCTGTCGTTTAACTGTATATACATTTTCAAAATTAGGATGACTGCACAGGTGCTCCAGCTGAGCCCCAAGCCTGTTGCTGTGAAAAGCCTCTCCTTGGCACCCAAGTGGGAACCAAAGGATTTTTCAGGAGAGATGCTGGTTTGGCCCTTAGTCACGCAGAGTTAACTTTTTCTTTTGGTAAAACCTGAAAAAGCCTCATAACTAAAAGGTGTTCTTTTCTGTTATACACAAATAATAGTTATTATCTAGTTTTCTAGTGTGCTTGACCTTAAGAATAATTTAAAAAATCAAAGTTGTGCTGTTAAGCTTGTAATACACAGGTAACAAGTTTCTGTTCCCAGGTGGACGCTGCGTTACTTCATACAATTTGTTCCACCTTGCCTGAACAGTCCCATATACATTTTCTCAGCAATAGTACCAGCATGAAAGAAATCACAGGACCTCCCTTCCACCAGTTTTCTCCCCTCTAATTTTGTTTCCATCCTTCATTTTCTTAGCTTTTTGTGCAGCCAAACCTTGAACTTAATTGGAGAACTGATTCACTTAGAGCAGAACTTTAACCATGTTTGGGAGGTGTGTGTGTTTTATTTGGTTGTTTAGTTTGGGTTTTTTGGTTTGGGTTTTTTTAAGCAAGGTCAATTCCCTAGTCTTGTTTCCAGCATCATCACAGAAAGCTCTGATAACATGTCAGAGCAGACAAAACATTTAAATCAGTACTTCTACCAAAGACAGACCTTCACCATAAGTCAAGGTGCCTGCTAACTTTCTAAACAGGCTTGATTAGTAAAGCAAAAATAGGATATGATAAAGAAGTTCTCAAATGCAGGTGTTATCCCAGAATGACACTGGCTGTATGATCAGGACAGATAATGTTTTATCCTGGCTTATGGATATATTTGCATCTAGAGATCAAAATGAGAATTTTATCCCATTGGCATGTATAGAATCCATTTTTTAATGGGAAAGGAAAGTCACAACATGGGGTCTATCTTTGTAAAAGATTAATATACATATATATATCTCAGATACAGCAGAAATAAGATATTGGAGGCAAAAAAGCAAGCCTTAATACAGGTTAAAACAATACTTTTGTGCCTGACATTTTATCCTTGCAAGTTTCCCAAGTCTAAGTTACTTTACAGGCAAGTCCTCTACGCTGATATTTTCTCCAGTCCCCTGAACTTAAATTTCCACTCCTGGAAAGCTACTTACCTCAGGTCAAACAGGGAATGGAACTGCCTTCTTCATCAGATGGTGATTCTCTAAAAGAGCACCACTAAGCACTGCTGAGAGGTACCTGCTGGCAGAGCTCTGCTGGGTTTGCTCAGAAGCAGCTGTTCTGTTCAAGTGACCACCACCCCTACACCCCCATCCCCAATGCAATGCTCATCCCACCCTAAAAGGAGCTCAGCTGAGGTTCATCATTTTCTAGATAAATATGTAATTTAAGACCAAAAGCAAATTTAAGTCTGTAGAACAGACTACATGACAGACACATGGTATTTTGCTGAAGAGTATTTGCTTTAATTGTAGCAATAGGTTTCTGCTAGTGAAACAATATCTATACTGAAGATTCAACCTGTAAACATCTTGTCTCAGAACAAATTATGTATGCAATAAGAACCAGAAAGCGTTCTGTATTTCATTAGACATTTAATCTTGAAATATTCAAGAAATATTGAAATATATTGAAATATATATCATATTAAAACTTATATTATTTGCATTTGCATAGCAAGATGAAAGAACTAATTCTGATATTCACAGAACAATGAAATCCAGATTTCTATAGAATTGCATTCCCCTACCCTCCTTTTTCATCATCAATATCCCTAGTTTCCCCTTCCATATCTTTTAAGTCACCCTGACCATCCCTTCAGCCTCCTTCCTTGATTTTAATTAGAAGCTTCTTGGAAAATTCTTGCATGCCAATTGCCAGTCAAAAAGCCAAGGAAAGTAACGCTGAGCTTCAAACTTTCTGTCAGAGAAGGCTTTAATTTGAGCATCTTGCTGTTACCTTTCATGAAACTTGTCATAACTGACTTTTTCCACAATTTTTAACCTCTCTTCCGCCCCCTGCCAACTCAGGCTAGAACAGGACAGTGGGTCATAGATGAGAGTAGGTGGAAATTGCTACAGCCTAAGCCTTACAGTTTAAGGCAGAGTTCTTCCTTACACAAACTGCAAGAACAGATGCTGAGCACTTTCTAGCCTTCTCTGCAGCCTACTGAATGTATTTGTTTGGGAAAATATAAATGACAAATTGACTTTTAGATTAATGGCTACCATATTGGTAATGTACAAATCACTTTTAACAGCCACTATTAACTTGGTAAAGAGAGGCTTGCTAACTGCTCTTTAATTAAGTACACTTAATGACCTTAAGGGGATTAGTAGTCTTGTCTGATAATCAATAAGCATGGCAAGATTGCTGCCCCATAGGCAGGGGCTAGAGAACAAAATTAATCTGCACAGATTAGTTCTACCTAGTTTAGTTTGTTTGCTAAGACTGTTTCAAAATTACTTCCATTTAATATATTTCTAAAAAATGAAAGTGGAAGATTTTACACAAATTTTTCTCATTTAGCCAGTGTTAAAATGACATATGTGCTTGTTAAGAAAACCCTGTATCCTGAGCAGGTGATAGTGCGGATCAGTTTAGGAGAAATTAAAAAAAAAGAATTAATACCTATGTTGTAGTCTCCAGAGGAAGCTGGAGGCTGAAGGAAAGGACATGGAACATGGTGCTTAGAAGACCTAGAGTGAAACATTTTCCCCACAAAATGACCCCAACAGTGGCAGAATTCCTGCCTGCCACTGCCTGAAGCCTGAACTGCCTTGCCTGCGCATGCGTTTCCCTTCCTCCTCTTGCTTGGGCCACAGCCACTCCAGCAGCTAGAAATGACCTTGAGTTTGGGTGCTCCCACAGCTTTTATTCTCACCATGGTCCTTATTCAATAGTTGTCAGATTAAATACTAATTGTGTTCTGTGATAGCTGGGACCCCCCTCCACCCATCCATAAACACACACACCTTCCCCTAAGCCAGCCTTCCTCAGCTCCTTGGAGACACACACTGTCTTCTCCTCGTCCCCCTTCACTGCCCTGCCTTCCCTCTTCTGCCCTCCACAAAATAATTAGAATTCAGGCTCTAGCAATGCCAGTTCTGCCCAACTCAACCTAATAAACGCAATTACTCTGTCCGTTCCCCAGCAGCTCACCTTTCCATAGCCAGCATTCCCCTCCACAAAAAGGGTGTGAAGGACTCGTAGCACTGGTTATATCAACCCTTCATACCCCAGGTCATCTGCTCAAGGCAGCTCGGGGAGCATGTTCTCCCCACTCACCCAGGTGTCTCTCCTCAGTGGGTGGCCTGGGCCCTCCTTAGAGGGAGCTGCAACTGCTGTGCTCTTCCTTCACATAACATGGAATAGTTTGTTTTCCAGTTGTTATTGGGTATAGAATTTTATCCTTAATCAGGGTTTAAGAAGTTTACACGCCACTGATTTGTGTGCAGGACATACTTCAATCCAAGACAAGTTTTGGTCCGTTGGATAAAGCATGGCAGTTTTATTCTTCCCATGCGCTTGGCAAATAGGAGAGAGCTTTTTGCAGAAGAGACAAATGGAGCTAGATTTTTTTCTTATTTTTAAGGTCTCTGTGTCCATCTCAAGATACATGCCTCATCCCAGTACAAAGATTCATCCCTCCAGTTTGAGGGCTAATGTTCTAATGGTTCAAAAGAGAAGTCAGCAAGCTTTCACACTCTTATTGCAGTGCAAATGCAGGCAGAAGTCCAAACAGGCAAGAATATGCTCCCTTCCAAATGACCATCTTTCAGGCACAAATATATACTCACAATTTGATAAGAATTCATACAATAACATAAGAGAAATAAGCAGTTATGCTTAGGAGTAGTTTATGAACAGTATCATTGGTTCTCCTCTTTTCCCCAAAAATTCCTCCCTAGCTCTTTCAGTTCAAGTGTCACACCTGCAGTAAATCAAGTGGCTTAACTGTAAAAGAGAAGCCTCTGTAAGACATGTATATGGCATACTGACACTTATGCTACCAGAGTCACAGGAATATTAAAATTGATTTCCAACAAGCTGAGGCCTTCTGCTTTCTAATCCTGTGTCCCACAAATATATATTAACCCGACTCCCTAAACAGGGGCAATTAGCTTCCAAAAATAGCTGCTCATATAGAACACAGACATTCAGCTTGCCTTCGCATACTTCAACTTCAGCTGCCAAAGTGCACGGAACAGTTTGTGTACTGACCAGGATGAAACTTTATGGCTCTCAGCTTACAGGAAAGCCCTCACACTTGATTAAGCACTTGGTACATAATGACCTGATCAGGATCCTCTCACTGTATTTGTACCCACCCACCATTTTTTTCTTAATTATGTTTTACCTTCCATACAATACTTCAGTTTCTAAGGCCTTCAGATCAGAAGTACATTCATTGTACACGCTGATAAAGTGCTTCATCACCCACTCAGTCCAAACAGTGATAACCTACAGAGGCTTCAGCATGCCCAGGCTTTTAATCATAGTTAAAACAACACACAAACCTGATGTATTTGAAGTAGCTCCTACTAGTGCCAGCATTCCTCTTTGCTAGTGCCTAGCAATGCAGGAGAGAGAAAAAGGTGTTTTACCCCAAACTAGGTCTTCTATCCAAGCTCTGAACCACATCTGGCTCAATCAAGCAAGATCTGCTTATCTCTTTCTACCTTAAATACCGAGGGATTAGGATCTCCTGTTCCTCAGGCTTAATTGTCCCAGGGCATCACTTAAACTCATGCCAGCTGAGAGCAAATTAGGGTGAAGGACCTGGAAGCCTCATGCTGTGCACAGGTGTAAGCAAAGACCCTCTCCAGAGGGGAGCCCAGCTCAGACTACCCTTTGGTCAGGGCAGTGGCAAAAGGGTTAATGGGGCTCTCCACACCCCCCTGAATTGTCCTGCTGCTTCAGCAAAACATAGATCTATAGCTCTCTATCACAAAATCAAAGGGCAATGTTCTGATTTTCCTGTTAAGATGCCTCTTTATCCCAGTATCTGCCTGCTACCTCGTTAGCCTTGTGGGCCCGATTCATATTCTGCACTGACTTAATAATAATAATAATAATAAATGAATATAACTGCATTGGCTCCAAGAGGGGTAGGCTGTTATCAAATGCACACGACAAAAAGGCAAGCTGGAGTTTTTATCCTCTTCCCTGGTGTCTACTCCATTCCTACGTATATTCTTTCTTTCTTTCTGTCCATATTTGGCTCTCTCTCCCCCCACAGCTGCATTTTCTTTCATGTATAGGTCTCTCTTCCTTTCTGCAGATTTTTGCCTTCCTGTTCTAACATGGGCATGACCTTCTCATCTTCAGATTCTTCCAGATCCATGGGCATGCTTGATGACTACTGTTTGCTACCCCTTCTGGCCACTGCTAATCTATTTATATTAACCAACCTCTGCTCCAGACCCCCATTGCTGTTGCCATGGTCTATAAATTTTGAATAGATTTTTTTTAGGCATTTGGTAAGCCCTTTCTGATACTCATTGCTTTGCCAAAATGAAGTCTACTGAAAGAAGTGCAATTTGGCTGGGCCACAGTGCCAAGTACAAATAATTTATGTTGAAGCTGGAACATCTGTTGAGAACATTTGACTTCATGAATGGCACTTCTAAACTGCTTCAGTCCAAGGAGCGTGTTGTGCTTCACAGGTATTGAGTCACATAGTTTCTGTCACCTGCTTTTATACACTGATGGAGTAAACAAAGAGGACTAAAGCCTCAGAGCCACCCGTCGTAGGGATTTGGCTACCAGGTACCCTTGCATTCACTGCAGCGCGACCCAATGTGATCCAGCTGTGATATATTTTCTATGAATCATGCACTCTCAACTACGCTGCAGATGTTCTTCCCATAAAAAAATACCAGTAAGTAAATGGAAGTAGGGAGACAAGTTAGCTTTTCTTCCTACTGAATATCACCTTCCTCTCCCCAGCTGTTTCTGTTGTTAAGTCTATAAAGTCTATACAAGTCCTAAAAGGGTGTTGTAGACTCTCTTGTTTTTCTTGGAGCTGTAAACCATGTTGCAGATAGGCTTGCGGAACCTTTTGTCATGCTACTCTTGTGAAAAGGTTTTGTAGTGTAAAGTGACTGACCTTAATCTTTTCACATTGGGAGCTGAATTTTTTTTTTCCCCTGAATCTTCTGGTTGTAAGACAGAGTCCATTTATATGTAAGATATAAGAATAGCCTGGCTCAGCAAGTCATTTAGAAAGACATTTGGTCAATGTAAAGGAGCAAGGAAAGGAGGGGGAAGGGATCGCCCTCTCCATTGTACACTTTTGTCATGGTCACCTTGTGAGGGGGTATCTGCATCGAGGTGACAAAGGAGCAAGGGAATCAATGTAGGAACTATGTAAAACCTCATATATTGCAAGTATAGGCACGTTTACATCTTACAGTATTATCAAAGCCCATCTTAACAATTTGCCTGAAATCCATCAACGTACCACAATCTCAAATATATCAAAGACAATTTTTTTTTTTTTGTTGCTGTAGTCAGAGGATAAGATATAAATGGGAGAGGACGAAGAGTCATGGAAAGAAATTGAAGAACTTATTCCTTTTACTCCAATCTGAGACACAAAGCAAAACCAGCACAGCGCTGTAGTTGTCTGCGTCCTTTGTTGCTGCCTTACAACGTGCAGAATTGGCCTCAAGAAGCGACCTGTTCCTTCCCACAACAGTTCATTTTATCCATCTGTAAGGAGTTGAATACATAGACAATATCAGTCCTTGCCTGCATACATGGACTGATTCATTATTTCCCACAGTATTACATGGGAACATGTAGTCCCATGTAATACCCGTTACACGGGACATGGAAAAGAGCCAGTAAATGGATGTCCAAGTTCACAAACCAAACTAGAGCAAGACAGAAACTTGTTATTATGGATTTGTATTCCTTTGCCCCATTGCTACGCATTAGAAAACACTCACAGCCAGGTTGCTGGCACTGCTGTAAGCTACTCATGTTGCACTCTGCGGATTTAAACTCCTCAGAAGCAGCCACTATTGTACAAGGCTCGTGCCATGGCTTTTAGGGTACCTTGAGCAGAGAAAAGGAACCAACTCGGGGTGCTCCAGAATATGGCTGGTCTTAATCTTCTGGAGAAATATATCAGTGCCAGGCATAGGCTGACACTGAGCCAGTCACCTGGGAATGGGGAAAAAAAATGAAAGTGTCTTTAAACCACAACAGCACAGCATGGGGAGGTGGGAGAGTGCCACCCTATTTGGGAAAGAGCTCTTTCAGCAAAAGCTGTTGGCATGGAAGTCACATGGAGACCACAGTGACAGCCAGACAGAAAGGATAAAAATGTGTCTACTCAGACTATACAGTGTTCTTTTTCTTTTTTTTTTTTCTGCCTTTTTTTTTTTTCTTTCCCAGGGATGGGAGGGACAATTTGGTAATGTAGCCTGTAGGTTTTTCCATAATATGAGAATCAGGTTGTATCAGACCCCTGCGTTTTTGTTATTAACAAGCAGGACTGCTTTCTGCATTTGTAGAGGCTACTGTAGATTGTAATGCCCGGTCTCAAGCCTGAGCTTCGAGGATCTGTATTATCCACTAAGCACCACTAGCATGAATCTTGGAGACACAGGTAATCTGTATTCCACGGCATCCCCAGAGCCAGCCCCCAATAAACTTTATGCTGCTACCGTAGGTACTTCTTTCAGGTGACAGTAACAGCGTGGGCTGGGGCCCTGAGCACAGAGCTGTGAGCCAAGAGCTGTGTTGGGCAGCAGGGTAGGGAAAGCACACTTTCCGGAAGGAAATTCCCATTTCCCCCTGCCTTAAATCCAGTGTTTGGTAACACAGTGCTAGTCCTGCGGAGAGGAGGAGCAGGAGGAGCCTGGAAGGGAAGAAGGAGAAGTGAAAAGGCTGGGTGGGAGGAGGATTTTCTTTCTTGCCACTTCTTTTGTGATCATGGAAAGCTGCTGTACAATTATGCTGAGGTTTCACAGCAGAGTGGGAACAACCCGCAGCAAATTAACTGAGGTGGAAACCTTGGGCATGATCTGGGATTCAACCCCTGCTTGACGAGGTTATTCCATGTCTGTGACTAAGCTGTACAGCTCAGCCTCGATGGGCTGTAGACATTTGATTCATTAAGATATTTTTTTTTACGTAGGAAAGGTCAAAATATTCAGTGAAGATTCAGCTGTGGGTAAGGAGAGAGACCTGTGTACCCGGCAATTCCATGAGGCAATAAGCTTGCAGGCCCTAGGGAAGACTGAAGCACTTCTGTGTCAGAATATAGAGATGCTCACTGGGATGCAGACCCTGGTTTGGTTTTTTTTTTTTTTTTTTTAATTTAAATCAGGGTAGCAGTGAAGGAAACTACTGAGGATGTTATGGAGTTTTTCCATTCAGTACCATCAAGGAGCCCTATAGACCCCAAGTTAACCTCAAGTGAGCAAGTAATACTGGCACTTCTGTGACTCCTTCGCAGCCTGGTATGAGAATTGTGCCCTTATTGACTTCCTCTTATTGCCAGTCCCTCACCTTATGGACATTCCCAATGAAGCTGTGAAATTAGAGCATGGTAGATTGAACTGGAGAGTGTTAGGAGCGCGATTTGTAAAGCACTTGTGATTTAATTCTTTTTTTTTTCTTTTAACCCCTTTCACTTGCCATTTACGCTCTAAGTGTCTCTCTAAAAAGCATGCTGAGGGGCTAGTGCAGCAGGTCCCCCAGCGCCCAGCCAGGCAAACGTCCCTAGTTTACAAACCTTGGCTGTGTTGCTTGTGAGGAGAGCCTGTAACGGCTGCCGTCCCCAACCACGCCGGCTCATGGCTCTGGCCGCAGGGGCCCCCGCTCTCTGCCGCTCAGACCCCGGCTGGTGTGGGTGGCTGGCAGCTTGTGCAAGGGGCTGGGAACTGCAGTCAAAGGGGGTCACTGGAGGGGAAGCATACCCGGCAGTCCTCGCCTCCCCAGGACACGGTCCTCCCTCTTCAGGAATGTGGTAGCTCCTCTAATATATGTCTGACATTTTGATGTGGGGCAAATAACCTGCCCTTGCACCATTAGCTTACAGGTATCGCCTCGCCCACGCTAAGGTGTCTGCCCTGCACTAGTCAAGTGCCGCTCTGGGTAAAGCATCTTTCAGCAAAGCAGGGTACAAAAATCACCCAGCCTTGAGATGGAGCAGCTTTTCACTGGCATGAGCACTCAAGAGACAGGGAAAAAGGCAAACAGCAAGCAGACAACCAGGCGCCATGAATGAGAAACGCAGGGTTACAGCCTGTTTTTTAGCAAGACAGAAATGCAAACCTGCGGCGTGTCGTCGTCTGCCCCCCTCCTGGCTCTCGGTGCTGGATTGAACAAGGTAATCACGGCACTGCCCGGCAGCTTGTCGGTCCACGGGATCAGTTGCTCGGCAGCGGGCAGCAGCGGTGGCATCCGCTGACAAGCGAGAAGAGGCCACGAGGCAGTACAGAAGTAGAGGATTTGTGTTAAGGCTTCGGGACTGTCTTAAATCTCCGACATCTGCCAATTTAAGTACAGCTGAATCGCTGGATAATTCTGCTGGTGGCGCTCCTGGGAACACCCAGCCCAAGCAGAACAATTTTGAAGGAAATTACTTGAGCTGGGATTTAGTGTTGTCTCTTTAGCTTGTGGAAGAGATAATCTGGCCCATTTAATGTGGAACAAAATTTGCTCTGTTTCACAGGCGTAAGGAGATAGTTTTGCCTTGAGAAAGCAGCAGTAAATGACTCTGAAGTCCTGCTGTCACTCGTTCGCTGAGCTGCTGTGATATGGAGTGGCAAGGGCTGTTTGTTTTCTTGGGCCACTTTCTACATATAAGTAACGCTCTTTTTATAAAGAACCCCACTTAGTCTTATGACAAAATTCCTCTAGTGTGACACAGAGGAGCATTGACATCATTCCTGAAGGCTGGAGAATTTATGGCACAGTTAATTATTAATTTGGCTGGCATTTGTAAAGTAGAAAGGAGTTCTTGTGCTTTTAGGCCATGCTCTCAGTGTGTAAATCTCTTGTATGGCTGCCATAATAATATTCCTGCAGCTATGTTGTCACCTATTGTAATTTTTCTGCTAATAAGAAAATTTAAACTAACCAGGAATCCTAAATTTGGAGACTAGTTGTTTATTTCAAATATACTCTAGAGAAATAATAATGCAGTTCTGCTCTGAATTTAATTTAAACAGGAACAGGCAAAACAAATCTCTGCGGAGGGCATTTGACAATAATAAAATATTTCTCCCAGCGGGTGAGCTGGTAGCAATTGTATTGTTGCCATCAAAGCTCACGTTTCAGCAGGTCATTACCATCATAACAAGCCCTTGGACCAACTGGCATGGACATGCAACATTGAGCTCCTGATGGGCACATTATTTCAGACCTTTAACTTCATGGAGAACAAGACAAATACTCCTGGGAACGGAGGATTATATTTTGAAATTCCTTTCTTTTCTGTTCTGCTTAATAATAAGAGCCTGCCTGTAATCAATCTACCGCCACTTGCTTTTTCATATTAACGGAGATTGTAAGGAGCCAGGCTTGGGAATCTGAACACTGAGAGAGAGCGGCCTTTAATCTTAACAAAATACTAACGATTAGCATGGTCGGGATGTGGCAACACAAACTCTTTTGAACACTTGTGAATAAAAATGTTAAAAGCAAATAAATGCGCCCATATTCTTTTCTCTGGTTGCTTTTTTTTTTTCTCCTTCTTTAATAGCAACCACAAGGAGGAAGTTTCTGATCTCTATGTTAGAGACAACCTATACACACAGCCTCAGCGTCTTCTCAGACAGGAAAAAACACACGCCTTGAGAGGCAGCTACAGCAGGCAGGCTGGATAACGAAGGATATAGTAATTAGCAAAGTGCCATGTGAAGTCAGAGACCTACATTACACAAGAGAGACGAAATGCAAAGTAATGGAAAGGTGCAGGTAAAAAAAGCTGTTAAGGAAAATAAACAAAGGCTGTAGAAAAAAAAAATCAGAAAACAGATGGAAGCTGTCCCATTCTTGAGTTTAGCGCAGGAGCCAGGACAGGTGACGTTCAGAAAAAAAACAAAGAGGTGTTTTCTGCCACAAAAGCCTGCACAGAAAAAAATCTCAGGTGTTTTTGTGCTTAGGACTTTTTTTTTTTCCCGGAAGGGTGTTACCGGGCGATGCTGCAGGAGGACACTTACAGAGGTACAGCGTGGGGGCTTGTCCTACTAACGACAATACTTCCATCTCTGTTACCTTTCAGAATCCATCTTTCTTTTGTTTTGTTTTTGGCGGTATAGGTTGGGTTTTTTTACATATTTGACCTCTATCAGTATTTCAGCAGCATTGGCACTGCGTATGAAGAAGCACACATAACCGCATGTGTAATAGCACTGACTGGTGCGTGATTTTCATGCCGTTCCTTTCTCTAAGAAAGGATCAGCTGGAGGGACCACACCGGGCTATTTTTTATTGGTGTTTGCCAGACCTTTTCACACTGTGAACTCACAAGGTCAAAAAACGCCACCAGCCAAACAAAAAGCCCAAATTCCATCAAGCTGGATGACTACTTGGATGCGAAGCTCCAAAGAAAACTCGGAGCCCGTCAGAAACCCCACGCCATTTAGTAGCCAGCTCAGCAAGTGGCGCGTTTTCCTTTTGCATCAATACTGACGGCATCGGCCAGCTTGCGAGCGGGCACGGGTGCCAGCGTAACAGCGTGGGAGGAGCGGAGCGCTCCACAGCCAGGCTGGCACCGTGGTAGGGGTAGAAGGCTGTCAAACAAGCACCTACAGTGGCAAACCCGTGCTCTTACACTGGGATGGCTGCTTTTATTGGTGCGAGCGGGGGAGAAGGGGAGGGGAAGGGCGATGTAAACCACGTGAGTCAAAATCTAGTTTGGCTGAGCTAAGCCATATCCACAATGGGAAGATTCTGTCGGTTTGCCGATCTCCTTATTTTAGCTAAGTGGTGCTGCTGCCGCCGGTTGTGTTGGCGGAGCTACGAATACTGGCGCCCCAAGCCTTTATTTTTTTTTTTTCTTTAAAGATTTAGTAGCTATTTGCATAGTTTAGAGAGGTTTGCACTCCTAGCCTAATTCCCCACAGGTACCTACTGAAACACTTCTGGCTACCGAAATGTTTCCGATGGATTTCTGTGCCCGTCCTGGCTTTGTGGCAGAGACGGTGTAGGGAGAAGACAGAAAGACAGAAAGAAAGAAGAAAAACAAAACAACTCTGCAGAAGTGGCTACGTCTCAGTGGCCCCTGCGTTTTCTCTTCTGTGATGCTAAATTTATGATTGTACGGTGCTTCACGATCCTCTCATGAAAAATGGTACAGAAATATTAATTATGATTTTTTTAATGGTATGTAAAAACTTTAACCGATGATTATAGACCACCACGTGTTGAGGAGCAGGAGGAGTACCACTGGTTACATTCTTTTTTTTCCCCTTTGTGTGTGAGAATTTGTAACACTACTTTTTTCACTTTGAAGTTATGGTGCAGTATTACATTTTCCTTTGAAGAGGTACTTTGCAATAATTCAAAACCAAAGCAGTAAAAAAAAGGGGGGAAAAGCCAGTTCTGTGCACGCGTATGTACGTGGGTATGTACGTATGCCCGCGTACACAGCAGGGTCAACACTAAAAACCAGTTTTGACCTCCTTCGAAGAGTCCACGCAGGATTCATCTTTCTATTGTTCTGCTGCTCCTTTTACTCACCCCCCTCTATTTCCTAGGACGGTTAAAATACAGAAGGTACCGGTAGCAGGGAAGAGGCACCTGCCCGTTTCAAGGCTTATCGCTACTGAAAGAGCGCGAAGCACAAAAAGCCCCCGGTGCTGCCCCGGTAGCTCGGCCGACACAATTCCCGTCCCCGAGCATCATCGTTCTGTGCAGTAGCCTTTGCGCCATCAGCCAGAATCTCCAGAGAACGGCCAGCAGCGAAGGTGAGAAGTATGTTGGCAAACACAACGACAAAATACTATCAAGATAGGCTAAAAAGCAAGAAAAGCACACATTAGCACTTCTGTGACGGTTCCAGAAGGGTCCGCAGGAAAGAGGGGCTGACCCCCGGCGCCGGGGGCCGCGGCCTTGCCGAGGGAAAAGGCCGGGAGGCCGCTTACGGCCAGTCTGCACGCGTGCTGCGCAACCCCCCTGCGTCCCGACGACTTATCAGTGCTCTTCATTAACGCCAATCTATAGTATTGCTCCGGTGGCTATTTACTTCCATTCGGAAAAGCTGGATCAAATAACACAGTTTGGTTTTTTGTTTGGTTTGATACTTTTTTTTTTTTTTACCCAGAACACATAAAAGGAGGAAGCATTCCTGCAGTAGGAAATGAATGACAGACTCAGTTGTTGATGGAGAAAGCAAATAAGTACTTCTAGATGATATTAATGCGATCCTAAAATAGTGGGAAAGTTTTCTTTTATGACATTGACAGAGAGGCGATGATTCTGAGTAATGCGGGTTGATGCGAAGATGCTTTAAGATTAACTAAGCGCTATATAAAGGCCTGCCAGCCTGAATTCTAATGTGCTATGAGACATTTTGCATATTTAAGAGTATGCAAAATGTCTTGCACCACAGTGGAATTCATTCTGACACGGCTTTATATAGCATTTATTTACATTCATATTGTACTTTAAGGGAGAAGTGGTAACGCCGGCTCCTCTCTGAATGGAAGTAACAAAAGGTAATGCTAATTGCTCGGTTTCCTTCTCCGAAAAAGAAAATAAAACCAAAAAACCCCCACAACACAAAAATAAAATAAAAGCAATCAAAAGTGGAAGCTTGTTTAATATTGCTCTACCATCATCCTGAAAGGCATAATAATTTGAGTTACACATCTGAACTGATTGGAGTTACAGAATCATATCTCCTTTTTGCATTTAACAATATATACAATATAAAATAAATACATTTACACAAATGGACATTGGTTGGAGCACACGGTATGATACACATCACAAAAATATACAGTTGATTGCTATACAGATGTGAAGCCCATCTACAGCTATAGACATGTTTGTTTTTATTTGTTGTTTTGTTTCGGTTTTTAACTACTGGCTATTATGCAACTCCTGGATTATTATAAGCAGTTTAATTTTCTTTGTCCTTTTGCGATCTTTGCACGATAAGACTGCCATAAAATGTTTTCCTAGGCAGGTAAACAGAGACGCTTAAATAATTAAAATACAATCACCAACACCCATTTTCTCTTCTATAAGAAAAATAGCAGTTTTAATTTTTTATATCTTTTTATGTTATCATTTAAATGCAAAATAGTGGAATAAATACAACAATCTGATCTGATTGAAACAAATGTGTAACTTCTGGGAGTTACACAATCATATTGCTTTAAATAAGAAAAAATTAAAAAATGAAGCAAAAATAGAAATTAAATTGTTATGGCTAAAACATACACCCTTTGAAATTTTCCCAACACTTCACATTAAGTAAGTGGTCTTGAAAGAACTCTTCTCCAGCAAGGTTTAAGATGAACAACGTTATAAAGCCCGTGCAGTTCTTTTAGCTATGTTTCAGGCAATGCTCTGACAGTCTCGAGATACTTGTTCTTTTGCAGCTCCAAAAAATTACGGAAAATGAAAACTAAAGTTTGCACCGTGTGCCTTGAACACATCTCCATTTTCTGTGTGGTTTTGTATACTTCTAGTCGATTGGCTTTTGACCCTGAAGCCCAAGTTCTTTAATGTGATACAGCAAAAACAATATTTATATTATATATTTATATATATATAGCGTACTTGAACAGTAGCAACTTAAACCCTGCACAAACTTTCTGGAAAATAAACTTTTTTTTTTGCACTCTTACATATATAAATAATCTTATAGAATCAGCACCTTTTTCCCAGGAGTTGTATTTTTTTTTTTTTTGACATTTTTCAAAAGGGATGTGCCAATTTCTGAACTCCTATCACAGCTATAAATTTCAAGTTATTGACCATCTGAATGAATTGCTAATGATGATTTACCTAGAATCACACTACAGTCACTTCTCTACTGAGAAAACACAATCTACGATATAGTCCCATATAGCTAATGATAGATACACAGTTTTTTTTTTCCTAGCACGAGGCCAATGGAGCGTCAGCCCATTGTTATTTTGTTTAAAGCACACAACGTAGCAATAGTTTTGGAAACTTGTCCCCACCAAAAAAGTTTTGCAACAACACAGAGCGAGTTAATAACAACATCTGAGAGATGATTGAATAAAAGCTATATTTACAGCGTTTAAAAATTAGACTTATCTATAATCTTGAAATATTCAAAGTTTTATTTCTAAGCTATACATTGGTATTCTATAATAAACTGTTACAGAAATTATCCCTTGTTTTGAAAATATCATGATTTCAGTGTGTATCTGTTCATAACGAGTATTTGTTTGGAGTTTCGATCTCTTAATTATTACTAGGAAGAACCTTATTACCGGTAAGGAATAGAATATACTACTGTAATCTCCTGAGGAATTGTACATCCAATATTGTCTCTAATTCTACCCTGTGTCTATAAGCACACACCACAAGAATCCAAACACCACAAGAAGAACAAGACGACAGTCTTTGAATGCAACATAAAAATTCAGAAAAGCACAGCAAACATGAAACATTGAAAAGCTGAACTACATTTCTTTTGTTTGTTAGGATTACAATTTTAATTACATCTGTGTACATAGAATAAGGATGTTCACATAGTACAGGGAGCAGCTACTAACACTGGTACATTGGTATAGCATTTGATGGAGGTTATTGTTTATTGGTTATTTAGCGACTGTAGTTTTCTGGGGGCATCTAATCGGTTTATACATTAGATTACACCTCGTAACAGTCTTGAAACTGACTGACTTTCATGCTGTGACAATACTGGTTGAAAAGCACATATACTGGTTTAGCTACTTGTTAAAGATTGCCATTTACAAAGTAAAATCTAAATCAATAAATAAGGTACAGAAGTGTTAAATTCTTCAATTTGGTCAGAAGTCTACTACTCTGATTTCTTGATTTTGCAAACGTCGGCATTTGCCTTATTGCCTCTAAGCTACTATTGGTTCATAGGGTTTTTCTGCGTGTGAGGTTATAATTTTGCAAACAGGCAGTATCTCGTTCATTTGCAACTGAAGCAGTTAGAAATCACGTAGCAACTATACCTTTGTACAGTCGCTGTCTCCTAACACTGTTACAGATTGGTATTTGACATGGAGTATTTATATGTTAGACTACTCGGATATACTGTAGGTGTAATCTAATCCTTTGAGTCAGTGAACATTTAGTTATAAACTGGAGCTCATGTTAAGAAAGTGGATGTTTTGGACCAGACTGGCACACAACATAAATTGCATCCGTGATAATATGCACCTTCCCTTCAACTATTGCTTTAGTAAGATAAATTCCCACATTAATAAATGGCTGAAAACTGGTAAAGCTGGTACAAAAAAATCTCCGTTAGTAAGAAGAAACAAAACATTTAAAAAAATCTTCCTTCAGGATTCATTTGTCCTTCATTATTGTTCATCATTGTTCAAGCCAGCACAAAAATGCAGTATTTCTTTCTCTTTAGTATTGCATGAATGAATAAAGCTTAAACTATTCCCTGAAAAAGTTACATCGTAGCTAACCTAAGAAATATCTGGAAGACTTGAAAAAACAATTAAGGAATCAAATGGCTGTAACTGATCTAGATGGAAAATGCAATGATAAGAAGCAGCCGATGCATCGTCGCTTAGTCGTCTAATTAGAGACTGCTCCTATGAAATCTAATACTGCATTCAGTCAGTTCATCGTGTTGTACTGTACTGCTAGGTACGGTGGTTCTCTCTTTGATTCCTTTGTCATTGGGGACATTATGGTTCATAATAAGTTCACTGGCATCCATATTATGGATTTCCATCCTTTGGCAGGCCTGGCTTCCATCTCTCTTCAATTAGAGACCTCTTTTAAAAAGTTCAGCAGCAAAGAAAAAAGAGAAAAGGAAAAAGGAAAGGAAAGAACAGAAAGGAAAAGAGAGAAAAGGAAAAGAAAAACTGCATCAGAAAGACACAGAAGAAAAAGTTGAAAGCTGCTTCACAGTCTTGCTGCTAAATATCAGTGCAGTCATGTTTTCCTTAATTAAACACTAAGTTTCTTTGCCATTATTATCCTGTTTATTTTTCCCTTTTTTTTTGTTTTGTTTATTTTTATTTTTTTTTTGTTTTGTTTTGTTTTGTTTAAAACGTGCATGATGGGGAAGCCCATGATGCTTTAGTCAGACCTTGGCCTCCAGCATTTCCAAAAAAAGTTTGTGCATGGGGACTTTGCCTTCCAGTTTGATGTTGTAGAAATGCTGCACAGCCTTGGTGGAGGTTTGCCTCAGAAGCGGGAGAGTCATCAACATCTTGCCTGCGCGACGTGGGTCTTCCATGTGCTGCCCGGCCTCATAATCCTGCAGAGCCTCGTGTAAGACGTCCTGCAGTTTCTGCACTGCCTCAACATCCTCTATGTGCATTGAGTCTGCAAAACAAAGGAGCAACAGGAGGTTTCAGTTTGGCGTCAGATAACGCTATGGCTGCACACCACTTTCACTGGTTCTGTCTGTCCATCCTCTTTCACAAAGCAGGAAGATAATTACCCGCTAATTTCTGTACTGACCTTCAGGAAAATATCTGGGACCGCTGTGGAACTACAAATGCATAATTAACTCTTGCGTAAGTAATCCTTCTCCTCATCCTCCTCTAACGACTAAAGCAGTCACTCTCGCTGCTCCATAACAGTTACTGCTTTGAAGAAATGATGGCGCCAAAGGGCTGTAGGAATTGAGGGCTGCGTTTTTTCAGGGAAGCAGGAATGACTGCCCTGCTATGGAAAAGCTGGGTAGAATTCTGTGTCAGGCTGCAAGGCTGTGGAGCGGGAAGCCATGGTCGTTACCCAGCGCTCAGAGACGCTAATCACGGGATTAGGACCGCTGCAGGGACACAAGGGAAAAGCGGGTTTGATGTGATTTCCTGATAGGTTTAGCAAATTTTTTCTCCCTCAGGCACATTCAGACAGACAGGCAACACTTAGGATGTTCCTGAACAGCTTTTGTTCTGTGAAGCTAACATCTCCTACAAGGTGTAATCCTTCCCTCCCACCCACTCAGGGGTGGTTTATCTTGTTACTGTTGGGGTTTTGCACTTTTTCTAAATCACTAAAAGCAAGCACCTCGCCCTGTACCTTTCCAGGTGAGATGTTTTGGAGCTGTAAGTATTGGGTGACAAGCCTAGACACAACGCACACCAGGAACTAAACTAAACTGCTACATGACCCGGAAAGATTAAAGAAATGGAAGTGTGAAATAAAAAGAAAAGACCTAACTGAAATAACTGGAAAACCCTCAACACCACAGATACAGAAAGGGAAGATGTCCCCGAGAACACGCAGGTACGGGACCATACTGAGATGACTTCGGATGAGCAGCCCTAATTCTCTGATTTTTATGTAGTCATAAATGCCAAAAAAACCCCTGATGTGGTCCAAAGTGAGGTGAATGCAAGTAAGGAAGAACAGTCGTAGGTGAAAGAGGCCACCAGACAGCCCCCTGTCAGCTCCCAAAATCTGGGTGGTCAACAGACTTACAGAGCCAATAAAACACCATGTGAAAATATAACTGCTGCGAGGGGGTACAAGTCCTAGGGATGGGCTACACTGTGCAAGCTTAACTCAGGGTGAAAGCAGGACATGGCATTATTAAAGTGTATCACTGAAAACTCTAGTTAGTACAACGCTGCTTTGCATCTTAATTTTTGGTTTTGGATTAAAGCTCCTGTTCCCAGGAAGAATAATGACTGAGGAGTTGGATAGTGAAGAACCCACTTCTACCATCATTTCCAAGCCCCGTATTAAGCGGTCTGATGCCCTGGATCAGTATTTTGACAGAGCCTCATGTTTTACCCCGTTGATGATAAAAACATCAATTTTTGCATGTGCTTCAAATACCTGAATTATGTTCAGAGAATTAAATGCATCTAAGATTCATTTCCTAAAAGCTGACGTGCAACTATTTCCCCAGATAATTAGGCCAGATAGTAAATACGTCTCTCTTTTCCAACACAAACATGTAAACCAAAACGCAAACCAGTAAGTAACAGGTTAACAAAATTGTTCCAGCTTCTATTGTCAAAACAAATGTGCAAATTGAAAAGAAAAAAAATAAAAGTTACAGCTCGCTCTAAAACAGACACTTAATTATATACAAGTTTGGATCATTTAGCACGTTTTATTGATTCTGATGACAGTTTATCTGTTAATTACACATAATGGAGTCCTATGGGAATTTTACATGTTTAATAATTCTGAGTCTTAGCGAATCCATGCTCTAAGAAGCATGCAGTTAAGACATACGCTGCAGGGATGCGATACTGCACATCAAGGTGCACTGTGCTGAAAGCAGAGAAACGCAAAAATATCTCTCCTAGGGAAAAAGAAAGCTACAACATTTTAAAAAAGATGACAGGGAACTATTACCTCTAGCAAAATCTAGTTCTATTTAATGTGAGACCCTTCCCCAAATCCATACATTTTTGATAGTTTTCTAATATGGCAATTCTATTAAATAATTCTGTGTCAATAAGAGAAAATCCCTGAATTCTGTGTCCTACAAACAGATGTTACTGATACAGACATGCTAACACGCACACACAAACATGACTGACGCCTTAAGCATAGCGTCCAACCACCAGACTTAATTTGGAATGCAAACTCCAAACAAACTGTCATCTTTACTCCCTGACTCTTTAGCAAGTCCTTGGATGTGCTACTCCAAATCATTTTTCTATAAACCACGCACAATTTGTGCAGAAATTACACATCTTTTCCTCTTCTCCCCATGGTGCCAGGGCCAGATTTGCTGGGGAACCAGATAGGCGCGTTTTAGCAGCAACAAAATGCCTGGCGAGTCAAAGTCTCACCAGGTTCTTGTGCATTTTTTTTTTTTTTACACTGTACAGCATAGAGAGACGGGTCTTTCTGGAGACCTTGACTATAAATGTTTAGTTTTTAACCCTCTACAAAACTGGTCTGATTCTTCCCAGAATGCGACCATGTTTGAATTTGCAAATACATGGACGGAGTCCGGATTACTGTATTTTTCGCACAGAGATTAAACTTGCTTGAGAACTTCAGCTCTGCAATGTGGATAGCAATTTGGCCTGCAGCATTAGGAATATATATGCTCTACATATTTCTTCCACAGAAACTGAGTAAGAAGAGAAAAGAGGAGGAGAACACCCCTAGAAAATGCAAGATCAGAAGGTGAATCAAAACCTGCCCTCTGATACAGCTATTACACTCCACGCTCTCAAACTCTTCCACTGTGTGGACAACATCTTAAAAAAGGGGATCTTATCCTCTCCTTGCAGGGGTGACTGTATACCATCCCTCCGGTAAACAGAGCAATTGCTTACACGGAAAAGTAATAGCAGCAAAGCAGTTAATGCATTTGTTGCTGTCTTTGAAATCAATTTAGCAGCTGGGAAGAACGTGACCAGCCAGCTCTCTGCTGGCCTGATGCAAGCGCTCCGCTGCCCAACAGTGGTTCATGGAGCAGAGTTGAGGAAGCTGTGCCTTGGGAAACAGAATTTGTCACAGGAAATGAGGTAAGGAAAAACAGCAGAGAGAGGGGCACTGCCAAACAGTGATTAAGACTTCAAACTGTTCTTTTAAAATGGCGATTTAGCTTGGAAGATTTAAAAATGATTTAATCAAATTACTATGATAATTTAACTTCCCATTTACAGGAAAGATTCAAACTCATTTCAGCTTTACCCATTCTAGGGTCTGCTAATGTTTAAATGCAAACTCACTAAACCTGTGCTATTTAATTAGACAATGATTCAGCTCGCAGATTGCTCAGGAAAATATTAATCTCTACAAAGATCCTTCTTCAAGTTTTAGTCTTACAGTTTGGAACTTCCACTTTATTCCCGATATTAAACGAATGTAGATCTTAATCCCTCAGGCGTAAGTCTTTGAAAATAAGGGAAATGGCTGAAAATGCTGAACTATCCAAGGGGAAAAGAGGAGGAAAAAGAAAAGAGAAATCTTTTCAGTAACTACAGACTGGCAGATGTTGAAGTGAATTCAGAGCAGGTTAACTTACTGCTGATAAACCCAATCCTCACTAGTAAGAGAGGGCAACGTCAACAAGAACCACTATAATTTAAGGAAACGCAGAGTCTGTGTGACAATCCAGAAACAAAGAAATAATTCCACAGACAATATCAAATTGAATTATAAGTCAGGTACAAAGATTTTGAAAATTCTTCCTACACCGAGAAGAACCCTACAAATGATACTTTTTTTTTTTTTTTTTGTAATGTGGCTTTGTAGACAGCGTGGATAATTTACAATTACATCGTACACAGGTAATATCCAGAGAAAACCTAAACTTAGATGTAATACACTTAAAAATCAGTGCCTGTATAAAGAATGAAATCAAACAGGGTAATTTAGAAGTGTTGCCATTTGAAAGCCAGCAGGGTTTGATCTTAAATGTCCTGCATAAAAAGGATCCCAGGCTGGTGAAACTGAAGACCTCAACAGACAAACACAAGACTTGTTTATATGACACACTGCTGAGAACATAGGATTTCAGTCTAGAAGTGGGGAAAAGTTGTTACTGATCAGTGCTGCGATGCAAGAGAGAGAGATGAGGGATCAACAAATGAGGACATTGACTCATTGAGGTCTGCTTTGCAAATCTCATTCTATCCTTGCAAATGCTTTCTTTCACCATCACGGGATGGGAAAATAGAATTGTACCTCTTCTGATCAGCCGATTGATCGTATCATTGTGCAGAAATAGGAGAAAACTAGAGTTCTCGTCCAAGAAAAATACCACAAGGCCCAGACAGAAATTCAGATTACAATCTACCTTATTTAAAATTCAAGCTTCATCTCAAATGCAGCAAACAAACATCCAGCCACCCAGAAATCATTCAGAACACACCACAAAGGGTGACAACTAGCTAAACACTGGAAAGCACCTGAACTGAGGGCAAGGAGAACTCTCAAAATACTGCTCTGAGGAGAGTTAAAGGCTGGTATGTATTTTGTACATAACATCACTACGAAGCAGTAGAAACCCAGGGGGTCTCAAATGAAGTATTTCTTCATGTCAAAAAATTCAGGCAGCATAAAGGAAGAAATTATTATAGTGAATCAAGCAGCAGGGAGTATGGAGCAGCGAATGCACACATTAAGATGCTGATAAAGCACATCAGAGAGGTAAATATCAACAGGTACTTGAAAGACAGCGATCGCTGTGACGTTTGTCATTCCGTATAGCTGAGCAGTTCACAAACCCGAACCAGATAAATCAGTTTAGAAAATTGTAGGATCCTGGAAGAATTGGACAGGATGAAGAGTAAGAACAGCAGGCATAATGGTTTTTGCTTTATGCAAGGACAAAAAAATCCTAATCTGGATTATGTCTCAAATAAGAGGAATTTATTATCTAGATTGTATTGCCAATCCAAAAACCCCACGCAAACCACTGCAGTGCTCATTGACGGGTGAACTGTTCTCAGAATTACAGAACCCCTTCCTCTCCTGCCTGAAACGTATGCCAGATTTACACAGGGAAACTTGCATTTTTGCGAAGTGCTTGCTCACATTGTGTTTCTATATAATTTTTATGAGAAGCACAACAGAATGACATTTTGAAAAGCATATTGCTTAAGACAGAAGCAACCCATGGAAATTGTTGATAGCAAATCAAATGAGGTTCCTGGTTCCCTCACCCAGCATGAATTCCCATCCTTTTCCAGTCTAGAATTGAAATTGCCCCAGATACTTACTTTGGTCCTCCCTGTGTAGGATCAACAAATATACTTAGTTTTGACCACCAATTTGCCTGTCTTTCCTCAACAGAACTATTTGCTGGGGTCTGCATGGTTAGGCTAAGAGACAAGCACATAGACAAACAAAATATTTTCCCTTGCGAAAGAGTATGGCAAAAATGATCTGACATCTGGGTTATTCTACTGGAAACAGACACTTCAATCAGAACGTATCTTGGAAATTGAAGAGGAATAAATTAAGAACTCCTTGTCCATAGGAATTATAGGCAGTGGAAACCAAAAAAGTAAAACGAAGGCTTCTATTATTGATTTTAGTGAACGAGGTCTTAGTCTGGATTGCATTGGTTTGGCCTACTTTTAAAGAGAGACAGGAAAACTAAAGCCTCAAAACAGCTTTTAAAACACAGTAGGAAATGAAGATGTAGTAAGAAAAGAAATTATTTCACAGAACATGCCTATTTATTTCAGGGGCTAACTGGATTAGCAGTGAACTAAAACCACAGGCATACGGTAAGTTAAAACATAGTAAATCACCTTTTTTTCTATTCCTGAAATGGCTTATTTTCCACAAGGGTAAGTAGTAAGGGCAATAAATAAAGGAGTATTTCCACAATGCAGAACAAATTGCATACTATGAGCTGGTTTGAGTACCTACTCAATAGGGCTACTAAAACTCTGGAAAACGGGAATTCGAATGATAGAGCTGGGGGGTAAGATACCAACTAAAAGAAAATGTTGAATGAATGCTTCAAAATCCTTTCTGTTCACTACAAGGTACAAGTAATTGCCATAATTACCATGGAGAGCCACTAGTTTAGTGCTGTGGAAAAGCAGGATGAATAACAGTGAAGACTAGCTATTGCACTGGTGACGCAGCAGTTCATACCGTTGCTTTCCTACCCAGGAAATCCAACTGTCAGCACGGAGCTGGCCCTTGGCAGATGCAGCACAGCGCTCCCCTCCCAGCCCTGCCCAGCGGTAAGGAACCCGGGGCTCTGTCCTGCCGCCGACCACTGGGCTGGCCTCGCTTCTTGCCCTTCGTGAGTCTCAGGCTGCTAACGTGTAAATAGTATCTAACTATTTCGTAACTAAGTGAGGGATATCTCAAAGTTACTCAGTTACTAGACCAACTACCAGAAAAAGAAAAAAAATATTAAACCATTAATTAACTCTGCTACCATTTGCTTAATGCTATCATTAAGCAAATGGTAGCAGAATTATTTATTTTCTCTAAGAATTGTGGGTGCCATCTATTTGATTACATGAAAACGGAATATGAAGAAGCAGCTGTGTTCAAGCAACACAAAAACTCTGACTATAGTGGGAACTTCCTTTTCTAAAATATTGTTTCTATGCTTTACCACTCTCTATACAAAATTACATGAAAGAGTTAACAGACCTCGCTGTTTATATTTGGCAAAATAAATATTGGTAACACACCAGTAACACACAGGTGTGTGTATATATATTTTATGTATGCCTATTCATGACAGATGCGTTTTAATCATTAATCCTAACACTAACAAGACGACTAAATAAAATAAAATGAAAAAACTGACATTATTAGAAACTAAATATAGTACATTATGACAAAAGATAAGTCACAGTCAATACTGGGAATAAAGATGATGTCCTGTGGAATAAGTGATTTACAGGGTTCTACCAATTAATTTTTATTATTAGAATATTATTTAATGGTGATAGCCTAGTGCTCTGAGTACTTTTTTGGTGGCTGGAAAGCTAAATGAGTTGTAAGAACAAACTAATTTTTTTACTGGGATAGAAGATTGTGTAACTTTACTGGCATCGATGTCAATCTGTGCTTCATTATGCTAAAATGCACAAGATACTTCTTGGTTCTCACTTCTTCAGTACTGAAAGTGTGCCGGGTTTTTTTAGGAGAGTTAATAAGAGAGACCAGAGATTCTGATGGTGAGTGGAGGTCCTTTTCTCCTTCTGGTGGTACAGGCTAGACAACTAGTATTAGAATTTAAGATTAAATTTTCAGCAGTGCACAGGGTTATACTTTTAAGTGCCTAGCATCCACATTTGGGTCAGATTTTTCAAGATGCCAGCAGCCTATTAGGCAGATACACACAGATCAGATTTTCCAATGTGCTAATGTATTTTGACACTCTAGCTCCTTATGTTAGGTCTTAGATGGGAACTGAGCTTCTCTTAAAAATCTGTTCTCAGTTGTGACTCCTAAGCTCTTCTGCAACATTTGGCCTGAAGGCACAACTTAGTCCTTACTGATTAGGCAATTTCAAAAAACTGCTCACCTGCAACTCCCTTTTAGTATTACCTAATCGATACATGAAAGCATTTTCTAATACAAAAGAGACGAGCAGGTCATCTTTTCTGTGTTGGAGTGTTCACGTGTGCGTGTGCGCACTTGTGTACGCTTCAAACAAATTTTGTAAATATTTCACCTTCCCTTACACACGAGGAAGTAATTGGTACATGCATGTTTTGGAAACCATTCAAAGCTGATTTTCTGCGTGGGTAAACAAAGTGCTCATTGGTGCCAGCTTGGTTCATTTGGGCGGTGTGAGGCGGAACACAGGGCAGTTACATCCTGCAGCTTCAGGATACCTACTTGCTTTTGTGTAGAGAAGATAGAGAAAGACAGAAGGAACTTGTGATACTGACAGGACAAGGGCAATGCCGTGGTGAGGGGAACTTCTCTGGATTTCAAGCATAAACGCTGTATTAATTGCTACTGAATCAATGTGGATGTTTAAAACTAATCTGATAAATTCCATATTAAGCACTACATATTAAATGTAACTGTTGAAATCATGCCTGTATAGACTTTAACGTACAGAGGACTGAATTGTCTATACATTCCAGTATTGTGCTCTTATATATGCATTTAAACTTTTCAGGTGCTATATGCGCTCCATTTGAAATCAGTGACAATCTACCAGGTTGATACATCTTGCATTTCTGGAAATTTACAGAAGCGGTGTGGCGTTGGCCAACCCTGCAAAGAGAACATTTGATAACGGCTGCCAGAGAATCTCCCTGAAAAACAGCTCCTCCTCCCCACCTTTTAGAAGGCAAATGGCAGGATTATCTCAGGTCGAAGTACTACACAAGTAGACCTGTAGACCTAAAGAAAAGTTAGCAGCTGGGGTGTTTTAAGGCTCACAATACTGAGATTTGTTGGCCAAAGCAAAGCTTGTGGTATTTATTCAAACAAAATACAATCAGTATGAAGACAAGCTACAATTTCTTTTTCCTGCTTCTATACACCAGCTGGGAAAGTACTATGACACCGTATCATAAATCACTAACACATATACAGAGCTATAAAACCATCTTTGTCTACTGTTTACAGTAGAGTCAACCTGGGATTCTTTCTAGACAGTGGGGATATGGCAAAAATGTCTGAAATGCCTAAGATTTCTTATTCTACTTCATCCATTCTCTCTACAGCTATAAAAAGGCTAATATATTTTAAACCAGAAAAATAAATAGTGGAAGTTTTGGAAGAAAGCAGTCATAGCAACAAAATACATTAAAATGTCAATTGCTAACTGGTTGATTTTATGATGGCATTTTTCTTTTTCTTCGGATTTAGCTGCATTTACATTAATCAAGTTCATAGTTATGTGAAAACAAGCTACTTCTGGTTTTGTATGTAAAAAAAGACAAAAACTTTTTAAATTTTTACTTTAATTTTAGTTAATTTTTAGCAGCATTTGTAAATTAAGACACTAGGGGTCTGATATTCTTTGATGGCCTGTAATTCTGCAGGTGCTATTTTACACCTACAGGTTAGTGTAGCTACAGCTGACAGAAGTTTGGTGTCTGCTGCATGTACAACCTGAAGCTGAAATGTTGAATGTCAGTAGCCAAAACATTCTGTTGAAAGGGAAGTTGAGTGGCTGGGCTGCTATTTAACTCCTCCTTGCAATAGTTTGATTTTAAAATAGCAATTTTATTTCTTTTAGGATGAGGGAAGGAAATGTTTTCACCTAAATGTGCCCTGAATTTTAGTATGCCGAATTGTATTTATCTCTGACATTATCCTGGTTGTAATTCCCAGCGAAGTTAATGAAGTTACAGATGATTTTGACGCACTCTATGCACAATGTATGACTAAACTTTTTTTGGCAGCAGTGTCTTTTATTATTAAACACTGCATGTCTTTTTTTGGGGAAAAAAAAGGCGTGAGTGGTATGTAACACCATATCCCTATATTCTAGCCCCTCATCCTTTTTATCAAGTAAACTATAGAAATATTTCTAATTCAGTCTTTGAATTACAGAATCAAAATAAATACAAAAACCCTTCTCAATTTAGACTCCTAATTCCAGATAACTTTCTTGCTGTGTTCATTAAGCACAACCAATTTTGAGAAAAATCCTTCTCGTAGCTGCAAAGCATCCTCAAGTGTCTCTTTACAGTGGTCAAAAATTATAAATAGATCTTCAATTAAAAATAATTTCGATCTTTCAGAGGCATTTCACCATTTTTCTTATTCTGGAAATAAGATAATATCCTAAAACTAAGGGCAGAGTTAGTGGGGTGGAGAATATTTTATGAGGAAACTAATAAGCATTTTGGCTTTGCATGTTTTTGAATTATATTTCCAATTAAAAATGCAGAGTGCTAAATCACATTACAAAGACAAATAGGAAAGTACAACTTCATTGTTGAAAACAATTTCCCTCCTATCAATCTGAGGATTCATGCATCAATATTGTAGATGAACTGTTAATTACAAAATCAATTAAAAAATTATTTCTAAAAACAGTCACGCGTCCTGGCTCTCAGGGGGGCAATTTGGGCAGAAGGTCTCATCTCACTAGGACCGCGCCAAATCACAAGTCGTCATCCACAAGTAAGCAAAAGCAATCTGGTTTTTCATTTTTCAGCGCGGCTGAGCCCAGCCTGAGATTGATCGTCACATATGGCCCCAGAAAACAAACTGTCAATACCTTGAATGCTGCAGAATTTGAACAAATAGCCGTCCGCCCATTCAAGCCACTCATTGCATCCCATTTAACAGATTTTATTGACAGTTTCCTTCTTGTAATTAAAGGGAAAACTACTGGCCAGCAACCAAGATAAAGTTCAAAGATAGGGTCAAAACAAAAGCAGATGGAGGGGCACGGTGTGACTGTCAATGGAACATAGCATCAGAGCATGTTATTGACACACAGGTATCTAATGATCGGCACGTCATTAAAGAGGGATCTATCGTGAACTTTATGCAAATGCTAAAAGGGACTTAAGACCACAATAAAGCATTAAGGAGACACAAAAGGAAAAACAACAAAGCACAAACGATTTTTACTTATCTGACAGTATTCACTGCTTCAGCACTTTTAAATTCAAATGCAGAAAAAAAATTCTTTCTGAGATTTTTAACCCTTGCTGCACAGGTAATAATTTTTGCAGGAGCATTCCCATAAACGCAGAGGATCCGTAAGGTAAGGTGTGGTCCTTGTGAGAATAAATAAGAATTTCCTCCCTCCTCCCATATCCTGAATTCACCCTATCAAATAAATCAGTAGCTGCCTTTAAAGAGAACGTATGTAGCATATTCTAACGCATCCTTTCTGTTCATTTTAATTGCGATGATTAGACTTGCCTGGATTATGGAACGGGTTTAGGAGAACAACATCTATATTCATTTGAAAGGATCTTTGCCTGTAAAATACTCTCCAAATCATACAGTGCAGTATTCTCCACTCCCTTAGGACCATATTCCACAATTACTTAGAACCAGGAAGCTCTTCTTAGTTTGAACTGCTTTGTTTGTTGCCTTTTAGACTAAGGTCTGATTAGCAATTTCTTATTCTAAAACCGTGTTTAAAACAAGCATGCAGAAAGTATTATGGAGAAAAAAAAGAAGTGACATATTAAAAATGTAGCAACTGTCATGCTACTCTGCCAACCTGAATTAGCAAGTGCTATAGCTTTGAGGGTGACAAACTCTTCTTTCTCCAGCTTCATGCTCTTGTATTTCTTTACCAGCTGCAGTATGGCATTGTTAAGGTCAAGAAGGCCTGCCAATTTGGATTGGTCTTCATCCATAATATAATCTTCAGCGTATACGAGCTCATCCTCAAAAGAAAGTGACCGGTATACAACACCGAGAATCAAAATCTCCATCCAAGCACTCTGCAGAAGGCTCATCTGGTCAGCTAGAGACAAAGTGGAGAATCCTGAATAGGAAAAAAATACAGGAAAAACATTAAGCATGTTTGGATTTGTCAGAAATCTGCTCCTCTTTTTGATTTGTTTTTATATACATTGTGATAAAACATGTATGCACTTTATTATTCTCCCTTCTGCTTTCGTGCCTCTCCTCCCCATCCTACTACAGGAAAGTAAATCAATATAAAACCAAACGTTTTCTAATCAATGGACAAAGTTATAAACAAGTTGAAGTTTGCAGGCTCTTTCTGTAAGAATCCTATTAATTTCGGGAGTCTTGCAGCGACAGTCTGCAATTTGTATGATGTCTTCTTTGTTCTGAAATACTCGTGCTTAGTTCTAAAACCTGATGCTGTGAAACAGGGATCTGATGACTCTGTTAGCTACCACAAAACAAGAAGGATAATTTAGGAGAGGGGAAAAAAAACTTTTTTAAAAGGGAAGATTTCATGTTTTAATAGAATTAAGGTGTTTGTCACAAAGAGGAAAATTCTCTTTGAACTTTAACCTCAGGGGAAAGAGAAGTAACACCTACCCTCCACAGAAAAGATGCTAATTACTTCTGTAATGGCTCCCGCCTCTACTACACTTGTTGAAATAACAGGGTAGCATATTAAAGTGCCAAGTGAACAGCAGTCGCACATCCTTTTTCTGAGGGCAACTGAAAATGTAATAAATGCCTCTTAATGAATTTAACTGTTGCTCTTTTTTTTTTCCTGCTGTCTTTGCTAATAGGATCACTAAGGGCAAACATCTTTACTGTCTTACCTTTTCAGACTCTTGTTTACAGTACCTGTTAATTTATTATATCAAACTGCTAATATCGCAATCACATTAGGAGCTACAAAACAATATGGGAAAGGAAGTGATTCTCCTGGCCTGTTGGTGAAATGCAGTAGTTTGCCAGTTGGCACCATCAACCACAAGTACTTAATAAAATCATCAAAGGGGATTAGTCAAGCTTTTCTTAAAGGGTCTTAAGACATGTCTGAGGCTTTCATTTAGTTGTTTATGGAGCCGCTTACATGTCCTTTGACAGGGTTCGCACTGTAAGGACATTCTTTTTGGCGTCCAATTACACTTAAATGCATTTTTCTGTTTTGAAAGTCGAGAGTTACAGTCAAGCAGGAATATATCATAAACTAGCAAATCTGCAAGGCATCTACTCCAAACAAGATTTTCTCTATAAGCACTAAGCAGCAAAGCTAATACAATAAAAAAAAAAACACCCCCCCCATCCAAACCACCAGGCATCCATAAAAAAATGAAACATAAAACTGGCTGCACGCGCTCTCTCTCATTTCCCCCGCCCTTATTTGTTTTCATTTTCTCTTAGTGTCTTTTGAGTGTTGTGATAGAACTGTAGCTCTCTGCCTTCAAAAACACCAACAAAAACTGAGCCAACAACAACAGGAAACCCTTGAAGAGGTGACAATGGAAAATAACACATCTGTGATTAAAATAAATAAGAGGGAAATGGAGAAGAAATAATCATTTGAAAGGTTATAGGGAGGAATTCATGATTTCAATTAGCTTCAACATTTCTGTTCCTTCCCGTCTTTCAAGAACCAGTTTTTCTGCAGTAGCAGATGGACAGAGAACGTAGCCTGCAGCACCGTCCTGTGACAGCCCCATTCTCCCTCCCAGACACTGCTGTTAGTAAATAGATTTACACATTCTCCAATCTCCACACATCTTTCTGCCGAATAATTAAAAGCAGGATGATTAGTTTATTGAGTGGAAGGAGGAACTTTTTTATTGAGGTCCATCCACGATTTTATCAGGGCCAGCACTTTTACGGTTGTCATGAGGGTGCAGGCATCCAATTTTTCTTATCTGCCTGATTAATACAAACGCTGTTTCAGGACGCATTAATTAACAGATACAAATCTACGTTCTCATGGAAGGATCAATACAGAGAAGAAAAGAGGCATCAATGTGAATTTAGTGCTGATGATGGAGAAGGCACTCTATTGACATTTACGTGCATAGAAACTTTAAAGTTGCAGTGGAGCCCTTTTGTCCCTGTGATTTACAAATTAACAATTTTTCAGGTATAACAATGTTTCACACACTTCTGAGGAGTTTAATTAAGCAAAAAGCAATAAAATCAGTTTTGATTAAAGAAAGTTTAACCTGCAGTTTCTCTCTATTCTTTTTTTCCTGAAAACTCCCAAATTCCTCCTTTTATTTACTTATCTATTTTAGTAGAGGTTTATTTGGGAATTTTTAAATAAATATTGCTATGTTTCAATAACATTTATTGTGTACCACAGTCAAAGGAAATTACATATGCCCTGTGAGGGAGAAAAATGGGGTGTTGCCTATAATTTATTGTACTGCACTCCTGAAAAATCTGCATTCTGGTGCAGTAAATACACTAATTGTTTTTATATGACACGCAAAAAAACAGAAGAAATTTTTTACGTTATAGAAAAACTGGCAAATATAAACCACACTGTTCTGCTCTCCAATAATAAATCAAATAAACATGATTATTTTCGTCCTGATCGAAGTAACTTCCCCTTGAAAGCCTGCTCAGTGAAAGCATGTTTTAACTTTTAAAGGCATCCCTTGTGGCAATGTAAAGCTGCATCAAGTTGTAATTAATCTGGTTTTGTTTTGATTTTTCAGAAAATGTGAAAGCATCCAGCATGTCTCTTGTATCACACCAATGCCCTTTTAATTGATGTTCAGCAAGTCTCAGTTGAAAGAATAGATTACGTATGCATATGTATTTACATACAGAGATTTATTTTTAATTGTTTGGAGGCGGTTATACTTATTTCATGCCAAACTGCGCTCTGATTCTCTGAGCTTTTGTTATATGAATTCCCTAGATCAACCACGTTCTGTGACAAGTGGACATGTGCTATTTTAAAATGGAACTATTTTTAAAAAGGTCTCCAAATTAGACAAAATACAATTCCAGCCTTGCAGACCAGTGGTAGCCTTCCCAGTCACAACTGCAAGCTCTTTCCAAACCGCCCTGAGATGCTGCATGACGGCGTGGCTTTGAACTTTGTCATGCATTGTGTGGCTCCTTAATCCTGAAGAGTCTTGCAGGTCAATGTTTTAAATGTAGAACTGCATAATGGCTTTTAAACATACAGTCTTGTGTACCTTTTTCCCCTTTAGCGTGTACCATATTGGTGACAACTTTGATCTCTTTCCATCTCCCTCCCCAAGTCAGTGCCATTTAATGTATCTCAGGCATTTGCTAGCAGAATGACTCTGTACCTTGACCTGCAGTTAAATAGCATGTTTATCTGCGATACAGCGCACTCCAAATAAACCAGATGACAGTTTGCAATAACGTCATTTGGAAGGATTGAAAGGCTTCTCAAGAGTCAGGTACCCCTGAGGTAAGAAGCTTGAAGGAAGCATGTTTTGTGCCAATCCTCCTGCCATCTTCTACTAGACGCTTGTGTGCTTGACAATGATGCCATGGGCACTTGTCAAGGTTTTTTTTTTTCTTTTTGCCTAGCAAACTGATGCACTTTGCAGTCAACTTACAAAAAAGGCTAAGCATTTGAAAGTGTGAAGGGCAAAAAATATCTGACGGCTAGTCTTCAAAAATACACTTTCATTTCAGAAAGCATAAATGTTTATTTCCTGAGCTGAGTGTTGACAGAAATAGGCTGCAGTGCAGGCATATGAATTTAACCCCTGGTAGGCATTCTTTTCAGCGCGGTTTTTATGTGGCTGAATGCAAGCACTGTAAATCTACAGGGTGTCTCGTAATATCAGTTAACAATAGCACTGATTTGCTGGTTACGGATTTTCTTCCTTTTTTTCTTTCTTTCTCCTCCTTTCATGGACTGTAGTGTTTCTTCAGCTAAAAATAGATACTTTTCTACAAACAGCGTATCACACTCAAATTGTAATTATGCCGTAATGACTCACTGAGATCACCGAGTGTGGATTGAGAAAAGGTTGATTGAGCAACCGAACATATGCTTGGTTTTTTTTTTTTTCCGTTTGCATACCAGTAAACCCAAAGCTCAAAGGAAGCAGAAATAAACCGGCAGAAAGGCCTTAGCATTTTTATCATAGGAACAACCGGCAGCGAGCTGACCGCGCTCTGCAGCACTCAGCACTCCAAGTCAGCTCCAAACACAGTTCGCAGTCTCTTAGACAGGGCTGTATAAACCACAGATCTTTTCAAAGATCAGCACATGCACCACTTGCTCTCTATTTCACATTGCACACAGCTCCATGCTAAGCAGGGTAAATCTTTTATATTCCTGAAGACCCTTTCCTCTACTTCATTAAGATGGACTTCATGGACACTAACTCACTAGGGGCTAGAGTGAAGCAGCTGCAGATGGTCAAGTGCCAAAGTAAGATCTGTGCCTTGCACACAGCACTCCGAGAACTATTGGACAAAAAAAGACAGTGGCTGGACCTACCCCTACTATTATTTTCAGCCTTAAATGTTTGATGTGATCATCAGGCTCAATCAGGCTACTCTGACTCAAATCCTAGGTTTTTTCACTTTGCAGGGAGTTACCTTCCCTTCCTCTTTGTTATGTGTTTAGAAATCCAAGTATTTCATCAAAGCAGGTATGAAATTGCTGGCAAATCTGGGATTTACCCCCTTTTTCTGATAATCACCCCCCATTTATCTTACCAGTTTTTTTTGTGATTGTTAGTTTTATGAGTAAAATATTCCTCTTGCTTGCCCTGGTTTGTACCTCAAATACCTTCATTTACATTTTTTTGTAATCAAAGCTGTGCTTCAAAATGACATGTTCACTAGCATGTTGCAGATTCAATATATTTACGGAGTTAAAATATCAGAGTTGGACTTTTTAAAATTATTTACACTTAATTTTGATAGATCAACTTCCTTCTAAATGTTTTATGGGTACTGATGGTTCCAGCGCAATTTCCTTATTTCAAAAATGATGTATAGTCGCTTCTGTCAAAAAAACAAACTGATATTGTAAACACCACTTAAAAAACCTTTTCTTTCAGCCCAGATTACTTTATTTAGAGAGCACGTGACCTCATGGTCAAATGACAAACAGTGGGCCAAAGGCTTATCCCGGCTGCAGAGAAGTGAATGTACAGAAACTCCACTCCATTTCAAGATCTGACTCAGGCCCAGTGCACTCTCGGATGTACAGCTGTCACTCTGCCCTCCTCCCCCTTCCTGGCACACACTCAACACTTGCCCAGATCCATCGCACAACTTCAGCTGGCTTCCAGGGATGTAAACAAAGGCCAGGGAAATTTCAGCAGTGAAATTTCTGCTAGGGCTACATAATGTTTTCTAGACATGATCATGGTATTTGCTGAAGGAGACCTTCATAGCCTGACTGCCACTTACTATTATTCTCTCAGAAATCCAAGGAAGAGGGTGGCACGATTCATTTTTTTAGGGTACATCTAGAGCTGAATTTGCCATGTAGATCTGAATGAAGAGATCCTTTTTATTATATTAAGCCAAGAAAAGCAGATTTAATTGCATTTCAAAATACTCCGTGGTCTAAAAACATATATCAAGATCCGCAAACATTTCAGTGGTTATGAAAACCATGAAACAGAAGGAGAGTGCTCTCACTAATCATCAAACATATTTCACAGATTATGGATGAAATTTGGTCAAAGCTGGAGCAGAAACAGATACAACTCATTATGCCAGGGTGAACCCGTTACTTCAGGTTTTCTTTTTCCTCTTTTATTTTCATACCCATTTGCTCATGGAGCCCCTGGTCAAAGGGCTAATAACTGCACATGGTACCACAGAAAGCTGAAATTTTAAGTACGACTGAGGATTTTCATGTGAAAGGTGTCAGCTCACAAAACAAAAAAGCACTAGTATTTGCCCAAACTTGAAAATCAAAAATCAAGTCCCAAAGCACAAACTACAATTGACCAGAAATACAGCCAAAGGCTCAACTTACGCTGTTTGCTGGATTCAGCTTCTAAGCTCTTTAGAACTGATTATTTAGAACAAATAAAGTTATATTTAGAAGTTAGTTTCATCCAACCACTTTTGCACAGTAAAACCACTGCCTTTTCTGAGCGATGCTTTGCTACGTAGCATCTCCTTCTGCCCCTGTAGCAGAGCACTGCAAAAGCAGCACCGGGGCTGTGTTGTGAGCGGTGCTCTCTGTGCTACGAGTTGTGACTGCCATCTGTTAGCTGTGCGGCCGCGGGAGAGGGAAGATCAGATTGCACACACAGAGGTGCCCAAGAATTACTCTGAGTCGAGTACAAAAAGCAAAATGCATTCGGAGAGCGCTGGGATGTCTTTAGCCAAACCTGTGCACTTTCTCAGATTTTATTTAAGTATGTTTGCATTCCTAACTCTTGCTGTCCAAGTTCTTACAAAATATACATTTTTTATGTATTTTATAACATGAAAAAATGCCTATGATAAGCACTTTTTCACTAACACCTACCAGTAAGATGGGAAATGCCACACAGAGCACTAAGAAACCCGGGGCTTTTATCACGATGCTACTTTCATCTCACTGAAACAACAGCAGAGAGATGGCACGGCAATAAAAATGCGTTCACAGTGCATGTCCCTCTCAATCCATTACGAACAATGGATTCTCACTAAGCAAATATTCGCTTGTCAGAAGTATTTGCAACACTGGATTCATTCAGCAGGACTAAGTAAGTGAAGTTCACAGCAATTTAAAAGCAGCAAATTAGACATTTACAAACAGTGAAGATGCTGCTTGTCTAGCATGACCTTTTACACAGGCTATACAAAAAGGTGTTAATGTAATTTAAATACCAGTTAGAAATATTTCTGGTTTGTCTTTTACCCTGTGAAGCCTTACGTGATAACACTGAACATGAGCAATTTAAGCTTGTCATTTCTTCCCAGGGTAAGGTGCATATAGTGAGATGCAACTCACTTTAGTTCAAATTGATTTCAGTACTTAAATCAGAGACCCCATTCTCTAACCACCCAGCTATTTCTAGGCAGCTGCTTTTAAATTTCTTATTTCTAGCTACAGCACAAGTTCTTGTGAGCTGCTTCTTTAGCAGTAGTAATGGAAAGGTGCTAGAAAATGTGACTGACTGAGAATGTCTCCCTGACTTCACACAGCCACCTTCAGTTGCTAATACTCTGTAGTGAAACATTAAAGATGAAAAAACGTGGTGAGTCACCCTTGCTTCAGGACAGATTTGGTAAGACCTCCATGTATGGAGTATTTTATAATGGCATTTCTGGAAACATAAGGTTTGAAGTACTGTACTCTTTATTTCCATTAATTTTCATTTCACACCTTATTATTTCAGTATTTACCGAGAAAAAGGAAAATATAAGACAGTAGATTTAAGCAGATTAATACTTTCTTTTCCCTTTGGGCTGGTTTTACCACTGGAACTTCCACAATTTCACAGAGCTTTACTCCAAACTCATACCAACCTTGTATTAAAAAGAAGCCAGGCCAAACACGTATATTTTGATTTGTCACTAGATGCTCTGACAACAGAGGAAGACCTGATAAGGAGTAAACTGCTTTCTTTTTTTCTTTCTTCTGTATGTTAGACAGCTGGCACTCCTTGTGCATTACCTTCTCTGCAGTGAGATTTTGAATTCTAAGATATGGAGAACGAAAAAGTTTTAAAATTGAGACTAGCAGTCCAATATGGCCCAATGTAGCTATAGGGTCTCCTTATGGTCAGCAATATGAACTTGCAGATTCCTGAGGGTAATCCTTCTAATGCACTACATATGTGATCTGATCTACTTATTTAAAGTTAGCTCTCGCAGTTCTTTCAATTGTAACCTTCGAACATGGTTTGGTTAGGCTATGGGGCTTTTTTTTGTCCTCTTATTGAAGATAGCAGAAGCAGATGACATGACATAGTGTGCTCCTAAAACCATCTTTGCCCCTAGACTTGAAAAGTCTGTGGCTGGGATAGAGCATTTTATATGAAATCTGCTTTTTAAAATGCCTGGTGTATTTTGAGGTATCACCTGTGTGTCCAGACATTTGTAGGGGAGAAAATGGAGCAGGACTGTATTTATGACCCTGACTGTTTTCTTTCACTGAGCCTACATAAAAAAAGACCAGTCATAATTTCAGCATAAATATTGATTTCACACAAGTTTTCCTTCAATCTGTTGTGGACATATGTATTTGAGTATGGGTACGCTAAAACCAGATTTGTGGGTGAAAAAATAAAAACTACATTCTGTCATTAGTAAAGTGACCGTAGGTGAAAAAGAACAAGTATCATGAACAGGGCTGAATCTCTTTCAAAGTCCAATCCAGAAAATGGTAATACAGTTCAGCTTAGAAGAACACAGAAGCTACAGAAGAATATATATTCAGCCTAGAAGCATATATCACTATACATCCATATCCTGTGTGTGGTATGCCTCACCTAGATCCTTCAAGGAGTTCAGCTAGCAGAAATGAAACTACAATCGCACGTAATTAAACAGAGTCTCCACCCTTTTCCCTTTTTTTATTTCTACTGAAGTAAATGAAATAAAAAAAAAAAAGAACACGAACTTGAGAGGGGAACCTAACTAAACCAGTAACAACAATCAGCGTTAGTTCAGGCACCGCTCACTTCAATCTTTGTATGCATGCATCAGCCTCCCAGCCATTGCACACGCAGACTGGGAATACCAAGACATTTAGAGTTCAAGCTTCTTCAGCCTGGTGCACATTAGGCTTCAAAACCAAGTTTGCTGGATTATTTTATATCAGGGTTTTGTTTTGGTTTGGTTTTTTGCACAGAAAGGAGGGCTTTCTTGTGCATTCTCATGCTGCCTTTTATTAATAACCTCTACGGGTCTGCTTCGAGAGCGCTTTTCCTCAAAGAGTGCTGGGTCACTGCTGTTCGCCTTTTGCTCCCCTGGGGAAGCCACCAGTCATTTCCTCACTGAGAGCTGTGGCAATCCCTGCTCCCTCCGTCTTTCCATCAGGCAAAGTCAGGTTTCCAGGAATTCCCCAATCATGTTAATAATATGAATCCAATACTGGAATGTATTAGCATACGGAGACAACCATGCTTACGATCCAATCAACATATCTGTGTTAACCCTGTATGTGCTGAGCTAGCTAAAATGTCTTTCCACAGCCAAAGCAAAAACTTCAGGTTGCAAAAGTTTAGGTAAATATACCCTTTCACCGCCTGGCAGGAAAATGACAGCTCAGAACACTGTCCTACACATCTTCCGTCTTCCTCCCAGTTTTCTCCCAAACTTTTCTACTGGTTAGTTGGTTTTCTTAATGTGCTGCAGATGCCAAAAAATTCAAACGATGTTTATAGTCTCCCCGGTTTGGGGGAAGAGAGTCACACATATTCTCCTACATGAATGTGAAAATTCTAGTCTACCTAGCTGAGTGTATATGTACCATTAAGATAATCTCTGGAGGCTATGTCTTAAGTCTACAACAGTCCACACACAGGAAAAAAAAGAGAGAAAAAAGAAAGAAAAAAAAAAAAAAAGGAAGCTGCCTGATTCTAATACACCTAATTAGCCATCGGCAGACTCTTAATTGCATACATTAGGATGATTCCATAGTGGAGATTAATTCTAAATATACCCAAGCAGCTGGTTAAGATGCCATGGATTACAGTGTGGACTGTACTTTTCCACTTAATTAGATATCAAAATTAAGCAGCAACAAGCATTTTGACATAACGGGGATCAAGCCGCCGCTTGGCATCCCAGAGCTGCACTAAAGTGACCGCTAAACAGAGCCGCACAGATGGAGAGATATTAAATGCCGCACTGGAAAGTAATTTCAAATAATAAAATATCAATATTTACATTTTAATTACCCCTACTGAGAGCCGCTCTGTCATTTTCACTATTGCCGACGCAGCAAGGGGTAGTAGAATGACATTGCGGCTCTGACTGCAATGACTATTTTGTTTCCATTAAAGAATGACAAGTGTTTTAGAGGCAGTGACACCCAGTGTGTGAACAAGAATGACAGCAGATCAGAAAATTCCTATTAAGGGAATAAATGACTCAACAAGAGAATTTACTTCAAGCAGCCGGCTCCTCCTTGAAACACATAATCCTTTCGAAACTTTCTGCAAAAAGTTTATTATTAGACGTGCCTCAGGGAAACCTTAGCTTCTCATAAAATATTTAGAACGATAGGACCTTACATGATGACCGGTCAATTTAAAAACAATAATACTCAATGCTTATCCTATCTAAGAGTTATATCAAGAGTTTGTATGAATCAAAATAGTTTGAGGGTGGGAAAAAAAGGCATGTAGTGAAAAGGAGATTCCTTCCTGTAAGACCTGAAAGTTTTGACGGTGCGTGGAGAACACCAGGCTTATTTTTGCTGTCTTTTCATCAGTTTTACTACCACTGGCACAGTGAGTACTCCACACCCCATCTGGATCACAATTTGCTGGCCTTCAGAATTACACCCAGAGACTGATCACAACAGGTAACGTGTACATGCACGGGTTCAGGCCTCTCTTGCCTGCATATTCCTCGCACATACATAAACACTTTTTCTTTCAGTACGTACAGCAGAAACCCGTGAGACACCTTTACAGCACCTTAGGAATCTAATTACTTCTGATCAGGTCTGAGGTCAATCTCATGGAAAATATTATATTACTTCTGACATGCTGCATTTACAAAGAAGAAAAGGAAGGAAGAAAAATATCAAAACAGTAAAGAAAAAAAAGTCTTCCTTGGGGATGTCTGTCAAACTGCAGAGATCTTCAAAGAATTTCAATGGCCTCAGACACGAGTAAGAGAAAATCCTTGGTCAGTACACCCCAATACGCAGCTAAGTGACTCTCCTAAGTCATGGCATGCATTTATTTAATAATGTGCAGAGCTCAACTTCTATAAATGTGACAAATGGCTAGGACAGAACACGGGGGAAAAAAGGCATGAAAATTTTTACAGATCAGAAAAGGAACAACTTTATGGCAGTGACTATTGCAGGAGTTTTAGAACCAGCTTTGACATTAAGAATTAGCAGTAAAGTACAAAAACGTTACTCTGACATTAGCTGCTTAACTAGTTGATCTTCTTTTTTTTGTCTTTTTTGTTCACTTCTTTTTCTCCCCCCCCCCCCCCCCCCCCTTTTTTTAAGTACCCAGGAAGTACTTCTTAAGCATCCCTAATGCTTTTAGGACAAGACACTTCCCCATTTCTCAGCCACTAGCACCTTTTAATTTCTGAAAGAGCCACGGTTGAAAATCTTAATTAATTGTTCCATACTGCTTCAGGATCATTATGCAATGTAATAAAGGCCGTGTAATTATGAAATTTTACAGCCATTACCAAGGCTGATGGCTCGTATTTCATCCTCAGCTGGACCCAATGGCTTTTAGCCACTCAGCTCCCCTTTGATGAACTACAGACAGATCTATCAGGCCCAAACAATATCCAGGCAAGGCGGCTATAATAGCTACCTACAGATGAAGCCATAGATAAAGATAAACTATAAATCTACACACAAATGCAGGCACATTGCCTCAGGATGACAGAGGGAAGAGGATGAGACACTTGGGAAAGCTGGCGGCTTGCAGAAAGGCAACCTCCTCTCTCTGTCTCTCTTATTCACTTGGAATTTGTTTGGTTTCTTAAAGATGTAAAAACCCTCTCATACTTGTCAAAAAAAATTACGTATTTTTTAAGGACTATGCATTTTTCAATGGAAGGCAAGGGGTCACTTTATCCATCTATTACATTTGACAAAGGGGATTTATAGGGACAAATCAACTAATTTTCCAAATGAAGAATCCTAGTCAACAAGTTTGCAAATCATATTCTTAAAAGTTAATCCAGGTCACTTGCTTCCGAGACTGAAAAAAGCAAAACATTCCTGATTTCTAAATGCATTATCTTGAGCAGATGCACAGAGGTGAAGTTAGATGATAGCCTTTCACTGGAGGCAGCACTGGAGATGCAATTTCATGCAACATTGTCCTATATTATTTTATTTGCAGTTTGAAAATGAAAAGACTTCTCAAAATTCAGTGCAAGTTAAAGGAACAAGGGGATTAGATATGATCTCGGTACCTGCATTACCAAAATGTACTTTATGGAGGTGACCTCCATCAATGCCCTCTTTAATTTAAGACAGAAGGCCTTCCAAGAATGTATTGTTAGTCCCTCCAGAGTGAGACAAGGCTGACTAAATGATCTCCAGGTAAGAAAAAGAGATGGAGAGCTGCAGCATCCTGACCAACTCTGAAAGAGTCCAGGAAAGAGTGTGAAAACATTAGCTTGAAAACTGCATCTATTAGTACCCTAATAGCATCTAATAGCACATCTATTAGTAAAGGAAAATATCAGCAGTACTCTCTGATTTCCAATATTAATGACAGAATGGCTCAGCCTTTTCTAAAGAAAGTATGACAGATTTAGAGGAGGTCCAGAGAAAGTAAAGCAGAACAATGTACCTGGGAAAATTCTTACGAAAAGAGACTCAGAAAGCAGGAATTGTTTTCCTCAAGATAGTGATGTAGGAGAGAATGCAGTAAAAGTATATATAAATTAATGGTATAAAAAACAGGTCTAAAGCTTTTACTCTCCTTGTCTCATAACACAGACCAAGCGCCATTACAGTGAAATGAAGGAAATTCAAAATGGAAGGAAGGAGGGAAACTCTTCATTCACAGAGCAGCTGAACTGGGGAACTACTTACCAAAGGACGTCACTGAAGCCAAGATCTTAGAGAGGGAGCTGATGCTTACATGGACAGCCAGAATAGCTCCAGCTATAATACTCCAAATCCAAACTAAAAGGACATGGACATTTTTCTTCCTTCTTTAGTCAAATCTCTAAGCATAAGGAATCAGAATCAGTCTTCCTGAGGCTTCTGCCTACTATGGGGTCCATGTCTTTTCCCCTGAGGCTGATCACTGCTGAAGACCGTAGAATATATGTTGATGACCTAGCATTCAGTTCCTAGTTTCCTAAAAACTGAAGCCTCAGAATTTGGGCTGCCTTTCTTTGAGGTGTTTGGAGCCTACTCCTACAATTAGAGTTCAGAACAGAAGAGCTTAGAGAGATATGCCCCAGGCAAAGAATTTCAAAATCACAGCAACTGAGCTCTCACTCTGGAGCTGCTACTGTAGAAAGACAAAAATAATGGATACGGAAGAGCCACAATGTTACCAGATACATAAAAGCAGACAGGTGTTATGTATAAGCATGTATTTGTATAGGCCTGTGTACGCATGCATTTGTACTAAGCAAACTGAGGGTATTCTAAAAGCTACCAAAATGAATAAGGATCACCTGTTCATTAACTTGTATTCTTTGTTTATTAAGGATGTATTTTTTTAATATAAAAAAACTGTCTTGCTGAAGGACAAAATAATAATGTAATCACCCAGGTCAGATCAGAGAAGTATTTCCTGAAACAGGGAACAGAGTCACAAAGGGTCACTGGTCAACAAAGCTGTAACTGAAGACAGGCAAGGGAATATGTGATTCAGGTTCTTCCAGCATAATGCTGAGGATGCTTGATATACGGTCTTTTAAGGACCAGTATCTGTTGTTAACATGCTTTATTGAAACTGCACGTATGGTGGGTATTCACTGCACATAGTGTGAATTGATCTGTTCCTTCCAGTGTATGTGGAAGCATCATAAACATTCTTAATGGGGACCCCCCTCCCCAAACCCAAATCAAAAGGTTTAAGCGTATATAGTACATTAGAACATCTAAAATACTATACAGACACCACTAGACACTGATTCCTGGACAGCATTTTAAATTGCCTTCTTATGCACTATTAAGTTAGCAGAATTCAGTGAAGACCTCAGCTGAAGCACAGACTTACGAAAATTCAGAAAAGTGGATGTAGACAAAAAAACCTGGCAGATATTTTACCTCCTCCGCTTCCCATCCAGTTGACCCACATTTAGCCAAAATAGCATCAACCTCATGGATAAGCTCTATAGCTCTCCCTCTTTATATCCTGCCAATCACTCATATCAGGAGGATGAAAAGCAGATACAAATATACTCAGCAGGAACATTTTTCAGAGCAAAAACTTCAAGTAAGAAGTAAATGCAAAAATGTTATTTCTCTTTCTGTTGGAGGCAGTAATATCAGTTTGCTACACCAGTCTAATAAAAATTATAGTAATGTGAGAAAACACATATATACCACCCTACCATTTTTATTCTGCAAAAGAACCGCATGAATTTTTACTCACTTTGGTAAATGTCCAGTCTGTCAGAGAACGCATAGCAGTATTCCATAACATAAGATTACTGCTATGATTTTAAGAAAGTACAGCAAAGAACTATGTGCCAGTCAGAAAGTTAGGCTGTTAATTTGTGGTTTACTGCAAACTGCCTTGAAACAGAACTGGCTCAGGCATAGTGAGACAAAGTTTATTTTTGCCAAATATGGATTACTGCAAAGGAAAAGGGAATCAGCATTACATATTTTGTGAGAGACTTTCATTTCAGTATTGGGCTTAAAACATTTTCCTTCTTCAAGTGATCCATTTTTTTTTTCATTTAATAAACAGTTACGTGCAGCTTACGTATCAGTATAAGGTGTTTTTAAGAAACCTGTTTTAGAGAACATGTAAAGGAGAGTTTTTGCTAAGTCCTAAAAAAACTTAACTGCAGTAAGACCATACTTGGATGTAGAAAAAGATATTAGCATAAGTACAGACCAAAAATGGAAGTGAAATGGGGGTTTTCTCTTTTAAGATTCAACAAATGTGGCACAAATCTGTAGCTGCTATAATGCATGCCATGCTTTACACTGATTTTCTACACTTGGTATTCCCTAGCTGAACTGTTTCTAAAGTCTATGGTGATTTTTTTCTACAGCAAATCAGCAGTTTTTCAAGAGGTCTCTGTGCAACCCAGGAGTATGACATTTACTAATGTGTTGATATTCAGGGATTCTCCTTTGTAGAAGCCAACACTAATAAGAAAGATATGGTTCAGTGTCCTGGGTATTCTTCCCAGTTTTATTAATTAGATGGAAAGCCTCTCCCTCTGGAATACTGCAAGGTATTTATTAACACTTCAGCCCACAAACTAGAGTAAATTTACAGTAGTGGAGGTAATTGCTCTGTACACCGGCTCTTGTTATCAACTTGGCAGGGATAAGCAAAAAAACCCCAGAGGTTTAGATTATGATCTTTTTTCATGGTATTTTAATTGTGCTTCTTAATCTGCTAAATTAAAAACTATAGTACAATCTTATTCAGATCACTGTCAAAAAAAGATCATATCAATTTGCAACAGAATGTATGAATGCTCCTATCTCTTTTAATTATACAGAGAATTTAAGTCATATTCAATATGGCCACAGAGTGACTAAGATACAAACTCTTTCTTTCACAGTTGTGTCATCTTATCCCTCAGCATCTTCACATTTTATTTCAAGTCTCCCATCTTTTAATGACAGATATCCTTCCCTAGCTGATCTTTAAAATCACCACCTTCTTTCTCTTCCTTCATGTTCAATATGATGAGCTACTCCCACTGCTATGTCTTAGCAAACTGGTGACTGATAATGACCAGGCAGGCAGTCAATAATATCTCAGTTACTTCCGTACTTTATAAAAGAAGCATTGGGTATGCTCAGAGCTACTTCACATAACCACATTTCTCTTACCATTACTTTAAGCCTTTCCTTTCTTTGCATTCTTCTTCTGTCAGACCCTCTTATTCCTTTTGGGCACCAGCAGGTCAATTTAAAGCATCACCAGTGATGCCCTGTCCTTAATTGGTGTACGCTAATTTACCTACATATTTTTTTCACTATGCAGCTCTCGGTGCTCTGGAAAGCTTTACTTTGATTATGACATGAGAGTTGGGCTTTCTCTTGCATCCCTCACCCTATGTTCTACATTCTTGCAACCACAAAGCATTGGGCTCTACCATCTGCTATTTGGACACATTTGTCAGTAGTTCTAGAAATTACAGAGAAAGCACAGTTGAGCTTTGTGTGGATGTGCCATTAGAGAGGTCTGAAACATAATTTTAATGTGCTAATACCGCCAGATCTTTTTTTGTTTCTTTGGCTTTCTTCTTGTCCCATGATTTGCCTTCAAATGCCTGTTTCTTCCTGATCCTTCTTTATGGTGACCAGCCACTCACTATGGCTTTCCTTATGTACTTTGTCTACTCTTATCAGTGATCTGAGAAGGAAGGAGGCGAGAATTTCCTCACGTGTTCTGTCAAAACATCATGTTTGCTGGGCTCTCAGGCCATGTGGGGTATCAAGGCCAAATGAGCACCGACTTAGTAATGTTTGTGCAATAATAGCCATGAGAGATGGCTCCAAAACCTCATTTGTAATAATTCACTGCTGCTGTGATTGGCTTTGTAATAGAGCTCCAGTTAAAACATTCTCACTCTGTATTTACAATTTCATTCCTTCAGTATCAAAGTAACAATTAGATTGACAACAGATCCCACGTAGCTATCCTGACTGCACAGGGCACACATCACTTATAGCTGGCACTTGCCAAATACACCTTTGTCAAACAGCAGTCTTCAGGAGTGCATCACAGATGATGTTGGAGGCATAGATGAAGTGTGAGGTACATGTCTACATGAAGAATACGAGAAAGACAATTTAGTCTCCCAAATCTACCACTGACTTTCTCTGTGATTCTGTTGGAGTCACTTAATTCCCCTATCTCACAGTCTTTCTGCACAAGCTACGGATATATATATTAATTCACAGGGCTGCTGTGCTATTTTATTCATTTAGTGTTTGAAGACAACAACAAATATTTTCACAAAAAGAAGGTCTTCAAAGTATATTCAACATTCTTGAAAAGTATATGAAAAGGATGAAGGGATAAACTGGCTAAAATGTTTAGATAAGGATGGATAAGCTTTAGCCCATATTATATAAAAGAAATAAACTGGTGATGCATTGTGCTTGCATCTTTCAATCCTAGCATGCTGTGAATCATATTTAATGTTTTAAATCTATGGCTCTCAAAGGACTCCCAAAATTGGAGGTATAAATCACAGTTTCAACATAAGGAAGTTAAATGATTTGCCCAAGGTCATATGGTAAGTCAGTGTCAGAGTCAAGAAAGAGACTTAGCCTTCACCTTCTAGTGTTGGGCTGTCTCTGTGGATTATGGCAGATCTCTATGTCTGGCCTGAACCAAAGCCCTCCGAGGCCAGTGGAGAGATTCCTGCTCACATCAATAGGCTCTGAATCAAGCCCACATAATGAAACAGTCTCATGTTTTCTCTTACTTTGCCCACTAGGCAATTGTCAGAAAAGATGAGAAAATAAAGAGGAAGTTTAAATGGAGCAGTACAACAGAGTTTGAGATGGCTTCTACTAAGGTGACCAGGTTTTTTTTCCGTGTATTTCTATGGATGCAGGACTATGCCCCCAGAACGAATGCCTTTTGCATTGTATTAAGATGAACGCAAAGTAAAACCAGGATCTTAACTGCGTTGTGCTGACTTTGTAACACTGAGTAAGAGGGTCAAGTGCACTAGTGTTATAAAACTGTAAACAGACATTGATATTATACTGTATGTATAAAAATGCATAAAATACATTTGATTAACTCTAAGTTGTGACATAGACTGACAATTCAAAACAGAAATTTCAAAGCTATGCCTGACACCTTTCGAGTAATTTTGATCTCTCAGGAAGATACATGTTTAGGCCAGATTTCTATACATTTTTTTAATATTCGAAAAATGCATAGTATTTACCCAATTGCCTGGAATGTCTATTGGAGAAATACATATTTATTCTTAAAAGCAATCCATATATTATTTACTCAGTAGATGAGAATGACTTCAAAAAACCGTTCTGGTCCATCAAATAAATACATATTTATAAATGGTTTTTAAAATGCATATTATTTACCCAATGGACTGTAATGGCTCTGCTAGTGCCATTACATGTAAATATGTAATTAGCCACATAATAAAAAATCCCTACAAAATTTCTCTGAAAAGCATTAAATTTCCATGTGTCAATGTACAATACCTTTTCTATTGTTATTATTTTGTTTTTAAACAGCAAAGGTGATTACCCTATGCTAATGACTAAGGCTTTGCCATATTTTAAAATCCCTCTAGCTCTGCAATTATACAGAATATAAAGTTGAAATCCACATTGCTTTCTTTTAAAATTCATATTTTATAATTCTCATCTTGCAGTTGGTACACCTGGCCTGAAACTTTCTGCCAGCCCCACGGATGTCGACCAGACTCTGCATAAAGCACGGCTCCATTCGCAGCCGCAGCGCTAACTGAGCACTCGTGTTAGCGAGGAACTGAGAGCACGTGCTAGTTTTGTGTAGTTCTCACACAAGCTTCTCCACACTGCTAGCCAACGCACCTGCAACACTGCTGGACCATCTTGGTGAAGGCCTGCCAATCTTGGACAGTGCCAAACTTTACTTGTTTATTTATTTGTTTTCACGCGGGTTTCTACAGAGCACTAAAGATCCTCAAAAATCCTTTTTTGTTATGAAAGCGAGGGCAGGATTTGAAACATGTAACTCCGGGGACAAAATCTATTTTATTACCCAGTCCTGTATAAATTCGTCTTTGAAAGGATGTAACTTAACAGAAGCAGCCATCCCAAGTGTTCGGGATTTTGCTAAGAAGAATTGCTAGGCTTTGCCTACAAAAATAGATACACACTTGCAAACAGCAGTGAATAGTACCATTTTTAGTAGTGCGGGTATGTGCTGGAATAAGTGTCATACATTAAGAAGTAAATTTTATTCTCTGAGCTGAACACCAGGTGATTAATAGCATAGTGATAAATTGGTACAGATGCTGCACCTGAGTAATGTTTGTTTCTGTACACATTCGTAACAGAGGTGCATCACTAACACAGGCGTCACTTGCATAGCTGTGCAACATCTCTGATTTCCTGAAAACACTGACATTGGTAGTCAGGTTGTATGTAGTTCTGCCAATTTTTTCAATTAGACCCATTATCGATTTGATGAAAAAGCAAATTAAACATACCATGGTAGTATGTAAATTGGTTAGACAGAACATAAGGTTCTGGTACTGAGCTTCTTAGGCACATGGCCTCTGCGTGCAGCTTTTACTCACCAAAGTCTCTGGAGATTACAGAAACAGGGGAGACTTTTGCAAGAGACCTAGGCAGTGTTAGACTAGCAGCTGAGGTATGAAACATCCAGGAATACGTTAATGTAAAGAGATCTTTGGAAAAAAGTGCCAGGAAGCTCAAACTCTGTTAAGACGACAGAGCTAAAGTTGCTTAGTTGCTTTATTTTAAATCTGGAACAAACCTCTTGTTTTCATGAAGCTGCTACAGATTTACACCAGTCTGAGGATAAAAATAGGTGAAAACAGGTAATAACATCTTTCGTTTCAAAATAGCAAGAAGAAATATTTGTTAATTAATGGTACATTTTAAGTTGTCTAAATCTCTGGCATGTGGAATCAACACTGTGTGCAGCTCACAAGTATTTCTTTGCAACTTTCCCTCACCAAAGAACAAGAGTTTTGATGCCAACAATTAATAACATGCAGTGACCATCCAGGATTTTAAATGTTCATGTTTGCAAAATCACAATCCCCACCCTTTGCTCCTTAACAGGAGCTCAACGCGATGGGGAACCCAAAGCAAGTAGGTGTGCTCACAAGCAAGCTTCTTCCCTAATTTCCATTTAATTCATTTATCAAATCAAATCAAACTGTTACTATGAAAATTATTTTCTCAGGGAGGATGCTAAAAGGGGTCTCTCCAAAAGTCACTCCAAAGCACCTGAGGTTCAGCTTCTCGAAGCGGGTTAGCTGAAACAAACATAACTGACAAGATGCTGCAACAGCAGGTCCACCCAGGGCATACAGCTGATGGCAAGAAGTTTCTTAAGGTCAAATACAGTAAGCCCACTGTCTGGCTTTGGTGCGCTGGAAACCTACATAAGTCAGCACAAGCCTACAAAATCCTCTTTTCTTATTTCCGCATAACCATTTTGTGTCATAGCAGAGAGGCAGTATTTTGCGCTCTCTCTCTCATGCCACTCAGCACTGTAAGAAGGCCCAGTAATATAATTTCCAACAGGCCCAAACTCTTGTTGAAATTAGCAGTCTGCCTGTAGGTCTGCACTTTTAGGGTCTGTACCCTATACTACTAAAACAGCCTAAAATATCGGGGTAAAAGCTATGCTGTTTAAGACAAGATTTGGGTTTCTTTTGCCCCTAGTGCTGCCAGGGTATAAGCTTATGCCTTTTTCTCTCTTGAAAAGCATGTAAATTGTCGTATACAAGTAGAGTCATTAATGGAAAGCAAGACATGGAGAATCAGACAATAGACATATCAATTAATCCCTGGGATGCACATAAGGCAATCAATTTTCCCAAATCCCAAATCAATTTAAAAAAAAAAGGATAAAGAAAAACAATTTGAATTTCCACTCCTTTAAAAAGATGGGGATGGGAGGAGGAGAAAGAGGGAAGCTGGCGTGCCAGTCCTTCTCGCTGTCTGTCTTCACTATGTTCCAAAATTACTAAGTGTGAGCTAATTTGCAAAAATTGTGAAAAACGTATTCTGTGTCAGTGGAAAAACTAATGTTTCAGATTAAAATGTCTAAAAAGAAAGGAAGAGAAAGAGAAAGGAAGAATGTAGCAAGTACTAGGAAACTTTTGGATTTCAGTCTTATACACGCACAAGGTACCTGCGCTGGGAAAAGGGGTAATGTTTCTCTTTCTGTGCCTTTTTGTGCACTGATGGAAGTGATGTCCTACAGCATTTCAAGTCATTTATTGAAGTTTGGTGGTGGTAGTGGGAATGTTGTTAAGGGAAGTAAAAAAAAGCAATGTCCATTTGAAGCTTGTCTGTGAACTTTGCATGAACCGCCAGGAATAATGTAGTGTGATGACAAGCCAGTTATACCTTCCACTAAATTTGCTGTCTGGAATGAACTGAAATAGTGTTTGGTTTGTGTAATTACGTCCATCTATCTTTATATTCCAGCGGCATATCGCAAATTGAAAATACTAAAAATTGACTGTTGGTTCTGATATTTAATGATTGCCAAAGACAAGACGATGATTTATTGGTTACTTACCGATGTGACACATTTGCATCTTATTAGACGGAGATTACTATTCCTTAAAATGCGGACGAGGCCTGATCATGTCTGATGGATTGATTTGATTTGCAAATGTAATCAAACTAATAAGAGGGAAAAAATGAGCAATAATGCCTTGTTTTTCAACTGGCAATCACTCCCCTGCCAACAACGCTGATATCCCTGACTAAGCAGCCTTCACACAGTCTTCCTGTCTCCTCAAATAAACAAAGGGATGCAAAGAGCTTGATAAGAGGATAACGAGCCAAGTATGGATGTAACATGGAGCCTGTACCTCGGCACTGTACAACTGTATCAACGGGAGCACCAGGATAGGACTTACTGTGCCTTCAATTCTTAAAAAGCAGTGAGCAAAAAGCCAAAGGGCAAAACTCAACGATAAAAAAGCCTTTACTGGGTGAGGGTGAAAAAACTTCCTAAGAGGAGAGAAGTGGTTTTAATGTAGGGAACCCCAGGAGAACACTCCTCACCAGTACAAAAGTTACAGAATAAACACCTGGAATTCCTCCACCTGATGGGAAGTTAATTGGGGAGTGTATTTTGGACACTATGATTCGAGCAATTGGAATCACTGTCTGTAGCCACAGCATCAGAGAACCTATTTCCAGAGGCATGCTGGACAGTGTTTTAAAATCCTCCCAAATACTAAATGCAGGCTTTCTGTAGATTCTTATCTGCACCATATTGATAACATAAACAGTTAAATAATATATTTCACAGTAAACATTCTCTCATTCTGGCCAGATGCTGATGTTTCCGTAAGGGCTGAAATATGGTTCTAGATAAGAGCAGACTCTTATTCTGCTTACAGTAAATGACCCTAATTCTCCACAGTAGGGTTCTCTTCCCTGTCAAGAAAAAAAAAAAAAAAAAAAAAAAAAAGCTTTGTGCAAGGAATTGCACCAAGTCCCCCTCCCCCATTTAAACAAAAGTGGTACGTCAAGCAGAAGGCAAATAATAAAGCTCTGAGGTCCACACAGGTTTCAGATTGTGACCTGCATATTTAGGGATTGATCCAAAGCACAGTGAAATCAAAGCAAGTCTTTCTCTTGGCCTAAATGGATTTTCATATAGAGCTTTACTAAAGAGGGAGGTTTGAATGTGAATGTTAACAGCTGAGGAAGTGATCCTACCAGTATTTGGGAACACAGAGAACTCTGCACAATGGAAGTGTCTGTGTAAATAATGTGATTGTACTACTTAAATATTTTCCAGACTGATTGCTAATTTGCTTCACTAAGGGATATTCGATAATGTAAAAAAAAAAAAAAACCACCAAAAAAAACCCCAAACCACCACTTGCTTTAGGGAACAGCTATTACAAAGTGTCAGGTTAAAAACAAAGTTGAATATATAGCTCCAATTACCATGCTCAAAGACCTCAAAATATTTTCATAATTTAAAGTTTTACAGCTCATGTAATTTATACTTATTTTAACAGTGGAAAAGCAGCCCGGTCAAATTCCAATTAAATAATTACATTTTGCCTACCTAAAATTCTCACTGCATTTTTAATTGGATAGGACACACTTCACTGCTTCTCCTAAATTGTTTAGTGTTGCCATTCAGTATATAAATAGCCACCACTTTCTACCATGGAGACAGTACACTTGTCCGCGTAGCTATCGACAGCAAATTCTAGTTCACCTGTGTTGGCCGTAGCACTAGAACTTGGGAGACCCACGGGAGCCTGTGTCCCTATCTCCCCCTGTCGTAAGCTCTTTCTAGGTGTGTTTTTTTCCTCCAAGCAGGTTCTCTGAAAGATTGTATGTTTGTCATTGATGCTGGCTGATTACAGTTATAAGTATGCAAATATTCCCTGTCAACACCCTCTTTGCCTGACTTTATCTCCTGAAATGCCCATCTAAGCCTCTTGTCAGACACTGCCCTCTGTAGGTCTATGGCAGTGCTGGAATTATCCTGCACGGTGTGTGCACTGCTCGTCCCCAACTCTACCTGCATTCCTCGCCCAGTGCCTTTCTGAAGCACCCTGTTTCCCAGTGGCCTGTTGATTACAGAAACCACGGTGTGGTTCATATTTGAGGATTATACTAAACAGTAAGTTACTCATCACCATTGAAGTGCTAGGCACAATCCTGCCATCACTGTGAACTCCAGATTGGTGCTGAATATATTAGCCAAAGTATTCAGCACAAGTCATTAATGGTGTCTGGAAAACGTTCCGTAACTCAAAACGCAAAGAAACTCTTCAAAATAGACTGCTACCAATTTCACTGAATGAAGATCATCTGGAATTCACAATGCATACTGCATGTTAAATCTGCAGCTGAAGATTCACTCACACTAAGCGACATGCTCCTGAATCTACACAATGGTTAACTTCATCTCTGGGAAACTTCAAAGTAGTTACAAGTGAAGAACCGATCACAGAGAAGAATGGCTTTCTACAAGAGACCAACAGGGGGAAGGACTCAAAATTCTTCTCACTGCAAGTGCAGTTAATTAATGAAAGACACAAGGGTCATGGTAACTTCCATATGCTACCAGGTATAGCTTGAATCGTAGCAAGTTCGGAGTCTAATGCCTGTTCATCAAGGCAGGCGCGATGCTATAGCACAGTTATAAGAAAACCTCTGGTGAGAAATACACCCTGCAGCCTGCTAATGTCATGATATATTTATGCCAGTAAGTGCAGCTCCTTCTTTGAACAAGGATATGAGCAGCAGCCATTACATGCTAAACTGTTCACCCTGATCTCTCCCAACAGCTAGATGCACGCGAACTGCAGATTTGCCCCCGCCTCTTCTCCACCCTCATCACGACCCTTTGCCATAGCGTTCTCATGCGTAACATGTCAGGACCTGATAAGTTAGCTGACCCTACTTTTCAAGTGCCATTTACATTGAACTTGGAGCCTTCTGTGTCTGTAGTTGCATCTCATTTCAATATTTGATTTCACCTCAACTGTTAATGCAGCTGATTGAAATTGATGGTGCACAACATGGCAGATGAAAACATTTTGGGGAGAAGCTTCAGAGCTATACTGTGAAATTTCCACTTGTCTATAATACGTGCCTCAGGAGTTTGGGGTGGAAAATCCCTTGGGCAGACCAACATACTGTCAGAGAACTTTCTTTATAGAACATGTTTTCAAATGAAAGGAAAGTTCTGTGTTTTTTTCTTGCATGAAAAACTACCCAAATATTCCTGCCTGCTATACAGTATTAAACTTGGAGACAATGAGTTAAAATAACATAGAAAACGGACTTAAAAGTTACAGCCAAGTAAGTGTTCCATCTAAGTAATTAAATACAGGAGCATTTAGTATCTGCATTCTTTTGACTGTGCCTCCTATGTTTCTTGGGATTCTTTCTCCACACATGTATGTGTATATAAATGTGTATGCATAAATTGAGCACTGAACAACAAAAAAAGCTTACTGGCAGTGAAGACAGGAGTTCATAAAGCTCTTGTATGAACCAGCTGATGCAGAAGGTGATTACTGCAGACTCATTTTTGAAAACTGCTGATTCTGTTATTAGACTGGATCCAGTCTTGCAACCCAGGTGCTCCCCTGCTATCCCTGTACTATATATAACCAGGCCCAGGTCACCATGTGCTCTGCCAGAAACGTGCTGACTGGCTAAGGGGGCCTTGCAATTCAGGTAATTAATCCTATTCTAATGTAGGTTAAGCAGGTGTGAAGCCGAACTCATCCAGAGAGAAAGTAGGGGTATCCTTAGAATTATAGTATTTAACCGGTCTCAGCTGACTTCAGGAAACCAGACTGTCCTGTGCCGCTGACCCAGTCATACAGGTGAAGACCTGTCTGCTCTAAATCCAGTCTGAGCAACCAGCTCCTTTTCCCCTCTCTCCTCCCATCCTGGATTTACAGTATCAACACACATGACTGAAAAGCTGCTCTTTTCTTCCCCACCCAGAGCAAAGTAAATATATTTTTGTTGGAGGCTAAGTTAGATGAGTAACTCACCTGTCTAGTTTAAAACAGACTGAATGGTTACCGTAAGAGGGTTATGTTCCTCTAATCTTACTTCTGCATTCCCAGCACGAGCTATGATCCTTTCACAGGCCAATTTAAATGACATGTAACATCCATGATCTTATTTCCAACAAAGCCTTCAGGAATTTTAAAACTGACAAAAAAAAATCTCTTTGTTTGGATGTTCTTTAAACTCTGAATCTGGCTGAAAAAAGCCTTGTTTTTCTAGAGGAAAGGAGTCCCATAAATACAGAAGTGATAGTGACCATAAACGATAGGCTCAATTCTGCAGCATTTGCCTCTTCTGCAAATTCCTCACCTCAGGAATAATGTCAAGATTTGTTCCATCTTTCTTACTGTGTTTCTGAGCAAGGCATCTTCCTGCCTTGAGGCCACACATTACTTGTAAGAAGTTGGCCAACCTGGAGGTATCAACTGTACAGTTAGGGAAAGTTTGGGAAAGGATGCCCCCTCAAAGATTATTTTGGAAGTTTAAATTGTTTCATACAGTATGCTCCTAACTGGCAGTCTTTCAATAGGGTTGGCAGTTGAACTACATTATGGGGGGTGGAGGTGGAATGACATTAAAGAGGTAACATGCCTGAAAATCTAATGTGCCCAGCTATCTCCTGTATGGCAGTCCAGATGCTGTCCCACTTGCAAAAGACCATTATTGCTGAAGTCTCAGATTCAGCTTGCTTACAAAAAAAAGAGAACGGAGACTACAGCAAAATTAAAAAGGTTAAGATACATTTAGACTTCCTACCCTCTGGTAATAAGATTAATTCCTTGTTGGCTCAGAAGAAGCAAAACTGTTACTGAGCCATCTGCAATTTACACAGACCTAATCTAGTAAACCCGTTTGTCACACAAGAAGTGGGTACAAAGGTGAGTGTTGTCTCTAAGTGGAAATACTTGCTTAAAGCTCGATTCTGCACATTGCTGCAGAGACTTTGAGGTGGTGAGTACACACAGGGGACAAAGAAAACTCTCAGCTCCCACTGATATACTGACTACTGATGTGGGTTTATCCCTTCGGGGCCAGATCCTTAAACAACAAAGGCTGGCGTAGCACATTTGACTTATATACCCATGACAACTGATCCTACCGAAGGCTCTTGGTCTGTCTCTATATATTAACTGGGCAAACTACCATACATATTTCCTTCTACAAATTCTTGTTGTAATGCCTGATCGCTTAGTAAGACCAAACTGTTTCCTATTTTGCATCTTCGTACCACCCCACCCCCCGCCAAAAAAAAGACCCAGGTGTGCTAACGGAATGGATTAATATTCTTTTCATTTTTTCTCTCCTTTATTCTACTCAGCATCACCTTTGAACACCTTTAAATATGTAACAGTGTATTTTCGGCCTCATAGTACTTCAGTAATACAATGTTTGCAAGTAAGGAAGCAGGCTGTGGGAGCCAGGCTACAAAGTCATCCAGGGTAACACAACACTCTTGATTTTGCTAGAAGAATAATAGGGAATGGCTGCTACATCTCTTGCATTTAAGAATCAAATAATAGCCATTTTTGTTTACAGAAAGAAAATGAAAAGCACTGGCATTCATTACTGTTGATTTGCTCTCTTTTTATTAATCATTTCTTATTTTTAAAGGGCCACAGGAGTGAACAACATAATGCAATGGTAGGAAGATATTTACCAATTTAGCACCTCATTATAAAACTACTCAGAAACCTCTTTGTCTCTCGTTTAACATAATAATTATTAGTGGCAACAAAAGTGGATCCCACACTTGCACCATGATTAGCAAGCGATGAATTTGGGTTGAATATATTGCATTTTGCTAAGTAAACCTTATTATATCCCAAATCCTCAGTCTAAAAAACATCTAATTTTAAGAAAATAATTTCCACTCCTGTTTAAATGCGTGTTTCCAAATTAACCAGTGATATTCTATAGAAAACTGCCTCTTTTATGCTTGAAGTCTCCAGCTGCCACACAATTTATATCTCTTTCCTCCCCTCTTTGTTTTTCAGCCATTTTCCCTGAATGTCAAAGTCAATTTAGTGCATTTCACTTTGCTGAATAAATCAGAGGCGAAATCCTTGCTAAAAGTGAAAATTTGATTTGCTAAAAGGAGCTTAGGGCAACTATTAATCAATATATCCAGAGTGTCAAAGCTAAGGCCATGATAGACATGCATTCATTTGGAGATTGGTTGAGGCAGATAAAGGGGGACACTGGGGGGGTGGTGGTTGGGGGGGGAAGTGCAATAGCCAGACAGTGTAGTGCGTATGTTGGGGGCATGGGTGGAGGGAGAGGAGTGTTGGGGCGGGGGGGAACCACCAAAACAAGACAGTCACTTGGAAGGAAGAGGCAAGTACTTGTATGCAAATAAAAGATGAACTTAATAGAGACAAAAAGTCACTGTTTAATTCTGATCTTGAGAGAAGAGGATTTTAATGAACTTTTTTTTTTTTTTTAAAGTAAAACATAAGAATTTAGCCAAGTTCTTTTGTTACCTGTTAATTCAATTTTTTGGTTTTGTTCTGCTTTCGGTGATGATTATTCTTAAACAAGATTTTTCAACAAATAGACAGGGATTTTAAAGTCAAAACTAGCAAGAGTTCCAGATGCTTTTCTAGAAGTCTCACTGCACATTTATTTTATAATCATGTATAATTTGCAGGTGATGAGTTGTTTATATGCCTGGGATTATACTCTTCTTCCCCCTTCCTCCCCCCTCCCCCCCCCAGTTAATTTAATGCTAGTAAAAATTGCCAGAAGTGACTATCCTGGCAACTAAAGTGCTCTTTTTACCCCAGGACATCTACGTCCAGTGTTACAGAAACCTCCTCACCTCTCCATTGCTGTCTGTCTCAGTTCTGAACTGGAACCAGTCTTTTCTGATTAGCAGACACACTAAGAGTATGTACATCTGTAGTTGCACACAGAGCCTACTCTTTTGTACTGAAATCAGCTAAAATTTTGCCACTGACTTCAGTAACAGATCCATCAAGAATAGTCTGCTATCATATCCCAGGTGGATATATGAAATAATTTTAAAAGAAACAAACAGACCTTTCTGTAACTACCTTTTACCACACTGCAGATTCTTGTTTTGTTTTGAAAATGCTAAGGGAGTGTTGACATGTTTATTCATACATTTTCCTGGAAATCCCACCTCTTCCCTGCCTTGCAAAAACACCTGCACCTTCTCTGTGATACTATTTTCAAAAAATGAGGAAAATAAAAAGTGCCACCATTCCTAGCGCTTCAAATGATGTTAAGAATATTGATGCAAGCAGTGAGATAGATGAACTGCTGGCATTTTAGGCACGCTGCTGTTCCATTCTGCTCAGAGTGGCTTGAATCAACATGGTGATCTACACCCTGGCAGTACTGGGCAGTCCATCTATGCTAATGCTCAAAAATAAAAACAACAGTCAGTTGCTGATTTCCCATATTGTACAATTTAGTGACAGAGATCAAGGAAGTCAGTACTTTTTGAGAAACTTTGTGGCTGGAATCTCTACCTGTAAGGCCCAGGGAATGGTCTGCCTCAGATCACATATGTCATACAAGTTGTCTGATTTTCCTAATTAGTGCATGTTTGTAGAAGGAGTTAAAAGAAGAGCAGATAGTGGGCTTTTGATAAACAGAAGGCAAAGAACACTTGCAAAGTGTCCAAGATAGCACAATGATAAAGGGCAGGCTGTCCTGATTCCCCAGGAGGCTCAAGTTATTATCACTACAAACATCTTAGCATGAAACAGCTCATACTCCATTCCATGTTACATAAGCAGTAAACACCACATTCCACATTTACATGTCCACCTGTCTGTGGAGTGACAGGCACCCTGTGATAGGGGGCTCTAAGCTGCAGGAGTCCTCACATAGTCTGAAATGGTCCTGAACTCAGCTAGCAGCACAAGAGACTAGAGAATGCCTCAACCTTAGCAGAAACAACAAATTTTACAGTAGCAAGCAGCATGGTACAGACATACAGGAAGACCTCTATTCCCCTTGCAGAGCTGATATTCTGTATTAGCTGCCCCAATAACAAGCCAGAGAAGGATCTGGGCATAAACAGGATGCTGGCTATGGCTAAAATACATGTGATTGATTACATACACCAGGTAGTTCCAACGTATGATTTCAGTCTGTCTTCAAAGTCCTACCAACGTGAATACTACCATGAAGTAACTTTCAGCATTTTTTCCCTGTCATTTAAACACATGCTGTACGTCCACTAAGATGTAGATACATAAACAACTACGTGCATGAGAACAGGTACATATATACCTAATTCATATCTGCATGGATGTACCATATATGCATGCTCTCATGCTTTCTTGAATATTAGCTTTCCAAAGGTGATTAGGGTCAACTTTTTCTCTGTACTTTTCCCTACATGGGGTGGTATTTCTGAAACAGATGATGAGAAAAGGGCATTTTAGAAATGACAACTCTGCAGCAAATCATGTTCTTGTTCAGTATTAGAATGTTAAACTATACTCCTGAGAGCTGCTTTGGAAAGGAAAGCTTAAATATTGTCCTCCACAAAGAGTATGGCGGAACAATAACGTTTCATAAAACATTAACATTAACGCTAAAATATTCAAAACACCCTTGGATTTGCTCCATGAAAATCATGCCCTCTCTTTTTTTTTTTTTTTTTAATACTAGCACCAGTGGCAGTATCAATTGCTAAATAGTCCCTTTCTTGAACAGTTACTGCTAGCAAAGCAGGGACACTGTTGAAGACAAGCAGGCTTATTTTACTAAATAATATAACTAGTTATTTTTGATGTATTAGTCTGATTTACTGTTTCCAAACAAATTTTTCATTTTAAGTGCAAAAAGTTGATTTCTATGGTCTGGTTGATGTTTTTTCATGCATGCAAATTTTTTAGAGAACATTTTGTCTTTAGCTTCCTGTTATGCACATTTTTTAAGAGCTTCATGTTTCCTGCCTCCACTTAATATGAAAGAACATTGCACATTTTTGCTGAATGTCAATGAGATAGTTACATTACAGAAGTCGTGCCTAAATGACTCTGATACTGTGACTAGGTATCAGCAGAATTCCATCTCATACTGGAAAAGAGTTTAATTAATGTAATGCAACCAATATAAAATATTTGGAGCCTCCCCAAAATACAATGCAAAGGGTAGGAAACTCAACCACCAGCAAACATTGAATTAAGCACAGCTCTCTTATTTAAAAGATAAAATAAAATAAAATAAAATAAAATAAAATAAAATAAAATAAAATAAAATAAAATAAAATAAAATACTGCAGAGGCTTCATAAATATGTTTACAATTTATTTAGGTCAGTTAGTAGGGGTTTTGTCTCATCAGGCAGGAGATGAAGCAGCATCGGCCTCTCCCTAAGCACCTTCAGTATTTTACTAACAAAGTTACAGTACATTGGAATATTTTAATCTGACACAAAGAACAACAATAGATCTGACTGCTGGGCTGATAATCTTCTTATCACACCCTGTGAAACCTAGCTCTAATATTTGACTGAGCCTCCATTACTCGGCAACACATTCTAAAAAGGCCAACAATGGAGAGAGAATGAAGTGGAGTGTGGAAGTACCTCCATATCTACATAAAAGAGATTAGAGGCGACAGCGTTCCATTTTACAGCTCAATCATATTGTGTTAGCATGCGCTTATCCGAGCGCGGATGAAATTGAAAGAGAAATAAAAAAGAGTCAGGCAGATAGGAACCAGAAAAGCGAGGCATGAGCAATTTCCAAGGATATAAAAGGATGCTAATGGCGGGGCCCTGTCATTCTTAAAAAGGGCTATTAGGGCACCATCATCTGTTCTTGTGCCCTTACGCTCCTCTAACTAAAGTCAAGCATTTCCTAATGCCATTGTGATCTTTTTCTTCTTCAGATAAGACATGGTCATGTTTCATAACAACACACTTTCCATTTATTTGATTTATAAATGCAAGGAGGCTAATTCTATTTACTGATAAAGGCTTTCCATATATATTTTTCTTTCAATATTTCCTTTTGTAGATGGCATAGACTTTTTGTTCAGTCAAAGCAACTATTGAAATGTTTCCAATAGCACAAAAATACTAATGATTTTATGAAAGCATTTGAACTTTGTGTAATTTTGAAACATTTTTAGACCATGACTGCAACGGGAAACAGTTGGCCAGGGCAGAATGCATACTGCATTGTTACCTTTTTATAGATAATCTCATTAAAAGACTTTCTGTTAGAATAGCAAAAACATTATTTTGGTTTCTTCCACAAAGACAAATTTTACTTTGAGTTACAATGCTTTACAGCCAAGATCTTTATTAGTTATTAAGCACCTGATATATAAGGGCCTTTAATTATACTGAACCTTAAGAAACCACTGTAGTAAAGAAAGATTTGCTGATTACTGCTTTGCTGTGCTAGGCACAAATTCACTACTGGTATAATTAATCGATTCCAAGAGATTTACACCAAGGATTTACTTAGTCCGCTAAGCTACAGCAAACTTTCATGCAATTTGCACTCTTTTTCTAACTCATCCTTTTTCCAATTCTGTTATGTTTCTGCCCACAGTAACATTTGTTAGCTTAGAAAACAGTCAGTTAGCACCAATCCAGGCTCTTCTACAAGTTGTTTTGTGCCAGACGTTAGCTGAGCACAGCAGTCCAGGTTCAGCAGTACCCCATCATTCAAAACGAAGCTACAAAAGCTCATTGCATTTGCCCTTTAGCCTGTCAAGCCCTTTTGCATTTTGATTTTTGTGATCAAATGCCAGACAACAAGCACAGACTTTATCACTGCCCTCTGTTACCAGAAGGTTTATAAAAAGATTGTCTTTATTTCCTTTCCACTCCCCTCCTTCTCCTTCCTAAACGAAGTCAGGTGAGTAAAATTAGCTTTACCACGGCTTTACTTAGCTTTACCTGTGGCTTTACCATGGCAAGCGCGTTTTTGAGTTTACCGTGTAATAAAAGGCTGCCTCATGGCAGAAATGTTGCTCAACTGGTTCAGATTGCAGACTTCAAATTTTCAAGGCCAGTTTACAGCATCCAATACCTTTTCCAGGCTAACCAAAGCCATCATTTTAAAGGCTGCTCAGTCTCATCCCTCTGCTCTTCCAACCCCTCCAGCCAAATCAAAGCTACACAACATATTCACAAATCAAACCGCCGAAAGCTCTGCTGCAACTACTACGGAGCGTGGCTCACTTCTTTGAGAGCTACTCTATTTTGGTTAAGGTGATCTAGGTATCTTCCAAAGATGAAACTCAAACTCACTTATTTAACTCATTTTGACTTAATTTGGGGTGCTTTATTAACAGCGAGTGTAAGACAAAGTAGCTAGTATAATATAGAGTGATGTTTAAATTAGTTTACAATTTGCTTGGGCTCATCTAGAACTGCTCTGAACAAAGCCATTCAGAAATGTCAGCTGTGTTCCTAACCACTGTAACAAATTGTTGCCTGAACGCTGCACACCTAATGACTTCAAATTAGCTTCACTGCGATATTGCCTGACAGTTGGTTACGACTGTTAGCAACATAGCTGGCGTATCATGACCAATAAATTGGTTTCAGTGTGGGCTGGGAAAGGGACTTCCATCAATTTGATTAAAGAAATTACTGTAGCATTCAAAGCATAAAGACAAACTAGTTTAAGGAGACAGAAATAAGTTAACTGTACCAGAAAAACATTGCTTGTGATACAAAAGCTTGTTTATACACCATTTGTGGCACAGAGAATGACTAAATTTCAGCTGTGTCACATACTGACTATTTTGGAGTCCGTACATTGTTGTTGCTCATCTAAAGTAAAATAACGTTCCATAAATGTACTAAGTATTTTATTACTACTCTTTGTTAAGTGTTTGTATTTATCAAAGATGACCCCAGAAGCACCTACCAGAAGAACTGAGGCCTTGTGCTGGTTAGCACAAGGTAAAAAAACCCAGGAAGACTATTTCTTTCTATTTCTTTGTGATTTCTTTTGATACTAGAAATAAAATATATTTAACTTTGATAAACAAACAACTTACTGCATTATTTATTCTATTACTAAGGTATCCCAGAATCACATCTAAAATCAGGATGAGGAATTAAAGGTTATCCATTCTTATGTTCAATAAGGCTCCAGTATCAAAATTAGAAAACTAATGAGCTGATGAAAATACACCAACATGCTCACTGATTTGCTGGACTAGAAAAATACCTTAAGAAACAAGCAAAAAAGCCCTTCTTTTTTGTGTGACTTTACCATTTCTGAAAGGTGACAGACTGAGAACCCTGGAGACTCTCTATAAGCTTGTCTGCTAGCCCACAGAGCAAGCAAATACCTCAGCAATGGAGGGAAATAAAATATTCCTGAAATGGTATCTGAAGAAATCACTAATCTTCTGAGAAAGTGCTTTTGATGACCCCCACTCTTCTTGCTAACAAGAGTGTCAGTCAGCTTTTATAATATCAACACAGGTACATGATGTAGACCGCAGTCCACTTCATGCAGACCAAGGAACTAATAACCTGTAAGAGGAAACCTTTTGGTACAATTGAATTCTTTCTACTGAACTGCTGGTACAATTCAGTTCTCACAGTAGTTCATTCAATGAAGAGAACAATTCCTCTGTGCCATGCCAAAATATAACTGAATTTTTGCACCTCCTGCGGTCGGTATAAGATAGTGCTGCCTTTATGGAATAGAGGAACCAGACTTACATTCAACTGCCGCTGAATCAGACAAGTACAGAGGAGAGCACTTACACTACCCTTTATACCAGGATAATGCTCTGGATAGCAACTATCCCAGCTAAAACCATGACAGTATGGCAAGTTTATCTTAATAAAAGTAATACATGAAAAAATTGATTCACTGAGCAGCATGTAAAAATTATTAACGTAGTAACACTTATAGCAACAATAATACTATTTCCCAGGTAAGATATGTTATCATCTAACCTATGCCCTCTGTGAATAATCTGGAGTCTTAAGAAAACTGTATGCAGTAACAAATCATATTTTTTTACCAGAACTGAATAACTCATGTGATGTCATCTATTGCAATAAATACTGTATGTACCTGGAATATGCTTAGCCCATCCAATGATCACCACCAGTTCTCTGTCTGCCAGGTCACAAAGAGTGGTAAGCGCTTTGATGTCACTGTCTGGAACAGTGGGGTCAGGCATAGCATAGATCTTCTCTGGTTCAGCCACCAGCAAATGGGAGACAATCTTGTTATCTGTAAAAATGGTCCAGAACAGCAGAAGATCACCGTAGCATCATTCTACTTTTCAAACAGATGGCTCATATTTCAAAGTGCACAAGAATTTGTCTTAAGATACTGGACCTAATTAAACCTTATTGTAACTTCACAGGCTTCTACCAGCAGTTACAGCACAAACAAATCTGATCCATTAACAACATTTATCAAGCTAGCCAGGTATGTTCTTAAGAAAGTAAACTTAATGAAATGTAGAAATACATGATCACCTCCTAATATTGGAATACAAACTTTGTAGAAGAATATTCATGCATTATAATGTACTTTGGACTGTGCAAATAGAAAAGTTTTGCCTTTCTCTAATTACCTGCAACCCTCCCCAAAGGCAGGTGTATTTTCTGAGGGAGTAAATACCACAAGCAATTAATCAGTCATTGACATCTGTAACTTCTGTCAGCAATTCCAACTACCATTCTTTGTTCTAGATGTCACTGTTAAACTGCTGCAATAGAAATGGTCTCAGGACTTTCTCAGAGCTCATTATCCCTTATATCTTATATTATGGGTATCTTGCCTGTTAAAATGTTAAGAATGAATCTGTACTCCTTCGGGCCTATGCTGTGAGAAAAGCGGGGTGTTGTCATACATTTGCTTTTTAGTGAAACACACGAATTTAGAATCATGTGTAATATTAGCTTCTTGAAGTACAAAAGAGCCAGTCAGGAATAGCTATTAAAATCAATGAGAATAAAGAGTGTAAAACTAATGAAAGTACCAACAGATGCAGACCCTATCTCAGAAAACTGGGTTTGTGCAAAAAATGATACTTTATCATATTCACACACTGGTTATTTTTATCTATATAGCATTTTCATTCATGTGTTTAATATTTACTTTTTCATCCAGATGAACTGTGAACTGTATTTGGAATAATCATTTAAGATATATGGAAAAGTGGCGGCAGGGGGAAGAGTAGAAGAGCCTGGAAGATTTACCATACGGTGTTGCTATTCTGTATTCTGTAAGTAGGATAAACATAAAATGAGCATTATATCCATGTGGAGGCACAATGGAAATATCTCTATACAGGAGCCTGATTTGTTACTCAGAGAAGGCAGAACTGAAAAATGGGAAAAGGACTGATTCATTAAGCCTCCCAATACAGGATACATTCCTGTACTTCCCAATATATTTTTTGGTTTTAGCTTTCATGGTAAGCACATCTTGTGACCTCAAATGCACCACCAGAATTTAAAGCCCAAATATCACCCTTCAGTGACTTTACACTAATCCGTTCCCTTCCGTAGGATAAAAAGTCATGGGTCTTGATATTAATGGGATTCCACCGCAAGAAGGTGTGAAGTATTTTCTGACTGCAGAGAAAGAAAACTGACAGGATTAGTATTATTTCCCCCTTCCACATGTAAGTCACAGGATGGACCACAATATCCTCCTGTGGGGGAGCTGCAATGGAAGCTGACAGGGATGTGACTTGCCCAGGAGTGTCAGAGAGGCTTCCTGCCAGCCCTTGACAGATTTCCATAAAATACTCACTTGATTCAGATTTCTGATACTTTACTGCTCTTTTGTGACATAGAATCCTCGATTCTGATCTACTGTCTCTACAATTTTTGCCTTATTCCAAATCTGTGTGTCAGAAGTTGTGATGTATGTTAGCCCTTCATTAAATAAGTGCAAGAGCCAACTGGAAACCATCACATCGAGCATGTTTTATTACAAGGGATATATTCATGCTTACAGGGGGATATATTCATGCTTTATATGAACTACCGGAACCATGCCAACTAAGTAATTCTAGATCTCAATATTCTACTGATTATCAAACTGATTAATGAGGAATTCTATTCTTATTTAAAGATGACAGATGGTAGTTTTAACTTATATTGGCAAACAGCCTTTGCACATATTTTTTTATTTTTTAAACAGTCTTTTCATATCCTGTTTAATTTCACATAGAAAACATCATCTTTTTAAGAGAGAAAAGATAACATTGCGTCTTCCCAAATTCCAATATTTTTACATGTATTGAAAAGTAGGATAAATAGAGTTTCTTAATATCAAAATACATGAGGCTGAGGACTTCAACTCCGTGGTTTTTAACCAGGGATAAACGAATGAAGAAGCGCTCACACCACCAAGTTCTGTTTTTTTTCCCTGCAAACAGAAGAAATGGCCAAAGAACCTCTTTCATTTTTTTATTAGGTTCCTCACCAACGGCTTTTTGTAGATGATTCAGGAATATTGTATATTGCGTATTTTGACTCAGGATTCACAAAATCTCAAATTCTTTTTGCTTTTGCAATCAACAAGATCTACAGGCAGGCCATTAGATTCCGTGATGAAGCTGACAACAGAGGCCAGAAGTAGGTGTAGGAAAGATCCTCCAAACACCTGTTCTTTCCCTATAGGGGGAAAAAGCTACCTGTATTGGAGCCTGAATTAGTATAGACCATAGGAAAATTCTGAATGTACTCAGAAAGCTCCATCACTCAGGAAACTGAATAGCCATGAGCACTGTTTCTAGGTAAATCTTATTTAATGTTTCCCTAATTAGAATCAATAGAACCCAATTTTCATTCCTGTGCCTTTGCTATGCACAAACTATCAGTCAGGGTCCAGAAAATCTCTCAGGCTACTTTCCACACAAAACTGATTCAACTTTTTCAAGTCTTGACACTTACCTGACAGGACTTGAAAATTAAGTTTTATAAATGTTTATTATAAAAATGTTTGTAATGGGACAAGCTAAGGAAAATGAAGGGAGGCACTTAGACGATGAGTAATGATTTATAAGGAGGTTAGTTTATCTCAGACAAATGGAGCTTACAGAAATTGGTGTAGTTATCATCTTAAAAGTAATGTAATGCACTACTTTGCAGTAATCTTGGGTTTACACAGAGATTCTTGTGTTTCAGTACAACACCATTAACCTCTGTTCATATTAAAGGGCTTGGGGGTTTTGGGTTGGATTTTTTTTTTCCCCTGCCTGTTTGGTCTTGGCTTTTTTTGGTATGCTAGGCTATCAACATTTCTACTCAATGACAATATCAAGTAAATGAAAAACTGACAATCTGTGCACCCAGGAAAACTAAACCCCTAATGAAATTAAGCATTAGAGTTTATTAAATTTTATTGTATTATCAGAAAGTTTTTATTATAATGTGCAAAATCTGCTTAGTGCAGCCCTAGATTGTATTTACAGAACGGTGGGACAGCTTATGGAGGCTGAGTAGAAGATGCCAGATTGGACAATTGAAGGAATATAATCAGCATAATGTTTTTTGGAAAGGCAAAAGGAAACTATGCCATATGTTCACTTAAGCCTTAATTTTATGTAAAACTGGCTGTTTTTTCTTTGACACAGCTAAAATGCCCTTTCACTTACAGTTCAAAGACTGTTTATTTGCTCTCCAGATCCCCATATGCTCAAACGTATTGTACACAGCACTGTCCCCTACTGGGGAACATGAATGGAAACAAATTCCATTTTCCATACAGCCAGGTATTTTCAAGAGCCTAAAACTGACGTGTGTTGTCAGAGGCATAGGGGCAGAGGCAAATGGGAGACAAGGAGCAGTTTGCCCTCCTTATTTCTCTGGCTTATTTCTCTATTTTAGGAGCAAATTAACCTTCTCAGCAGGAGCAACTGCACATGTGTATTCTCATTTGAATTCAGAAGAGTTTACAACACTCAATACAGCGTGTGTGCCTTTGCAGGGAAATACACTAGCCTCTTGCACTACAGCTATAATGTTATTAAATTTACTTCATGGAATTAGTACAGTCGCTGCTTGAGTTTATATAAGCTGTAAAGCAAAACCCCTAACTATTTTTAGTTAATCGCAAAGAGGATGGAACTTGTATTTTAGCAGTGAGATGATCAGCGCGCTCTCTCTCTCTCTCTCTCTCTCTTAATTTCAGCCTGACGAGATACAATCAAGGGCAGTATTAAAACATAACAAAACAAAGCAAAAAAATCCGTAAGGGTACTAGAGCCCAAACTACCAATCTATGCTTGTTATTAGTGTGGCATATTGCTGTTTTAATCTAATGCTAGGTAGTGTATTAATCCATAGGTATAAATTAATGAGGCTCTTAATGTATTTTCATTGGGAGGTTGAGCAGTCAAACTCATTTAGCTCATGAAAACTACAAAAATCACTTTCTTGTGGAATCTGAAACTAGCAGCTTCAATGAACTAATGATCACAGTATGAACCATTTTATGTACCACTGAAAATAAAGATAACCTGTAAATGGAAAATTTGCACTGCATAAACCATGCTTTTATACACTTCCACCTGCAAAAATATTCTTTGTTCAACTCGACTTGAGAAAGATGAGCATATTTAAAACAAAACATAACAGCTAAATGGATGTAGTGTTCATGGTAACATCATCTGACCAAACCCTTGTCCCAGTCAGGACGAGCTTAGCAAACAGGGCTGTGAGTCAATACCTTGTATTCAAGGAGAAATTCTGTATATCTGGTGTACTCACATGGCTTTTTTGCTGGCTGAACTAGCTGAGGGTTCAGGTATGGGCTATTCTCTGCATCTATTCTGCGCTTGTACTTCTGGCGACCTCCACGTACTCTGTCTAGGCGGACACCTATGTTGGGAAAAATAAGCAAACATATAATTAAATATATTATGAGGATACCTCTCAGGTAACAGTCTTCTACCTCCTGCCTTCCAATATTTATTTAAAATGCATGTTTATTTCAAAAGATTAATTTTAGAAAGCAAGGGAAAGCAGCACTACCAGTATTTGCAAGCTGTTTAGATTTTCACACATGCAAGATTAAATATACTACATAATTTCCTGTTCGCTTAAAACCATTTGTTCATTTTTATGTATTATTAAAAACAGCTAACAAGTTTAGTTTCCATTTGAAACAGTCTGATCTTAAGTCATCTTTGCCAGAAGCAGAAGCTCAAAGCGCTAACAAACACCATGGATATACAAGGCTAACATTATGAGTAGAGAAGTAGAGAGAATTAGAACTTTAGAAACAATGGATGCTGTATACAGTTTAGATAGTCAAAACCAGTGCTTTTCATTAACATGGACTAATGTGGCCAGAGGATACAAAGTAAGTATCCTTAGTAAACTAAGAATATGTATGTGGCTTAAAGACTTGAAACAGTTCATGAGGGTTTGAAAGCAATTGTAGGGGTGTTCATTTAGATGTCATCAATGGTGAATTAACTTTTGTGTTCTACCTCCAAACTGTTCATTGCTTCAATAAAACATTCTTCTACCTGTTTTGTACGGATATATAGGAGTTTACTTTCCTGAAACAAGCTACAGCTGCTCTCACAGACAAAATGAAAAAAGGAGGGGGGGGGGAAAAGGATGGTAGGTCCTATAAAACAATGTAGTATTTTTATTTCTTCTGAGTCACCCAGGTAGATTTCCAGACAACCAGGATGAATGTCAGTATAACCAAGTAGTAACATAACACTGAAGTTGAAAAACTCAGCACATATGCAGGGCAACAGGACAAGTAATACCAAGTGCAAAATTTGTCCCTGTTGACACGGATTTAACTAGACAAGAATGCAAGGACACATTACGTATCAATGATCCCCTGTGAGCGACGTAATAAAGAGCAGATCACTTTCTCACTTTTTTTTTCATTGTCTATTTTAGCTCTCATTCCTCTATTTAACTTTTCTACTGCCATTATTGTGCCCTGCTCTACTACTTCCCATCTCCCTGTTCTCTCCCTTGCAGGAAACACATCCAGAACTGGCTTCTGGACTGCAGAGAAGCCACCACCAAAGAAGTTACAGTTTACGTGCACAGCAAGAAGGCTACAGGACAGAGTTTACATGCTGCCCATGAACCTGCACTGGTAGCACAGTCTCGTTACCAGGAAACATCTGTCAGTCCTCTTTCATCCAAAGGCGACTGACTGGGTTTTGGCAAAGAAAAGTCATTTCACCAAATAGCCAGAAATCCAAGGCCAACTCTTGTCGTTTTGTTTTTGTTTCTTCTTCTTTCACATTTCTTGCTTTTTTATTTTCCTGTTCTACTCTCCAAGCTGGCATGAAACACCAGAACACTCACTAGCTGAACCAAGGAAGGCGGCAGTTTACGGATCCAAGTCTGTACTCTTCTACTGGCAGGGAAGTCTTTGCATGCATGGGGTTCTCATTCACCCAGATGGACTGTTGATATCCATGGACTGTTGATATCCATAAAGGTTAGTAACACAGGAGATACTTGGCTTAAGGTCACAACCAGTGCCTGTAACTATAATGCAGTGAATTGTATGCAGCAGTACTCAATACTTTTTGCTCACCAGGAAAGTGGGTAATGATCACCTGTATTTAATAGTGACATTTCATTCAGTTTACTGCAGAAGACTGTGTATTTCACTCCCCCAAACTCAAGAAGTACAGTTCTTACTGTACATTACCACATATACTTTTGTGAATCACATTATGTAAATAATAAAACTAATCAACCACATACCTGAACAGGTCAGTATATAATTATGAATGAAATCTTATTTATGTTATTTACCTATATCACTACCAATCTTGTGACCGATTGATTTGTGGCCTAAGCTATTTGATAAAATTCATGGTGATTCAATCAACAAACCATGGTTATTTTTTGTTTGTTTTTAAAGTTATGGGTAGAAATGCATGAACTACAAGACCACTTTAAAAATTGATAGTCAAAAACTTTTCAGAGCTAATGATAACGCCGTGTTCTCCACCCTTGAATCAGGAGATTGAGCTACACCTGAAGCAAATGACATCCAGGGCAATACACTGCCATAAAAAAACCCCAACCAAACAAACAAAAAAAACCCCCAACAACAACAAAACAAACAAACAAAAAAATAATAAAAAAAAAGACCAAGGTTTGACAGTTGAATATTCAGAAATAGGTAGAGGATTAGAACAAGCCACATGTGATATTGGTGGGATTATGAAAAAGACTGCCCAGCATTTGAAGAAAAATAGATAGAAAATGATTTCTGCATAATTCAGATGCCATCCTTCTTTCTGCTTGGGAGCAGATTTCATAGTGATAAAAGATGGATAGCATCAGACAGAAGTATGTTTAATCAAAAAGTAATGGAACTGAAGCTTAAATTAAAATAATATAAATCTACCACGATGAACAATTTTTTTACCTCCTTTGCATTTGCCAAGATACACATTCAAGCCGTTCACACACTCAGTGGAAGGAAATACAGACGAATGTCACATTAGCAAAATTATACATAGGTCCATGTACTCACCTATTATACACAGCTGTACCTATAAATATAGCAACTTTCTTTTTTTGAAAAGAAAAAACTATAATTCTAAATAACTGGGGAGTAACGGTATTTCACATTTTAAAATTACTTAAATCTATAATATAACTAATTCTGATTCTAATGTGAAAACACTTTTGATAATGTAATATCAACAGAATATAAATTAGAGGTTTATATGCCTTTCATTAAACTGATACGGAGTTTACCATCATTTCAGCTCCTAAGCTTTCCTCGCTCATAGTACCATTACAAAATAGCTATCTTTGATTCAATTTCTGATAATCATACACACCCTAAGTAGTATTTTACTTCCTGAGAGTCCTTACAGAAGTAAATACAATGCAAGACACTCCTTAAGAAGGTATACCCATCTGCTATTGCATAAAAACTGTTGGAGTTTGACAGGTAGCAAACTGAAATCCAGAGATTCCTATGTATATGAATATATTTTCCCCTGCAACTCCTACAGTTTGTATGAGAGAATTCATTACATAAAGATATATTTATCTGCTCTCAAGACAGTAACAACTGATGCCTTCTTTGTTAGAAAAACAAAGGGAAGAAAGAAAAACAATTCTGTCCACAAAGAGCTTCACTAGGGAGGGGGGGCTTAATATCTTGATCACAGAAGTAATTGCTCTAATTCAACACATGCTCTGTACTCAGACTATTAAAGAGGATATTGTGGCATCTAGGTAGTGTACAGGGAGAAGCAGACCTCTGCTTTAGCTCCGCTGTGCGTGTGGTTTGCCAGAGTCTTCAGCAACTCTGTTCACTCACCCTATCAGTCCTCAGCCATAAAGTGAAAAGAAAGATATCTACCCCACCTATATAAACTCATGGCACATCTCCAAATGAATTGCACTGTATGTATTATCATTACAGTTTTTTAGGGTCCAAACATCCACTAACATCACTGAACAAAGCTCCACTGAAGACAAGCAAGTTGATTCTCCACAATCCCCAACACTGAGTTTCACTTTAAAATACTTCAAAAAAAGGGGCAAAAAACCCCCAAACAAAACAAAAAAAAAAAAAAAAAAAAAGCCCAAATGAGAAAAACAGGATGACCACAGGGTACAAACAGGAAGAACAGGCCTGCTACCAGTTATGATACTTTCAACAGTCAAGTGCAGCACATTCACTTTACATCTTAGGACAGGCACAACTCATGAACTCATCTGTTCAGGAGTGATGGGTAGTCACACATTTTGACATGATTTACAAAGCTCAGAAGATAAGGATTAGACTACAACTGTAATATATGGAGACATGGAAACTACGTAAATCAATGCAATTGCTACTTTTTTAAAAGAAGGCAATTTCACATACTAATACAACATAAAAATTTCTCCAGCTGGCCTTAAGGAAAAAAAATGGTCTCAGTTACTATACAAGCTTCTGCAAAAAAAGTTCACCTCCTGGTTCCTCACACAATCTCTGCATGATTTGTATCAAATGCTTACCAACACACAACAAAATTATATTGGGCATTTACTCTAAAGTGAAAGTGCCCACACAGTCTTGCACAGAAGTAACTGAAGACTAGACCTGATGTACACAATGAGCTACCCATCAGGTACTTCAATCTAAACAAACTTAACATAGGCAAATGTGAACTCCCCACTTTTTCTGTTTTTCCTCATCTGTTCCTCCCTCACCAGCAGTCGCAAATTATTACTCCTATTCTGTAGTCCTTTTCTCACACTGCCTTGAAGCCCTTGTGTGGGACAGGTACCCACTGTGACTGGTGCTATGTATTATAAAAGATTGCCCTTATGCCTGTATATCATTCTTTTTGCAATTCAGGTCCTCAGTACGATAACCATATTTAACAGTGTCATCCATTTTTCCATACAGATCCAAGCCATATCCAAAGTATAGTATTTACTCCTTTATAGTCTACCTCTTTTTCTGTTTTCCATCCCTTCCTTCTTACCTCGGCTACAAGTCTCCAGTGCTCACTTGTCCTCTTGTCCCACAAACACTTGGAAGGTGTTTGCCCAGTCCTTCAAATCAAGACCCACCAATACCAAGACTGCCTATGAGAAATCGCTTACTACCTATAATACAGGATAGCTTTTTATTTTGCAAAACATAAAACTAATTCACTTAAATATGCACTAATATCTGAATAAATCAAAACTTCCTCTCTACCTTCCAGTACATCAGCAAGGAACAGGTTTGAGATCAGAATCAAACCCGCAATTTTGACTTCCTATGGGAATTTCAAATTCTTCTCCCTTTCTGTTCCCCCTATGTGAGAGATTTACGGCAAGCAGACACATTCTACACGGATGCCTTCCTGCCAAGCTCCACCGTTCTATAGATACTGAATATATTCCTATCTCAATTTTTGAGAAATGTAACTGGATAACGATCCTTTTTCTACAGACGCCTGTAAGATTCCCAGCATTGTCTTAAATTTTACAGTGAAACCAGTAAGAATGGATACCCACACAACTTCATCTTGCCAAGCTTTAGAGGAACATCAGTAGTGGAGGCAAAAAAACAGATTAACAGCAAAACTGGAAAGAGCAAAAGGAATTTTAATGGCATGTTCTGATGTGGCTCCCCTTTGGGACAACATCTTGATAGAGTGTTCCAGTTCACTTGAACATACTGTGCTTATTTGTAAGATTGCTGGATAAGCTCGGGTGAATATTATAAGCCCTGGGTTTTGCATTTCTTCACACAGAACGAGAAAACCAGTTGATTTTTCCACCATGAACACAGAGAGAATGTATTTAGAGATAAGAATGCATGGTCATTTAGTAACTCTTTAGACAATTCAGTAATCTCTATAGTTTGGGATTAGAGAAGTGTGAGGCCAGTGCATTAATCCTACAGTCTGAAAGATTTGTAGTGGAAAAAATACTTCCACTTTAAACCACAAAAGATCTCTCTCATTATAGTAGAAACATGCAGGAAGTAAGACAGCATGAAGAAAAAGGACAATACGAGCTATCTTTTCTTCTGGATCTGTGTATTTATGTGCCAAATTATAAGGATGCCAGGAAGCTTCTGAAATCAGTTTACAAAGTATTTGGATAACACCATGTGCAGGTAAAAATTCAGCTAGAGATGTAAAATATGTTTCCATTAGGCAGATAATATTTTGAAAACAGAGTCCTAAGTCATCAAAGAAGATAAAAGCTATGACTCACATTAAAGCTTTCCCGATCTACAGCTGAATTAACAATTAGCAGGGGAAGGCTTTAGTGTTTTGTCTTCTGATAGCTATCTGCACACTTAAATACACTATTCAGTGTAGCATAGGAAGTCTAAAAATCATCCTCCTACTTTACACTCAGTCAGTACCAAAAAGTATTTGTTCATATAGGATAAAATTGGCTGTCCTCAAGAGGTGCCTATAAAACAATTTAGTTCAGGAACCTGCCCATATAATGGACAGAAAGACAAAACAGCATTTATTACTTTAATATCCAACTTGCTCTGTGACTATGAATAAGTTGCTTAATTTACCTGTTCCTTTGACAAAGATTTGCAACAAACAGTTCATTATTGAAAAAAAAAAAAAAAGTAGAATTAGGCCAATTAAAATATTCAGTGAATTTTTCCAGGTTGAAAAATCAAAAAAGAAAAATATTCCTTCTGTAAAACAAGTGTTTCAAACCAATGTTTCATTTCAGATTTTGCTCATGTTTAAAAATGTTTCTGAGCAACCATATGTAAGTAACATTTTGGAAAATCCATTTTTTTTCCTGGGAGAAGGGGATAAGAAGGCTGGATTTCGGCAAAGGAACTGAAAAAAAAAATTCTCTTTGGTTAAATCCCAGAGGGTTTGGTTTTTTTTTTCCAGTTTGACAAAAGAACTGATAAATGTGTTACTTACACAGCTCAGTACTCAACCTTTCTTGAAAGGAACATTAACTTTGCATGAACTAATCATCTACATGCTGAATTTTTCTGCACCGTCATTTATGCATTAAAACATAAAAGAACATGCATAAAATCCACTTAGTTTTCCCATGCAAATGAGATTTTGTGTAAATAAATTCTATTATTTCTTAGCACAAGTGATTTCCATTGAAGAATGGTCCATAAACAAAGATGTTCACATGAAGAAAATGTGGCATAAAATGTTTAAGAGCACTACCGTTCCTTTACATTTTTTAATGGTTCCATATGAAGCTAAGGATCTTAATCTGTGACACTCACAAGTACAAATTAGGTCACACGCAACAGGTGACAAGTTTTAATTGAATGTCTTCTGTCTGCAATTCTGACAAAAGGTGAATGGAAATAAATGAGTCTGGCAAGACAGCCCTGAGCCTTACAATACCCAATATCTCATTATTTTTAAACAGCTATCTATAAACTGATGCTGACAAGCCTTGAACCTTTTATTTCTGTTCAAGAAGAGGTGAATGTGCAGAAAGGAAGAAAAAAATAAAAGAAAAACAGGACAGCTACTCTGTGGCATTAAACATGCAATAACCATTACTAGCTCTCAAATATTACAGAAGAATACCTTTTACACATCACATAAGAACTTACAAAAAAATCTGTTTCTTTTCTGGAAGAGATACACTCTATGCACTCAGTTCCCAGTGCCTAAATTTGATCATTTCTGAGTGCTATACTACCAGGACTTCATTAGAATTATGCTAGACTCACGCTGATTTTAAAGAGACTGAAATTAGGCCACTAAATACAGGCTATAAAACTTCCACTTCTTTTCCTTCACTTTTCCAAAGTGAGGAAGAAGAGCCTACGTTGCAGCAAAATGTGCATATTTGTGAACTGCAAGGAAAAGTAATGCAGAACTAAAACTGTGAATATATAAAGCCCTGATGTTTCTGAAATGAAACAGTTACCATCACATAACACTTCTCTCCGTATCACCTGGACTACTAATACACTAGTAACTAGGAAGCAGCATAAAATACTGCAAAAGCTTTTATGAATAACACAGAAAATACTCTTGCTAATTGCACCATTAAATTTCATGTCAATGTGCTTATATATCATAACCATACTATATGCCTTGTTTTTTTAATTATGCATACAACGTGTTGGGACAAAGTATAAGAATAAATAAAGGCAATCTATCACTAACTAAATACCACAGTTTTTACCTTAATTTATTTAAATATAGTTACACAAGATGCTATCTTGTTTCAGAGTTCAAATTACAACCAATTTAATGAAGTGGAGCTTGCTGGGCTGTAAAGTCATTACCGCATCAATACACTTGTAACCATTACTTTAGGGTGACAAGCGCAGACTGGGAAAGTCAGCTTGGCTGATGATCCACGGAGAGGGCACGGAACGCCAGGAGACAGAAAAGTCAAAAAGTAAGTTTGAGCAAGGCCATACCAATGACTGAAGGTCAAAAGCAGGCCTTTATTCTAGATCCCATCACCAAAGCTTATAAAGAATTCAAGAGCTATGCTAGTGACAACTCTAATAGAAAAGAAGTCTAACTGAAGTTCTGGACCATTTGCTGGTGACTCTCAAGAGAGATGGGAAGATCGAAATGAAATGCGTTATAATAATCGGACTGTGAAGTACCAGTAGCATGAATCAAGATCTCAATACCCTTTTCAGATACAATAATGTGCAGTTTCACAATATTTCAGTTAGTGACTTGGATGATGTGGGATTCTGGAATTAATCTGAGATCCAGAAGTCACGGGAAAATTCTTAATAGTGTGAATTGAAACAGTTACATAAAATCATATCAGTCCTGCTGGGACCAAGAAATAGCTTGCTATTAGCAAGCAGACCTATAGAATTAGGATTCCTATCTGGAGGAAGCAATTTCATTTTGCTGGAACAGAACCAGAGAAAACAAAAGGATCGCTCTCATCATACTAGAGCTTTAAAACCAATGTACAATTCACTGACATATTAAAAGTTCTTTACCCTAACAAACATGGTCCCTAAGTTTGGAGTATTTTTCTTTTCTGTTTTATTATCCTCTTCTCTCTCTTCCCCCCCCCGCCGCCCTTTGGGACAAAATCTTTCTCATCTTCCCCAAGGAGTAGCCCGTCTCTGTTGAACTGTACACGAGTAAGATGAGCAAAATCTAGTTTCCAAATTGCACTCGTCTGGCAAAGTAAGAAAGACTTACCTTTTCAGTTAAGGTGCCTTTGTATTGCCAGTTGAGTCTAAATTGGCCTTACTGCAAAAATGTGGGTTCTCACAGAATTTTGGACTATTCCAAGGCGATTCATGGAAACACCATTTTGACACTGTCTTTTCTCTTAGCACACCCATAACAATACTAACTATCTCTGCAATCTTTCTCATCTGTTGAGTAATTATGAACTACACTTTTGTTGGTTAAGCACCATGCAGTTCTTCCCTGCCTTTTTTTATTCTTTTAAAGAGTAAGAACATGATTTGTGGAACCTCATCAATTTCACACTTCATCCCTCAAGCTTCCTCAAAAGGTACAGCAGAATTCGAAACTTATTCCCTCTTTCTTCTGCATGCTATTTTATGGCACTGCAAAATCTAGACGAGGTGGCACAATGGGAAAATGGCCCAAGAAGCTTACACCATGTCTCAGCCTCTAGCTGGGGCTAACACATTTTCAGGAGCATTATATTTTATCATCATTTAGAGTCTGACTGTACTTCATCAATTTTACCTATACAGAAGACCGTGTTGGAAACTAGAATATCCAAAGTAATTTAGTGAGTCCATGCCAGCCTGATGCTAAAAAAAACAGGGTACTTTTAAACCTAAGCATCAACCTTATATGAAAATGTGGGCTTGGAAAATGTGACAGATATTCTTACATTGCTGGTTTTACTTTTGCAGCCAAAATACGAGCATTTTGTCTCTTGTATTGTTCTTTTGTTTGCAGATTTTTTTCAGGATTAGATAGGAGTTACACAACAGGGTTTCATCTGGGGTATCGGAGTGCTCATGCAGTACAATTACAGGATAATTCTAACTTCAAGATAAAAGAAGATCTTATAGTTTCAGCTGTCTTTGGCAAATGATATGGCTTTTCTGTACTTTCCTCTTCCTGTCCACATTCTGTAACCTTCTGTTTCTTAAAATTCTACCTGGTACAAGAGTAAAGTTCAACAGTGGCTTATATGAGTTCATAGTACAGACGACCACATTTTATGAGTGTGAGGAATTTGAAATTCCTGGTTTCTACTCCCTGTCTTCTCTGAGCAGTTGCTTATTTTAAAAAGGAGCATCTTTACCTGCTACTTAGGTAGGAAAAAACCAGTGATCTAGGTTAGTATGTTCAGACTGGAAGGTACCGACATACCACATCACAGCATCTTCCTGTGCACTGTTGCTCCTGCCTGAAAATCTTAGAGTTAATGCAGAGGAATAAATTTAAGGTTTTTTGTTTCACTATTTCCAGTGGGTTAAAGTGATGATTGTTCAACAACAAAACTAAAACTTCAAAATTAAGCGGCTAGATGGGCATCAAACCAAGACATAGCATAGTAAAATAAAGAAAATAATGTAAAATGTCAATGTGGTGGAATTGCTTCCTATTAGTGTTATCTTGTAGCATTGTGTTGAAAGGTGGAAATGAAAGGAGATATGTTCTCTGCCTGTATTATGGTTTCTGGAGGTGGCAGGTAAACACATTCCAATGTGTGCAGCTTAACAAACACAGGGGAAAAAAAAAGCACTCAGGAAGAAAGTATTTGTCTCTTCCTCAAAAAAAGTTGGGTAGTAGTGTTGCTAATAATAAGTATAATGGTAGAGTCTGTAAAAAACCCTGATAATTTACTCACAAAATTGTATTCAGTAATCAACAGAAAAATAAATTAATTAGACAAACCCTTTACAGTGTTCTGTAATTTCTGGTCATGACAGTAAAAGCTTCAGGAAGTCCTGCAAGAGCATTAGTACAGAACAGTTTAATGTACAATGTGCTACAATTAATCTGAAACTTTATTCTGCCCCCACTACCCCCTGGTATTAAGGAATGTAACTGATGTCTCCTTAATATCAATTTCAAATGTTTACTCAGAGGCTAAATGCAGCAAACTAATTTTTAGTTCAGAATTAAAAATATGTCTGCAAAGTTTCTGAAAGCAGAGGAAAATGAGGGTATTACAATAGGGTATTTCTAACAGACCGGTTCTTTATCATAGCTCCTCATTGTGCAAGTGTCTTTCTGTCTGACACACATTCTTACATACACGAGAAGTGTTCAAAGTCACAGACTAAACCGGTGTATAAAATCAAAATGTTGTAACATTAAATTCCGAGTGTGCGTTTGATTAAAAATCACCTGATTTTGAACTTGTGAGTGATCCACACAAAATGGCCTTGACAGGAATAGATTTTATAAATGGCCTTTACTAAGGCTCACAATCCCATCCACAGAACTCTTCCCAAGAAATAAGTATTTGTATTTTATACGAAGTATCAGACCGTATAAACATTTGCCCCAACATTTTACAGAGTACTGAGAATACTGCAGGTTCCAGTGGAAGATCTGGTTGAAGGGATGCTGTCAACTCAATTAAAGCCTTTACATTTTAAATAGATATTTGTATATTTACATAACATTATTGTAACACGTTTTAAAAATGCCTTTTCCTTTGTCTTTATATAACCTTTCCCCTGTTATTCCATTAATACCAGTATCAAAGAATTGTGCATACATGAGAATCAGAAAGCGAAACTGAGCAGAAAAAAACCAAAATGGATTAATCAAGTTCTGATGCTAAGGCTAAGTGAGGAGCAAACAGGGAATAAAATTTTTAAATTATTTAATTTTATAAGAGAAGGCTCCAGTCCTTCAATTGAATTATATAGGCAGATCTATATAGTATATATAAGTATCAGATTATCAGATCTGGTGAAACGTCATAAGATTAAAAAAATGCATACTGTTTTTTGAATCTTCTAATGTTCACTTCTTTTCCCTTAAAACAAAAAGGACTGAAATATTCCTGTATATACATATTTATAAAAATCCTAATAAAAATATCTGGCTTTACCAGCTAAAGCCTGAGAAGAACACCAGATTAAATTTTTACAGTTCCTATAACAAGGGTATATATTCTGTGCTTCATCTTGGCAAAGCAATGGAAAAGAAAATTAAACACCAAGAGTTAACAGGTACAGGCAAAGTTCTATGGGCATAAATGAAAAAAATCTAAGTAACTCTTCATTTTGAATTTTAAGCATTCTCCCGAACTTATTTAACACTTCGTTCATGCCCAGAGTGTAACTGATTTACACATTAGCTCATATATCCTGCTAGCCTCATAACCTGACATACTGCACAGCACATTGGAGTGACAGGTTATCCTGTTTGTGGTCTCTGCATCTCATCTCGAGGTAATACTTGAGCAATTAATTCAAAGTTTATTAGTGGTACCCCTTCATTGATACTACTGCTAGAAGCTTTCCGTACAAAGTATTACGGTTAGCCTGCATATAGACTATTCTTTCGTAGTTAGCACTATGAGTGGATCAGAGTTAATCAGGAAATCCCAGTTGAAAAATGTAATTGTAATGTGCTCAGTGCTTTCCAGCCTTTTTGACTGTCCATAACGTTACGCACAGTTAATACTGTGAGATAAATTGATTTCACTTTAATAAAACACAATAAATTTTGAAACAATTAGACAACATACTCTGCTTATAAAATGCCCCTGCTCTAAAACAGAAAACAGTGACAAATTTCTTCTAATCTCATAGGTAATGTTGGGCCTTTGGGAAATGGGTTAATAAATTCTAGTTTTCTAAACTAGGCAGACTGATTTACTGCAAACTTCCCCCATTACAGTTATAGTAGATGTCTATCAAATTGCTTATGAGAACAAATTTATGGAAAATATCCAAGAGTAATGCTTTGTTCTTATTAAAATATATGAATATGTATGTAATTTTAGCCAGACTAAATGAACAAAACAAAACAAAAAGAAAGAGAAAAAAGGTCAACAACTGTTGTCATGAGAATTATTCTTTTCCACAGGAAACAACTCCTCCCTGTTAAAAATGCCTTTATATAAAAGATGTTTGTCTGAGGACAATATTTTTGTTTAAACTGTAATGGCAACTGCTATGAAGAAAAACCATAGAAAGTGTACAAGGGTATGTTAATACAAGTAATTGGGTGACATAACTACACAAACATTATTTAAAAGAGGAAATAAAGCATAAAATTTCCTCATCACCAGGAATTATTTTCATATAGAACTTTAACAGATGCAGAATTAAAAAAAAAATAGTTTTAAGTCAGTAATTCCTGACAAGCACATTCTATTTAAATTGGCACATGCTTACCCTACTGAATGCAAATCTCGATGGGAATATTCACCGTGTGCAATGCTAAACACATGTATATTTTACTTTTCTAGAGACCATAAAAAGAGTATTTGCCAAACAGGAGACCAAGGTCTTCTCACTCAATGCATTGCAAATTTAGCATAATTCTACTGAAGTCTGTACATTTCTCCAGAGTTACTTCTAAGGGCAGGAAGAGCAAACAATTTACTTTCATGGACTTCGTATTTTTTTCCAAATACTGTGTTCCTTTCAAAGTTTTCTGCTTTCTCTGCTATTTCTTTCCCCGCCCCCCCCCCCTTAAAACACATACATTGGACTCATTCTTTCTTTCCTTTTTCTTTTAAACATATAACTATACATTTCTACGTGGATTTCATTCCTATGGACTGTGACATCCAGTTTAGAAGACATTAAGGCTAAAACAAGAGCAGAATTTACTGGGTAAAAAGATGACAGGTTATATACAAAATTTAAACAAAGTCACAAACAGAAGCCTAGAGAAATATTTCAGGATATTTATAACTAGCACCAACAAAACAAATAAATGTGTATAAACCTCTCACAAGGATAGTTTCTGAGCAACTTAACCGTGAAGTGTACACACAGGTCAATCCAAAATGGTGTTTGTGACATCCACTGCAACATCCAAGTCTCTTATCATCATACTCTTAGTCAGAAATCCCAAATTTCTAGCAGGAAGAGCCTTGGACATATTATGAAACACCTTTTCCAATGTTCCCTTCCATGAAACATGTAGTACCCTTTCACCTATTACTGTATGTGTTCCTCCTGCCATATTTAAAGAGGGGATTCTTTTAGCTGTCCTTTTTTTTTTTTATTGAAACATTAATAATTTTGGATTATTAGGAATACTTTTCTTTTGCCTTCATAAGCAATCATTTCAACAGAAGTTTTCCTAACATTGTTGTACAATTTTAAGTTCACTTTCTAGGTTCTGTTTTAATACTTTTCCTGTCTATATAGTCAAAGTATACAGGCTAGTTCACGTAAGATTTTACTTGAAACATTTATACACAGTTGCTACCAAAGACATTAAAATTCTTAGGTCAAGAGAGGACAATGACAGCTTAAAATATTCATGCAAAGTGGAAATAAAACACACGAAAAATATTTAGTTGACACTATTGCCAAGAGTATCAGAAATGCTCTTAGCATAATCATCATTTAGTATTAAGCCTTCTTTAGTTCCTTTGAAAGTCAGATTACGAAACTATAATCTATATCTAAAGGAAAGATACATAGAATTTGTTTTTATTACTAATCCATTCTTCTTGATCTGACCAAAGAAAGCACAAAAGAAACAGATGCACATATAGCCGAGTTATAACTTCTGAACTGGATACAAAGAGCAGTCAAATTGTTCTTGAACATAGATGAGTTCCCTGGGTCCTGCGAGTTCCCCATGAAAAACTGTAATTGCTGTCACCTCTGTGATCAAGAAAACGGACATAGTCTTAAAGGAAAAGGAGATGACAGATCCACAACATGCTGTAGTGAATACACTTCTATTTCTCCAGCAGGAACTCTTGAGAGAACGATCACCAAAGGCTGTGTGTGCTTTGCACATCACAGTGTAATTCGAACAAATGACACTGCGTTGCTTAATGATTAATAAAAGCTAAGAGTCAAAATTCCTTACTCGTTCTTTTATCCTGCCTCACAGAGATAATCCTTCAATACAAATGCAGGAAACTGAACACAAAGTAAAAGTCTTGAGAGCCCTTGGCAAATAAAGTCTCTGTGTGGTTCAGTTTTCAGCATTTAGATTTTATCCATCCCCGCACCTCCCGTAAGATCCAAAATTATATGTAGGACTGTCCTTTAAGTAAAACAAGCCTGTTTCTTTGTCTTCTTTTCCCTCTTTGACCTTACAACTTTCTCTTCGGATTAGAACCTCCCTCTGCAATGTGCTTTGTTTGTTCCAGAAGGTATTTTGATTGCGAGGTCAAATTTGGATCCATTTTCAGATGTTCAAGTTATTTTCCACTACTTTTAATTTGGACTAGATAGATTCAGAAGAATGGTATAAAAACATGCAGAGGCTTCTGAACAAGAGAGCACTGCTTATTGTATTACTATAATGACATAACAGGAATAAGATCCTGTCTGTATTTTCAAAGGAAACTGATTCAAACATTTTTCCTTGAAGCCTTACCTTCGTTAACCTGCAAAAAAGAAAGGAACTGACCATTGAAGAACATGCCTATAGGTATGCATATGTCCAGCAAAATTGTGCATCAGTTATAGAAACATCAGTATGTTTTCTGGGAATAGTCAACCATATCGTTTATTGGAGAAAATCAGAACAGATAGCACTGAGGATGGATCCTATGAAAAAGGCCTTTGGGACTGAATATGGGACCTTTTATAATCAGTGATCTCAATGGTCTTAACAAATCTCATATTTTCTGATACTGTTTCTTAAGGTTTTACATGTTTCCCATTTGCTGACATGGGAGATTTATGTGAGCATCATACACCTTGGCAATGCTCAGGAGCATTTGTTTCTTGAATTGAGGCAGGTTTTAGAAACTGTAACACAATTCATTTTTTACTGCCTTTTCCCCATTTTGCAGAGTTAAGTTATTTTCCACTTGTCATGCCATTGTGTCAGAGATGGTGTGGTACGGTGGATTGATACCTCTTTATTATTCTCTCCAGCTTGTGCCTTTCCTTTTAGATTGCTCAGAGATCTTCTTTTCAAACTATCCACGAAGAGTGGAAGTACAGTAAACTTCTCTACTTTGTGCCAAGTTCGTGTGGGGTCTGTTGTTCTCTCAGCGATGGTACTTACATATTTCTTGAAACTAGGTTAACTTGCAGTTAAGCACTATATCAATAGGAAACCTGGCCAGATAACCTAAATACATCAACCCAGCAGAGTTTTAGTGATAACTGGACCTTTAAATTAAGATTATGAGCAAAAAGCAAAAATGAGAATATACTGCAAAATTTGAGAATCTTATCTTTGTCCAGATCTTTTCACATTCAGAGTGAATTTTAGTACAACTTTCACAGACCAAAGGTTACTCAAAATCCACATCAAAAAATTCCTAAAGTTCAAATAAATTCAGAGCCAGAGTTCTGTGATTTTGATTGGTACCATCCCTACATTCTGAACGGTGTGGTCCATTTTTTTATTTAAAGCCATTTCCACATAACAGCACTAAAATACAGTTAAAAATCCTCCACAGAGACTTCTTCATTTTTAAAATGACCTAATTAAAAGATGGGGAAATTCTCCTCCTAGTTACATAAATATGTAAGATAGAGTTAGAAAGCTTTTCGTATGCTTGTTTTTTATTTGTCCCATTCTATTCTATTGCTACTACTCCGAGGAATGCATTTTATCTTTGTACTAAACATAAAGAAATACACTCTATACTTTACATTTCTTAAGCCATGGAGTACACTGTGCCACTAAGGTATACAATCCTTGTCAAAACTCCACACAGTTGGCAATTATCACAGCGAACTAAACAGACTGGGATTTCAAGTGCTGGATACTAAAGAGCCAGAGAAGCTCTTAAATCTTGTTTAAGAAAGAGAGGGCATAATTTATCGAGAGAAAATCCTCCTTTAGCAGCATATACATAAGAAAGAAAGGCTCTATGTGCTGAGCTTTAAAGGGAAATTGAAAATAAAAGTTTCTACCATGAACGTACTTCACAATATTAAACAAACAAACAAACAGGTTAACTGTTATGCATGTCAGGTCTGAAGTATCAGTAAGAAATTCTGCCTGTTCTGGCAGAAATCGAAAAGGGTTCAACTTCAGTTATGTGGACCAATGCAACTCATAATGAAGTGAACAGACACTTACCTGTTCACCTCAGACTGTTGCTACTGAACTGGGCCATAATCAGACGTTTTCTAAATAGTTCTCACGTACCATGCACCATAAAATAAATGGCGATCCCAAAGGTATAATGCCAAAACTGGTTATGTATATTATTTGATTTTAAGGAGTGTAAAACTAAGTCAGCTTAGAAACTAGAACAGAAAACATCTTATTACATGCAATTGCAATACAGTCCATCCTGCCAATGGCAAAGATCAATGGCTAGGCTAGTAATTCCTCCACTGAGAACAGATAGGGAAAGACAAAAAATTCTTTTATGTCCTTCTCATTCATCAACAGATACCACAAAAAATTGGGTGAATTATTTAGTGCTAGTTTCAATTTATATTATTAATGTGAGGAACCAGACTAAATACTGTTTTGCAAGAAAGTAAGCATTGCAAAGGAACAAAACCAGTGTAAAGATGGAAATCGTCATTTAAAAAAGCCAGTTGGTTTGTGGACATGTCCTCCCCAACTTTCAGTTTTGATGAACAACTGTTAACAAAACCTGAAAAATTTAATTTGGGTGTAGGATCAATGAAAATTGGTGCTTTTTTTCCTCCCAAATATGGGATTTTAACACAGCCCATGAAAAAAATGGGTAAGTTGATCTTTCAAGAGAAGGTTTTCAATCACACTTTATTCTTTAATAATGAGCAGTTTACCTGAGGACACGCTTAAAGATCAGCGGCATGCTCCACTGCACAAAGATCTGTTATTAAAATCAGGTGATTTTATACAATTTCCTTGATGAACAAATGCCTGCAGTCCTCACTCAGAGAAAACTCCGACTGAAACTCCCATGCCACTAAAATCCCAACTGCAGACTTTTTCCAGCATGAATAATATTCAACATACCCTCCTAATTAATGTAAGCGGTATTACTGCCATTTATCTTTCTTTTTCATTGTTTTTTTCTCAGTTACTTCTCCAGCAAAATGCACTGCGTTTTATTGTTAATTGTGATAAAAAAAAGAAATGAGCCAAATCAATTACAGTCCTCTGTCAATCTCTATGGTTGAGGCACAACTTTTACTGTTTTAATTAAAGGAAGAAATGGGTCTATTGTTTAAAGGCATTAAAGAAGGCAATTCAAAACTTGAAGTAAAGCCTTTTTGTTTTTACTGAGGGGTAAAGATGCCTATAAAAGCAATGCAAGTCTCTATTTGAATTTCATAGCAGCTGTGAAATTTATAGGAACCACAGAAACAATTAGCTATCCATTTTTTCTTTTAGCCAAAGTACGACTAGTTCTAGAGGGTTTGGGTTGTGAAGACATTGTTACCTATAAAATGTTGCTGTGACTTTAATCCTGGGCTAGCAAGAAGACAGGAACCTTAATGAAGGTGGAAATCTAAAAAACGAACAGGAAAAAATCTGAAGTAAAAACAACAACAAAAAGCCATACAGATTGTCAATGACGGGGAAAATTAGCAGAATTATACTGTTTATTATCAATATAAAGCTGATCTTTTATATGATGACAGTAAGTTCCAGTCGTATTCCCATTAAAGCCAGCAGAAGTTTTGCCACTGAATTCAGCTGGAACAAAAAGAGCCCTCTGCATCAAAAAAGCCCATCAGACCAAATTCAGATCAGTTGGTTAACATAAGTAAAATAAATACACAAAAGGCCAACAAAGACATCTGCACCAGTTAAAACTCCTTAAGCCCTTGAAACAGTATTAACACCCCATTTTGAAGTCACTGGAGTAAGTCTTAAAAGGGTAAGACTAGCCCCAGCTGTAGACTGTATTTCCAAACTGCAATCAGCAGTTGCTGAGTGAAGTGGCTTTCAGGGAATCCTTCCTCTCTTCATGGATGTATGCATATACACCATATGATGCATGTACACCCAAGTAACAAGCTGTTTCCCATGCATGCGGTGCTTTTTGCAGGCATTGGTCATACCTGCCATTTTACCCCTCTCAGTCCTAGTGAACAGGAGCACAAGGTGGGCTAAATAACACTTGTAGGATACAGGTCCATGCAATACTACCGCCCACTATGCTAAACGGGACATTCCACACATCCTTGGCAAAGGCTTGAGATGAGCTCTGGGAAATTCATAGTCACTATAAGGTAAGAAGGCATCAGAGAGTGTATCTGCTGGTTACACAGTACGCATCACGTGTTACAGTCCCAATCCACAGACAGAAATGTGAATGACAAAAATTCCACTAACTTCAATGGGCTTGAGTGATCAGTTGTTTGTTGTACAAAGTCTTTTTAATCACTACAAACAAACTTGCAACAACAATATAGAGATTTTTTTTGTGGAAATTGACAGAAAAGTGCCACCTCACCTTGAATGCAAAAGAAATAACTCACAGGAGCAAGCTGAAAAAAAATCAAATGTTTTACTCTCATGCTAATTATATTTTATATATATTATATATATAATACTAAAGTATTCTTAATGTAATTGTACATTTAGCATCCTTATTATATAAAAAAATTTATCCTGAGAAACCTGAATTTCAACAACAAAAGTATTTGTTGTAAATGAGATTTGACGTATGTGTGAAACTGGAAAAAGGGATTTTCAATCAAAGTCTGTCTCCTAGCAAGCCCTATAGTAGAGGGTTGGCACAACAGGGAATGCTGAGTCATTATGAAAATACATAATGACTCATCTTTACTCTTCCTTTTTCTGACTCGCTCTTTTTTGTGATCAGCAGAGGCTCAAACACCAAGCAAAGCTGGGACAGTATGCTGCTTACGTAGTCCCCTTTTTCACTCCAAACATCCCTGGGCCAGAGGGATGACCAAAGAAGCCAGCCTAAGAACAACATAAAACATTATTACTCTTCTGGTTTTCCCTAAATGCTCTAGGTAGCCGTCACTTTATCCCGTGTACACCATGTTCCATTACTGCCCAACCTAATAAAGACTTCTGTCACAGCGATAGCTTTTCATCTTCAGAGCTCCTTTCTCCTCTCCTGATAAGGCTGCCAACTCTACTCTCTGTAAATGAGCTCATGCGAACACTTTATTTTCGGCTTGTGGAAACAAAAAGGGCCATTGCTCAGCTTCAGAGCTTGAGGGGGCGGTTTTCTATCTTCAAAGCATGACCAAGGCGTTTGAAAGGGATTAAAATTAAAGTGGTAAGCTTGGCTTGAAATAAGAAACTTGAAGCAGGACTATTGCACTCACAAACCCTGCTTTTTCTTTAAAAGCTTCAGAAGCCCCTTAAAAATGGTCATTTTAAGATATTTTTATTTGTATACTCTTAAACCTTTGGCGACTGCTTAGATAACACTGCTAGCCAATAACCCATGTTACTATCAGTAGCCGCACGTAGCTGAGCATCTCACTTACAGGACAGATGGTTAGCCCATCCCAGTGCACTCAGTTCAAAAACATGTGAATCGCAGCTTCAGCTTCCTTATCCAAACAGCAAATAAATTAAAATTTTTTGCAATCAGCGACATATGTTTGCAACTGTGTACAGAATGACTTGGGCCAAATCTGAATTGACATGTTTCGTTCAGTGACATCCTAAGTATTGTATGAACATCCAATTCCTAGCGCTGTTTGCTGCGCAGTAAGAGATGTGAAAGAAAAACAAACTTTTACAAAGACTTCCGCTGCTGCTAGACTTTATATGTGAAATTTGTTTCACCAGATAGATACTTAATATCTAGTGTCTACAAAAATTTGTTATGTTTTTAAAAGCTTACATAAAACGTGCCCTTAGGATAAAAGCAACTTAACTATACACCTCTTAAAACACTTTGCTTCCATATCAGCTGTAGTTGGCCAGGTGAAGAACCAAGTGAGGAGCGGCTCAGGGCACAGGTATTCCTACCATATAACATCTAGATCAAAATCCACTCAAAAATTATTTGCTGGTCTCATATTACTAATCTGTCCACATTAGGAACGTACCAAAGAAGTAGTACACCTTGTTCAGCTCAAGATGAAGGCCCAACTAATACAGATGTCTGCAGTTAAAACTTACCAGAAGCATGGGTTTAAAGGAAAGATATATGAGTAAGGAGTTGTCATTTTGCAAAAATCCTTGAGGAGTTTTAGATATGGAGGTTTCCCTCAAGGTGCTCTCTACGTGGTGCCATTCCTCAAGACACTGAAAATCTACTCTTACCACCTTACTACCATTGCTATTACTATTTCTAGATTCATCATCTTCAGAGGCCCAATATTGCTGTCCACTGCTGTACATCTTGGGCTGCTCTATACAGCAAATTCCCCATTGTTGAAGAGTTTTAATGGCACAGGTTGAAAACAGAGTCAATAACATAGCAGAAGGAAGCAAAACAGCCTTTCCCAACCAGAAGGACTATTAATTGCAATATGTATGTAATGGAGTCTTGACTTTTTTAATACTGTCATAAGACAAACAATGAAGGTTACCCAGAAACTGCAAATAATGATTGGAGGGCAGAATCTTCATGCCAAAATTACAGGAATTTGCTGTTAACATATTTTTAAGTAAGAAAAGTGCAATGCAATCTTCCCTTTACGAAACTTATTGGAGAAAGAAAGCATTAGAAATGGTTGTGTCCAAAGATACTACAAAACACTACCAGACAATATGAAGCTGGCCAGGACGGAACACCAAAGAAAACATGAAAAGTAAGCTGGACAGAAATGGGCTTCCTACAGCATAAATAGGAAAGGGGTTTTGGGAGATGGTTTGATTAGGTTCAAAAGAGCCAACTTCTGATACCACAGCCAGTAACCAAGCCAGCTGTTAGAAACAGCTTCCAGCAAGCAGCAAAGCACTGTTTAGTAACCATAGTTGGTTACAGTGGGTCCTTCTCTACACACCCAACTAGGCAGTCCTTGCCATCTTTTTGCCTTGATCCCGTCTTCGTGCTCCCTGGTGCCTTTCCCCATCACAAGCTATTTGATATTCCTGAGTATCAAATGCAGCAAAGTCTGGAAACAGCCTGGCTAGGAAACAACTAGTAAACGTCGGGAACCTTACTCACTTATGCGCGAGCGTAAGAGTCTGAAGTGGCTCTGACTGTGGGAGGAACCACGACTCTGTGAACGTTTCATAGAGTTGGGAGAAAAGCAGTCATTGTTATAACCAAATCAAATAGAGAAATTAAGTCATGCAGAAACAACAACAAATGTTTTCTCAATGTGAACATTTAAAACCTGATTTAAAATCTGAGTGATTTTAAGAAGTTCTGTCAATATATCCTGTGAGAAATAGCTTCTGCATACCAAAATACACTGCATATTGAAAACAACACCATTAAACCCAAAGGGGTGTACGCAGGATAGATCTGAAAACAAGTTCATGGCACAGCATTGGCCTGATCTTGCTTCTGATACTTAAAGCAGTTTTAAAAGCCTATTAACTTCAAAGGCATAGGACTACGTTACTGAGATTTAGCAGGCCCCCTTCATATTCTCATAGCATCTACATAACACTACCATAAACCTACTATTCTTAATAATAAATTATATTATTAAGAACTGGGGCCTCTGGCCTCCCTGGCCAAGCCACTAATCTGTTCCTATTAGCGTGTAGAGTCTACGATGTGGTCTGGATACAAAAACCATTAGTAGTAACTAATTGCAATTGACTAATTGATGACAAGTGACTGATCTTAATCATGTGGAGGGACTTCAGGACCTTCTCTTATTGCAGAAGAGAGGTACTTTTGCCACTCCCAGAAGAAGTACTTGCTTCATGTAGCTCAAAACCAGTTAGCATTGCCCAAGAATATTTATACCACACAGCTGCCATTTTGGATTAACATGCTATGCTCTATTCACCCGAGGCTGTTACATCACTGTGATTCATTACATCATGATGATGTAACTGAAAATGAAATTGTAAATCAACATTTGTTCTGCTCTGCCTCAAAAGAATCATCTTCCAAACACTATTTGGGACATTGAAAAGCCTGTAATTATCATCCCTTTAGTTAACATTGTTAGCAGTGAGGATGTACAAACTCAACTTTTGTGTCTGCCAGGGTTCAGATTTGGTTGCTGCTGTTTGTCTCTTTTTAAAGGCAAAGGAAAATTGAACTTGTGCTCCCTGAGATTTAAATTTTTAAAAGAAAAATATTTCAAGTTTAACCCAAGTTAGATTATTACTGTCTCTCTTCTTTTATCATGGAAAGGCACATCACAAAAGGAAAGCAACTACAGTCCAAAATCATTTCCATTTCCATGTGACAGTCTGCTCCACAGCAGAAATATTTCCACCCTTCTCCATTTGGGAATTATTTTTTAACGTGGCACACACTCCTGTTTCCCTGTGCACCTAAAGGTAGTTGAGAGCATTTAATATCTTGTTGGACAGGACAGTTAAAAAACACCTACAAGGAAATATCTTGTTGGATAAGACACCTACAATTTCTATCATTCATTCACAGTAATGGACTTTGAAATGGTCCTTAACGAGCACATGGGCATTAAAGAAAACCTAAACAGAGTTGTAGAGCTCCACCAAAAATTTTGACCTAAGGCCACTAAGTGCTTAATGTTATGATAACTCTGGAGTAAAGACTGGAACACTTGAAGGGAAAAAATTCTTTCCTATCAGAACAGAGCAGGCAGCCCTATCTTCGGGGCGGGGGGGACGACACCAAACCCACTGTTTTAAATAGAAGATTAGCAGGAAGTTGATGACATTAAGAAACAATGCAAAACAAATTTTGTAGTTAATTGAAATAAACTTGAATGGTAAACCTAGGATGTTGCCTGCCTAGTCCAATCCCTTGTTCTTTGGCTTGGGTTTATAAGAGATTTTGCTGGCTATCTTAATCACTTTGTATCATGCAGTAAACTCCAGAGAATAAGCAAACAGAATCCTCTCAAGGCCAGTAGCTGAATTTGGGTCAGACTGAAAAAAATGGTTTAGTGGCCTGCACTCCCTGTCTACTGAAGCTTTCTACCTGGATGGCTGTACCTCTGCTGAATTACTAAGAATACTGTGTCTCAAAAATCAAGTGAGCATTGCTTGGAATAGCAAATACAGAGCTTTAGGAGAAATGTATTTTTTGTAAAAATATAAAAGCATTTTTAAAAATTACTATATATATTCTGGCTCTGCAGCATTTTAAGTCACATATATATTTAATAAGAGTATTTACTCTATAACTCTTACTTTAATAATAATAGATCTGAAATATCCCTCCTATGCCTAGCTTCCTTTAAAAAATTACTGCACTTAGCTAGAAAAAAAAAACCCTTTCTGTTTTTATCCCTCAACTGCTATAGTTCTCAAAGTCTTCCATATTTTCAGCTATTACCCCTTTCTTGCAAAGAGCCCACTTAATAACATTCACTCTAACAACCTCATTTATTTTCCAGAAAATTAACTCAGTTTCAACCCTGATTAATGATTTCATCTAAATGAATCAAATTAAAAATTGAAAATTATATTTCAAAAGCCAAAGAAAAAAAAATTGACCATTTCCAGTTAACAAATGATCCTTTCAAATATTAAAAGATGACCATGAAGAGTGCGTGATAGTAATGAAATCTAGCTGGGGCCTACTGCTTATCTGGAGTTCATGAAGGGGGAGAAAAAGAAAAAAAAAAAAAAAAAAAAAAAAAAAGACTTTTCTGCATTGTTAACACTGAAGTCTCGGGATGCCAAACTGACTTCCACTTAGTCTTTGCCTGTAATAAGCACACCAAACTAATATGAGAATTTCAATGTTAATTAAACTGGTAGGGTTGGAGATGCACCAATACTGAAGAGGGATTAGGAAAGCACAGAGTACCAATAACCACATCTGTTAACAAATCCTAATCTATGAAACAGCAATTTAACTTTCCCAAAACTGCTAATACCTAGTTACAGGCTGTCTACTAGGGAAGAGAAAGATCTTGGGCTTTAAAAAAAAAAAGTCAGCTACATTAACTGAAGAAAAACTGGTTATTCAGATCATCACATATACTGACTTGTATGGGAAGAGATATCCAACCCATTAGACCCTTGATTTGCTTACAAAAGGAAAAACAAAGTTTTGTTTTTCCTTCCTTCTTATACCCCTACCATTAACTTTGTCTCTCACAAAAATGTCTTTTAAAAACCATGATTATTCTACATATTTTCCAGGTTATGGTACTTATCAACTAGTAAAAAGTAGTCACCATTTATATTGATAAATTAATAACACTGAATTTTAATTACAAGTTTACTGATGCCATACAAAAAGTTCAACAGAAAATTTTAACACATATCATTCACCTTGGAATTGGGCCAAAGCACAGAGACTGGTACTATTCCCCTTCGCCATGGCAAGGAAGACACTAGAGAAGTTTCTGCTTACCAGTTTGATCTTTCTGAAGTTTCAACGCTTGCATCAAGGTTGTTTCACAGTCATATTTGTAACCATATGGAGTAACCGTATAGAAGTGAGTGGTAGAGCAGTATGGGTTTTCTGTGGATCAAGCCTCAGTATGTATCTATGTGACACAGATGTCTCTCATTTTTCTGACCCTCAAGAAACAGACTGTCCCATTCCATTGCTTTGAGCCAGGGACAACTCCAGTAGCAAGGCCAAATACATAGATGTTTCACAAAATTTAGGAGTTACCTGATGAGAGAAACTGGAGGGCAGTCCCGAAAGACATTTCAAAAGCTTTCCAAACAATCCTGACATACATTTGTAACCAACCTGTAACATGCTGGATAATGAAATCCTGGCACAGTTGATGCCAGTATTTCAAGCTATGCCAATCTGGATGCTGGTTTGGTGATCTGGACAGGCTCCAAATGGGCTGGGCAGGAATGGCAATATTTAATTTATGTTATGTAAACCACTGCTGAACCTAGGTTTCCACTTAAGACAACACCAAATTAACCTGGAGTGCAACTAGTCCCTCCTAATAGAAAGATCTATGTTACAGGAATAACAACAGTTGAGCTGAAAATACACCAAAACAATCATAATCATTACAAAATTGAATATTTACACTGATGAAGCTTTACTGAAGTATTTCTCCTACAAATGCTAGAATTGTCCTAGTAGCTGTCTTTTGTAAATACCAAGAAAACTGTGATGGAAAATATATTTCAATATTACTAATCCTCAATGAGAAGTTGGAAATGAATGTGGTTTTGTACAAAACAGCATTCTAATCAACTTTGGCTTTGCTAGATTGGAATATTTCATGTCAGGCCACTGTCTCAATTCGTGATGCTTTTTATCCCTCCGAATTCTAGCCATTCAGAAATTTGGCTTCCATTAATTCTCATGAAATGAATATCCACCTTGGCTTTCCCTGGCAATTTCAACCTCTGATTAGAGTAAATACAATCTCTCCTTGGTCCCCATAGATCTCACTAGTATAGAGATCCCTGCTGATGGCTATTGGTGTGCACTAGAGGCTGTATCCATGTATAGAAGTGATTTACATTTTTTTTCTATAAAATTAACAGGTTTTCCCAAAGGCATGGCAACAACTTGAATTTTTGTCTACTGGGAGCAATTTCATATTACAGTATCTATGCACATATTGTTTTTCTGCAGCCTAATCACCACCTTTGACTTTGTTTTTATCATCAACTGGTAGCTCTTTCCCCTTTGCAGTCTTCCTATCTGCCATCTCCTTTAGCTGCCTTCTTCTTCTTCTGTCCATCTTTGGCTGCATAAAGCTTCACTCTTACACTAGGTGTACCTTTAATACTATAAGCAGATGTGCTAGCCTGCCATGTTAGCCATACCTTTGATGCTCACTATATCAGAAACAATAAAGCCCAGCACTGTGATCTTACAAACGCGAACGAACAACAGCTTCGCAAATAATCCGTGGTACAGACAAAAAAAACTTGCAATAATTGCAAGCATTTTCTTTTAAAGCAAGGGGGGAAAAAAGCTGCAATATCACATACCTTTAATTTTAAAATGCCCAGGAAAAGGCTTTTCTACATTTTTGTTTCCCACTACAAATGAGTCCTTCATATCCCTTCCATCCTCCAGGATATGTATTACTGCAACTGTCTCTCTACAGTGGATGACTACATGGTATTCCTTTAGAAGCCCGTCAGTTGACATTCTTGAATCATACAGACCAATTCAAGAGTGCCTTTTAATTGCATCCGATTGAACAGAAAAAAGGATTTAAGCTTATGCATAAAGTTAAAAACAGCCTTAAATTTGCTGAATCTCAGTTACATAGACAGCCACAATATATTTGTTACCAGGAACTCTGCTATGAGCAGTCAAAGAGACAAGATGCTGAATGCTTAATCAGACCTGTTTTTCACACAGCAGAACAGAGCATGAACTTGCTTCCAAATCTGCATCTACATAATGTACTGCAATGCCTTGTTTCAAATGACAGAGATGAATCTTAGCATTTCCTTTGTTTGTTTTGGTTTTGCATTTACTAGGGATCTTGCTGAGGGGTTTGGGGCTATTTTGATCTTTGGGGTATTTCCTTTAGAAATTTTATTTGTGTAGCATCAAGTAGTGAACTGAACTTTATGCAGTCACCACTCAGATGGCCGCAGAAATAAAACTTAGTTATAACTGAGGGCTCAGACAAAACAAACTCATGTAAGCTACTTCAAGAAATACAGCTGTAATTCAACATATATGTACAACAAAAGAAGCCTTAGGAAACAAATGACGAATGTTTGAGAAGCTACGAACTTTCTATTGCAAGTTACTGAACAATTAACCAGAGCCTCTCAGAAATGTATCAAACCAGAAATAAAACCTATAAAATCAACCATGAATTAAGAATATCAAATATATTAACTATAGTTTCAAATAGGCATATTTCTAGGAGACAGAAACAATGGGAAACTATCTGCGATGACATTTCAGGATCAGAATTGCTGAATTTTAAATATAATATAGCTTACAAGTCAATAAATAACCTATAAATGTTACATAATACCTGATATGATATATATATATATAGATACTCTCTACTATATAGAGACCTGTTGTGTGTATATATGCTTGGTATATTAATAGTGACAGATTATGACTATTAATACATACACATATGCTGTGGAAAATAAGGTATATGAGTTTATACTCACTGAACAATATATTCGTGTTCAAAGTGACATTAAATTGGCCAACAGTGTTGGCCAAAGTTGAACCGATTTCTCTGTGGAAAGCAAGAGGTACATGCTTTGACAATCACCAGTCCCTCCAAAATCCCTGCTCTTTGCACTAAAACATGAAGTTTTATAAAAAAAAAAAGTATTTTTAATATATTTTTACTAAGCCTTATTCTTGACAACAGTCAAAACTAAAACAAAAAAAACCCAACCAAAACAAAAAACAAACCCTCCCCCCCCCCAAAAAAAAACCACAACAAAAACCACAAAAAACAATCCCAGACTCCAAAAAACCCCCAAACTAAAAACCAAATCAGCTTCAGTAGTATATTTAGGTAGAGGAAATTTTATCCTAAACACCTACAGTTTGCCAAAATTTTATGACTAAAAAGATATTGTTAAATTGAGAAACTTAAAGGACTCTGAAAGACAGTCCCTACCAATCCCATATTTATCCGTCATGTCTTTCTGTGTGTAACGTACTCAGGACATGCCGCAGTAGTATTTCCAACTGCATTGATACCTGCTGATAGAACTTGCTTATTATTTTCTTTCAAACTCAAGGGCTCTATGAAAAGATCACAAGAATGCCTCATTTTTTATCTATTAAAACAGTGGAAAAGTCTAAACCCCCAAACTAGTCCGGCCAAATTCACACTTCCTGTAGACCACCTGCATTTCTGAAGCGACATCACTGAAATTCCTTTAATTCAAACGAACAAAATGGTGAAACAATGAACAAAAGCCTCAGTTTCATCCTTTAGAGATGAAAGCAGTAAAACATTCTTACAGCACTAGGAAGTGCTCAAGTTGTTGCTATCTGTGTAATACTATGAAAGTTCATTTTGGTTTACTTGTTTTTCCTTACTGTTTCCAGATAGAGGTCTTAAGTCAAAAATAAGAAGAGATATAAAGCACCTGAAACCAAATTCACATCAGTAGTATAAAACAAATCAGGGAGTAGTAATAAATGTCAGAGCTGCGGCAGCAAAGGCAAGTCACTGTTTTTTCTCATACTTAAAGTGAAATACCTAGCTGTTATCTTTGTGCCTGCAGAGCCTCCCTATTGTAGATTCAATAATACAAGAGGCTTCTTATCAGCAGCCCGGGTGACTGATTGGAGCTGTGATATGTTTAGACAATGCACTGTATTTAACTGAATTTACAGATGCCCCAACTCAGACCGGAGTAGTAAACGCCAGAGACTAATAGGAAATTAAACATGTACAATGGACTAACTCCATTTGCTCTCACACACTGTAATGTGTTTAGTTAACTTACTCATAGTCACACTTTATCTTTTTCTCCATGGATTCTCTAGGATATGTTTCAAATTGGTCAAAGATTAAATCTTCCTTTCAATTTTTTTCACTATTTTATTGCTGCTTTCCCTTATTATTTGCCACTCTTTCTCTTGTGCAGATAAGCTAAACAAGATGACCCCAGGTATATTCTGCCAACCCAATTACCAGATAGTCAGGAAGTAAAGCAAGGGTACAGAAGACTCCATAATATTAATATGACATGAGAGAAACAAAATCAGCTATTTATCTGAAAGAAATAGTTTATTTAGCTCATTTGAAATTTAAATGTGAATTTTAACGTATCTGGTAGGTAACAAAAAGCAAGCGAGACAGAGAGCGTATCATGAACACATGCAGGTACCTAGTTTGTGTGGGTCACTAAAGACACTGTTTAAACTAACAGTTATTCAGTACTGTCATTAATGAAAACAATATCAAATAAGTATACACTGAATATACCGTTCAAAGCAGCAGAGGCTTTACATAACTTCTGAATCTTCTTTCCCATAACAGAGTAACTTATTTTTAGATAATTCCAGGACTGACCTGTGTATCTTCTTGGGTCTCTTGAAGAAAAAAAAATTTCAAAACCAAATTCTTCATTAATATACCAACCAGCGTGTGGCTGTATTGCACTTATTAAAACTAAAGAATTTTTACTAATATGGAAAAAGAAAAAATACTGGAAAAAAAACACATTCTCACAGCCAAAAACATCTTCAGCCATTATATTTACTGTTTTGGTTCTAAAATAAACAATTCAATTAAAGTTGGTATAAAAAAATCTTAAGTCTGAGTAAGAAAAACACGACATACAAAACGTTTCCAGACACATACACAAGGAGACACAGAAACAGCACTTGCAGCTTTTTTCCAAGCTACTACCTGACCTCAACACTTTTTGGGCCAAAACCTGCATTCAAGTAGCCTGGCAGATTTCGACAGCTTGCAGAAGGACCAGAATTAAGACTTGGTAGGTAAAACAGTGGAATATGCCTTATCAACTTGCCAGAGAATTCAAGAACATTTGGAAAAAATATTCACGCACTCTCCAAATAGTATCTGCAAAACAAAGTTACTTGAATGTTTGTGTTGAGAGAATCAGTTATTAAGTCTCCAATGGAAACAACGTATCAGAATGACAGATTTGCAATTTGATCAAATAAGGGAAATCCCAGATTTCTAATTTAGAAAGTGTCACTACAAAAATATATTTCTAGGCTCTGTTTTTTTAATCACATTAGAAAAAAGGACATAAGATATTACCATTAGGCTTTACTTAATTTTTGCCTGTCCTATTGAGATCTTTATCTATTTCCATTCCTTGGTGTATATCCATCATCCACATCGAAATTAATTAGTAAAACAGTAGTTTTCTAACAGCTTTCCTCTGATACAATATTTGCCATTGTAAAGACCTGCCTTTTAAAAAATGAATTCTTACTGATGTTTCTTCCAGAAACTAGCTTCTTGAATTCTTGGGTAACACCTCACTAAACAAAGACTAATAAAACAATCATTATCTGGTAAAGTGGGCTTCACAGAAAAATCTTTTTCAACTAGTGGGCAATACTACAAATGTTACTTTTCCTAATCAGGTCTGATAGGTATTTGCAGTACAAGACATGAATAAATCTTTGACCAATCTTTAATTAGTATCACTGATGAAATATTTATTCTTTTAATATGAATCTAGAAACCCAGTGAAGCTGTGTTTGCATCTTTTATCAATTTAAATAATAACTCGCTTTATGGCTTTTGTCTTAAGAACAGACAGGCTGCAAAATTATTTGTACCCATAATAAATTTTTGGCTGCCATGGTCTATAGTTATGGTAAATATTTAATACTGCCATTTAGATCATGGAGACCTCCTGAATGTGTAATTCACAACATTCTGTGACAGACATATGCAAATGTGTGCGGCCACTTCACAAACCCTTAAGAAAAGTATTAGTAAAGGAGTTAAGAGTTTCTCTAATTTTCCAACTATAAAACAACTGACCTTTTAAGTGTAGGACTGAATCACTTGAGTCATTGAATCCTGTCCTCCATAACAGTAAGCAACCACAGAAATAAATACCTTGTTTAAGTGGGTCCACAGAGGATCTAATCTCTGCTCTAACTCATAGCACGGAACAAAACAGGTTTCCCAATACTATATAACACAGTCCTAAAAGATCAAAAGCTACAGCTCTAAGCGTGCCACGAGTAGACAGCAGGTGGTTTGACCTGTGTACGTGTACACATACATACAGAATTCAGTATGTAACGGTGCCATTGCAACTCACAATGCACACTGAACTACACCCACATTGAAGAAGACTATGTAAATGGATATAAGGCATATACCTCAAGCTGTAAACAAAACACCAAAATATATAAAGAAAAATAAAGACAGAAGTGCTAACTATCATCTATACATTATCACCATATTGCCATCAGGGTATCATGGCTGTGTCTTATTATTGCTTCTGCTCTTTGCAACAGAGGGGATTTCTGGTGACTGCTGTCGAAAGTGACATCGACACAAAAGAACGGAGAGTCTGAATAAGTGCAAGAACACACTCTGGCAAAAATAATACAAACATCACAAATGCAACACAAATGAATGGAGTAGTGAGAGTCTATAAATAACTAGCAATGCTCTTGAATAGTTTTCTCCCTACTCATTAGTTGTTACTGCACTTTCCACAAACCTATCATATGTTGTATACCATTTGTGTCTTTGCCTTCGCTTTCATTACACTACTCAGTCTAAGTAGATACAAGGACATTATCAGGAGGGAGTTATCTGTGTTTGTTGTATGCGCTGGAGTTTTAAGAGAGGACCATATTGATAGCAGCATGGTGTGGTTTATATTTGTACTTATCTGACTGCAGTGTGATAGAGTTCAGAATTCCAAGAGAAAAGCTAATAAAAAATACCCAAACTAGTAAGACAGAAAAGGACTGGATGTATGAAGAGGATAGAAAACTAGACTGACATCATCTTTCATAAAGCTGGAATTAAAAAGTCACACTTGTTGGAAATATCTTTCAGGATGTTACAGTTTCGTACTAAGAGGTTCATCCCGTACTCAGTAGCTCAGTGACAGTGTTGCCAGTTGCTGCACTGGGATTAGAAAACGTGCTTTTTGTTTATCAGTACTCAAAAATGAAGAGCTAATTTATCAGCTCAATTATAAATTCAGTGGAGCAATGCCCCATTGCTCCACATTAAGCATCATCATGAAGACTAAAATTTGGTAGAAATCGTCTATGTTTAGCAACAATAAGTTATTCAAACTTGCAGAATAATTTTATCTCAGATAAAAATTTAGTATGAAAATTCATTTGTCATCTTTTGCTAGTTTAGATTGCTTTTATTTAAATGCATTTAAATAAACCTTCCTGGGACTGATTAGATGATAGTTCAGTATAAGGCTGTATGACATTTATTGCTATTTGTGTTATCATTACCTACACACGACTAAAGATAACTGTCACCATCATTTACGCTACACAGGGTGCATGCATCTACGCACTTCATTATTCCATCTAAAACCCCTTAGAGTTACAAACATTGCATAGCCATCCCCAGATTTGGCCTGCAAAGGTAAGAAGTCAGAAGGTAGAAAACATCAGAACTGATGATAGTTCATCTAGCCTTAATTTCTGATTTCTTTTGCATCAGAGTTTATACAGAAAATAGGCAAAAAATGCTCAACTTTGCAAATTAATATCCTTTTGCTGTATGTTATTACTAGCCTGTACATATAAAATATTCCAGCTGCATCTCTGAAACTGAGAACGATAAAACAATTTGTAATATTTGCGAATACAGAAGTCTTTCTCTTTCACATGCTTTGTTAGCAACCGTTTAACACTTAAATTTCAGAACAGCTCCACTGATTGCTGCCAGAGGATCCCTACCACCTTAGCTTGTTGCAGAAAACTCAGAGACAAGACAAGGGTCAGTTATAGGGCTACAAATAGTCTGGCCCATTTGTCTTCCCTTGGTCTCATGCTGTGTGAGCTCATGCCCCAAAGATCACCGGGCCACATCCAGAGGTCAATTTTGGGGATAAGAATAAGTGTTTTTATCTGTTCTCTCTCTCCTTCTTTCCTCAAAAAAAAGTGTTTGTGGGGTTTAAACCAAAGCAGTGCTCTGAAAGTGGTCAGGGCCCAGCTGGTCCATAAGCTGAATCTGCGGTGGGAGACAGCAGCCTGATTCTCTCTCCCTCCCCACTCCAGGGCCACAGCAACTCCATAATTATTTATTATATTGTCAGCCTGACAAAATTTTCATGAGGAATGAAAGCAAAAGAAGGACAAAGGCAATTTTTCACTATTTGTATTCCAACATAGGTTGAATGGAATTTTACAAGACAAAGCATAAACACTTCTTTATCCCAAGACAGAATCCTTTGCCAAATAAAAAAATCCTGCTACAAATAATGGAGACGGAAAAGCTTTTCAAATAAAATGCTGCAAGATTGTTCGGCAAATAAAAGATGTTTAATCACTCAAAAAGCGGGGTGGGGGTGTGTGTGTGGGGGTTGTTTCCAAAGTCTGGTTTGTGTTCCGTGCTCTCCGAGAAGTCAAGAAAACACACTACATTGGTTACTAGGAAGGGAACTCCCCAGTTTTGACACCTGACCACACAAAAATCTTCTCCCAGTAGGGAAGTCACAGTCTAGTCTCAGGACTAATGGAAAGATATTCAAAGATCTCACCGGGCAGTTCGCACCTGCAATCCCACTCAGAAAAATGACATTGCAGAGAATATGTACAACACTTCAGGTTTGTATGAATTTTTGGAAGAGTTTGTGAGATTTTGATTTTCATACTGGCAACCCAGAATCTGAACTGGGAGTACAGTCCTTAAAGCTGTCATAAGAAAGGGAGAGAAGATGGTGCCTTTAAAGGTTTATGAGGTCAGTCAAAATTCTCACAGTTGAGGGGTGAGGCTTCCACTGCTGTGTTTCTTCACAAGATTTAAAGACTGAAGCAGTGGAAGACCCAGCTTGGATTGACAAAGAGCTAAAGGAGGTGGTTCTCGTCACAAATGGACAACATCAAGATTATGAATGACATACCTCATGAGAGAGGCCAAGTGCGAAATCTAAAAAAGCAGAAGCCTGAAAAAGGAAGCTGTAAAGGGCTGGGAGAAGGGGCTGAGAGGGAAAAGGGTGACGTAAAAATCAGAATTTCTTGCTCACCAGCTACTGTGTATGAAAACATAACAATGGGAAAGATTTTGTCCAAATTTTACTATTTCACTTTCAATTGTATTCATTCTGGTCCTTTCTGTGGAAGGGTGTAAGATTTCAATTAGTATAGCCAAAAGTAGGATTTGGCTTACCAACCATATTTGATGTGCAACTTTTTGGCCTTAAACAAAACTTCCAACACCAGCAGAAAGGGCAAAATTTTCCACTGGAGAAGGGAGGTGTGTTTTTTTTTTTAAAGATCCTCCCTTTTTCATTTACATTCAATAATATAACTAAATAGTATGCCCAGTATACAGCTAACAGTTCAAAGACTGATCCAGTGTTACCATCAAATAATTTTTCTTATTCTCCCTTTGTAAACAAGGTGTTTTAAGGTTCTTCAGAGTTTTAAAGATGTTTAAGATATTTAAGGGTAAAGGTTGGCTTTTCAATCTTGAATAATTAATACATTATGAAACAATAACTTCCCCTACGACCCGTTTTTTTAAAAAAAACTTACACTATTTCATATCAATTTACAAAAAGAGCAACTTCTTGCTTAACTACTACAGTGAAATATCACTTACAAGCTTTTCAAGCCCATGTTGTCTATGTTGCACTAACTGTGAAAACTGTCTCCCTGATTCTGCACCATGCTTTACAAAAAAACCACACCGTTTGCAGATCAAAGGGAGACGATTTATGCTTTCATCCCAGCTGACGGACGATTAAATTAAAACAGATCAGCAGTACAGTGCATGGGCAGGTGGCTTTAGCTGCCACTGTCGGCCTCAGAGCGATTAAATTGCGGTGGAGATGGAGGGCCTTCCGCTCTCATTCCCGCACTTACAGATCAAACGGTGACAAATGAGATGTTACTGCTCTTGTAAAGCAAGGCTACAATCTGTCAAAATCCAACATAATTTGTGACCTTACGTGACATCCTCTTTCTCTTTTTTTTGACATTTGAATACAGTGATTGTACTAGAGTCAAGTCCATTTAAGCGAATATAGTCAATTCTATCTAAAGGAATATAGCCTGTTAGCTCCAACATGGTAGCTGAATATATATCTGGTTAGTACTCCAGCGACCCTTTGTGTTAAGTGCATACCATTAACAATGAATTCTGATTTTTTCCAAGTTATATAATTTGATATCTTGACAGCTCAGACACTTAAAGCACCACTATTTGTTTTAAATGGCTTTATTTTATTGTTTAAATGTCAGTATCAAAATAAAGTAATGCATACAGTCTTGTCAGTTCCAGTGCAGTGGGAAGTGTTCCTGGGAGGAAAAAAAGGCCTTGAGAGAGTTTGTTCTAAAAATGGACTAAAAAGTCAATTATGTCTTTTGTTGCATCCTCAAATGACTTGCAAAATTTTATTTACACTGGGTCTTTTGTTTAATGGGTGAGCTTATAAAAGTACTGAGGAAGGAAGCACCAAGGGACTGTGGCATCTTACTTTAAAGAAACTGTCATACTAATAAATAAAACCATCAAGTAAACATAAAGAAAAAAGCAACTGCATGTGTATTAATTTTTAAACATTTATACTGATTGCCATAAATCGGCATAGTATCAGTGGAAGATCAAATGTATGAACTCTGCCCCAAACTGCATATTAACACAGTCAGTGAAAAATCTGATTTGGAGAACACTTGCAAGAATTGACTAAATCCCTGTATTCTTCTTTTTCTTTTAAGGAATAAATACAGTTTACAACATAGCAATGTTGTTACATTTTGACCATATCTATTTCCAGTAACTTTGGGGTTAACAAGTTCTTTTTCACCACAGCCAAGAATTTACAGCATTTATCGTTCTCTTAACGTTTTAAGGTGGGCAGTTTAGCTATCTACCACAAAGCAGTCAAAGATCTGATCTAGGGGCTCTTTATATTTTCTGTTAACCATTGATCTTTGGGCTGGATAACTACGCCCTCCAGGGAGTTAAGTTAGAAACAGCTTTATTTACAAAGAATGAAGATGCATACAAAATCTCTCAAGTGAAAATCTTAGGGGAAAAACAGATACGGTACACTGAAAAGTATTTATACTTATGACATATACAGCACACTCCATTTTTATTCTTCAGTCAAAATGTAAACCAAAACTTCTTTCATCACATTTGCATACATTCCCTGTTTAGCATATGGTTCTTAAACTAGAAGCAGCAGTAAATTTGCTAATAAATATAGCCAGCAGCTAAGGTGCATGCCATGAAGCTACTGTAGATAATCTGCCATGTGCAGAAAACCCCAGCTAGTGGCTGGCCCCATATTTGGCAAATTATATACGCTAATCCTTCCTTATCATGATGACCCTCGTAGCCTGTCTAGGCTTCAAGGCCTGTCAACACCCTATTGTTACCGATTTATAAAAAGGAAGACTCAGCCCATGTGCCACACTCTATCCTTCTAACCTTGCCTATTAAAGGCAGGGTCTCTGCAGCTGTCTGACATAGGCGGGGGGGGGGGAGCCAGTCACATATATAGTTTACATAGGCAGCAAAATGGCATTTCACCCTAAACAGAGCGCTGCGAGGCCCCAGGGTCATCAGGTCTATTATGTCAGGAGTGCATCAGAGGCGTCTGCAATAGCTGATGCCTACAGCTGCGCTGGGCAATAGTACATGCTCTCGGTAAGGAAGCGTACACTATAGCGTGCCAGCAGGGATACGGTATGTAGAAAAAACCCTATAAAACAGTCGGCTCAGAAATAAAGCCATAACAGAACAAAGCGAGAGCAGTGTTTCTGCTTACTACACCACTTTTCTTGCTATTAACTAACTATCTAGGGGAACTACTTCAAATTCAGTATTAGGATTAACACTACAGTACCCAGATGAACAAGGTAAATGCTGATGGTACTTTGAGCGGAAGAGATCCCAGGTTATCTGCGAGGGGGGAGCACAACAAAACAGTTAATCAATACCATCTACTCCAGCGACTTCTTTGCACTAGAATCTGCAGTTTCTTTCAAGCTGCAAGATCACTGGGGCAGGGATAGTCGCACAGTGATAAATCCAGTCCACTAGGCTTGAAAGAAACGGCAACAAATGTTTCTCTACTGTTTGTATATACACTGTATTAGAAATCATCTGTTGATTTTCAGCAAGATATCCTATTGTAATGACAAACAACCACAGCACGGGATTGCCAACTGGCCCATGTTTAGAGGAGATTACTGGCTTTTTATGAGTCCTATCTGGCTCTGGTTTTTGTAAAGGCTTTTCTAGTTTTATAGGCTGTCGCAAACCACAGAGCTGATCTCATTCCACTCTTCTTCCTTCCCTCATCTCTGCTTCTGATGTAGATTCTGTACCAGTCACAGGGGATGTAGGGTAGGCTTTCACCTTTGACTGTAACCATGATAGGAGGGGAGAGAAAGGTGGCAGAAACATTATTAACTTTAAAATATTTCCTGTTCCTCCAAGATGAGAATAAATTGTCCCCACATGACTACGCAGGATAGAGATAAACTGTTCTCCACCTTTTAGGAATCCTCTGCCATCTCAGGGTTTTCCTTCCACCTCCCTAAAGAAAACTCTGTGTTGCTTCCCATGAATAACATTTTTTAATAATTTAAAATACGTTCAGTTTGTTGGGGTTGGGTTTTTTCCCTCACTGCTTATTATTTCAGTGACTCTGTCGGATTCTGCACCCAACCCGTATCTATTGTTTCATTAATGAGGCCAGCTAAGAGTCATATATTTCTATTTAGCTTCCCGGGCAACAAAATGGAAGCACGTGTGTGGGTAATGCTAACACAACCAAAGGCCTCCTAGGAATAGAGCGAGAACACAGTGCCTTTGATTTATAAATAGATATCACTATTTATAATGCATAAACAAAATGTTTCATGATTTGTAACACTAAGCCTAGGCAGTTATATTGTTAAAAAAAAAAATCCAAATGCCTACTGTCTACAGAAATAGAAACACTTATTTACGCAAGCATCATGAGGGCACGGACTGGTATTACATGAACTCCTGCCAATTAAATGAGGTACTTGCTAATTACTGTCCCCTATCTTCAAGGACCAAAGGGGTAGAACAGTGCCATGTGAGGCAACATGGTATCGTGTAGCAGAGCTGAACCCAATCCAGGTTAGATTTAAGGTTCAGAAACGATCACATACTGTATTACTCATGTCCAGCAACAACATTTTGATTACAAGAATCCTAAGCTCCTGGTCTTAACCACAGCCAGCACTTGTTGCTACTGAAAGATTAATGTTATCTCTGCATTTAAGTAACCCTCATATATGGCCAAAATTAGACTGTAAAAAGTCCAATGGCCTCAGAGTGAAATTGTTTTTAGCAACAGCCTACAAACGCATTGCTTGGGCAAACCATCTGGGTCCCAACTGAATGATGGCTATATAGCGAAGTGTAAGAATGCCTGACATAAGCAGTGGCATAATTAGTACCTTGCACATCACTGCAGAAATATTTCAGGAGAGGATAAAACAGTTTCTTAACTTCTACTGGGCAAGGTGAAGTCTTATTATCAAAAGTGATGTGGATGAGTGAAAGGGGGAAATTGAGGAAATTAAGGAGATAACATCCAATTAGAATATAAGGGTTTGCTTTTTATGTATTTTAAATGCAAACAATGCTATTTCTGTCATTAGTTGTATAACTAACATTTTCTATTCCTACTAAAACATCTGTATTTGTCACTTATTTTGGCAAGTATACGGCTAGCTGAATGCTTGTTACTTCTAGCTGTGGAATGAATAAAGACACATCTATTTCATTTCTAATTCTCACATTGGTGGGGTAGCCTATGCTTTCTGATGCTAAACTCAATAAAAACTAATGAAACAAAAATCCAAAGATATCACAGCTCTATCTGAAACGGCCACTACTCATACTTGAACAAAACTCTGTAGCAATTAAAATTAATCAAATGAAAAATGTGAGAAAATTTCTCTCTAGTTTACCAGGTCCAGCCACAGAATTCTCAAGATTTTAGCAAGTGTTCCACGGATTACGGATCAGACCTAATTTATAACTAAGTTTGCACAATAAATCAATGCTGCTGGTTAATGCCATTGATAATGTACTATTGTGATTTTAATATTAGAATTCACATTGTTAAAACATGATGCAAAAATTAATGTACATATTGTATTGCACCACAAAATAATTCAAGCATACAGTTATTGTTGTACAAGAGACAATAGCCATTAACATTTGACGGCCAAGTCTGGGTATTAGAATAATTTAAAAAAAAAAAAAAAATTACCTAGTACTGTTCTCTTGCTATTTAACTCATCATATAATATGTGTAGTATAGTAAAACTGAGCTTGCATTTGATGTGGGACTAAAATTAAACATCACTGAAATCAAGCCTTGGGGTTTTGTATACATTGTACATTATACACACAGTATACATTGACAACAGAATAGATGGCAGTACTCATGCTTATAAAAAATTTAACATCTTAAGAAACACTCAGAGAGACTTATTTCTCCAAAATAGTTTTCTAAGCACAGGACCCTCGACCATGTTGCACATGGCAGCTTATTTGCCACACATATTTGATTTTTAATTCCTCTTTCATTGTTTGCACATAACTATTAATATGCAAAAACAAATATTTACCTGGAAATGCTTCTTTTGAACTCATCTCTTTTACCACAGACTGTCCCTTTGAAAGCAAGTCAGTTTTTATTTAAAACCTACTTCTACGGGGTCTATTAGTTTTGCAATTTAAAACTAACTTCTCTCTTCTAACAAGATAATCCTGAGCAGAACATTCAAGCACTGAAGAGCTAATAAACCACATGCAACCACACACATAAAACCACAAAACAGTGTAACAGCATTCAGCGTGTGATGGCATACTTTTACAAAACATCTTTCCAAATTAGGCAGTTTCCCTTTTGTTAGAACAATCCCATCAGAACATTCAGTCTCATCATCTTTTCAAGTTTTTGATTTTCCTCTTTTTGACATTGTTCCTATTTGGGTTTGTTGGTTTTTTTTAACTACTGGTTAAAACTGTTCTTTCACAAAAATTTTAACTACTTAAAAAAATAAACATCTCCTGAGAAATGAATAGAAATGTTTAGGAAATATTTCTCTAATTAATTGTAGGGAAACATCCTAAACAAGTTCACAGCCTGTATTCCTACAAATCAAAACTGCTTCAACATATAGCTTTCTTTTTTTTTTTTTTGCTGTCACTGCTTTGTTCATTCCTGATGCTCTGTGCAAAAAGAATGAGCCTCCTTCACCTTCACATCTTGCTAACTCCAATAAAAGTTATTTTGTAAGCACTTGTAAACAAAGGACACCAGACTGAGCCTTTTTTGTACTCCTTGCCACTAGATTAAAACATATTCCCCGGTATTATAGAATTATGTGCTTACACTTCCATGTCTTCCGTTACATACTGTAGCAAATGTGTAGCAAACGTGTACTTTGCTCTTGCAAAGAGCTGAATTCGCCTTCTATCATCAGTTGTGACTGAATTCACAACTTTGTTCTGCAAACCGAGGACAAGACACAAATTAATTTTACTGAAATTCATTTGCTCTTTCCCAAGCCTGGGTGTGACAAAGCCATCTGCAACCTACTTTATCACACAGTAGACAATGGGTAAAATTCCCCGGTTCAGCAATAAACACTTCAAACTAATGACATAGAAGTGACTAGCTGGTTATTGCCCTGTTGTTCTTTAGACAAAGAATTCTCTCATTTCTCTCATCTTCCCTCAATACAGGCAAAACCTTTTCTTCCCTGCCCAACACAGAGGAAGAAAGAGATGAGAGGACTTTATGCCCTTTCCACGCTCCACCCCCTTCACAAAACCAGTGGTTTACTTAGGACCCAAGGCCTGCTACAGCCCATGATCATGATTATCTTCAACCCAGCCCCAGTGACACCCAGCAGAACTTTCCACTCATGGATCTTAGCCCTCTGTGTGCATCGAAACTGTCGAACAGAGAAGAGAAAGGATAAAACTGAGATTAAAGTTACTTTTCTTCAGACATGCTGAGCATGGACACCTTCTGTATTTCATTATCATGACACCAGTCCATGGGGATTCGTGGGTTCTGAACAAACAGTGTCCTAGCACAGACGTTCTTTGGAAAGGAGAGAAGGGAAGGAGAAGAAATATTTATAAAGAAAAGAGTTCAGGCTCACGTACTAATTTTTGTAACATGAAGAATAAGGGAAAATGCTAGTTGAATAGGGATAGATTACTTATAGACTATGTGACAACTACTGTGCACCAAGATGACACCTCTTTTTTAAATGCTTTTAAAAATTTAAAAGAGTGGACAACTCTTCTGCACAGCTCCTGGCTCATTTGGAGATCCTGTCCCACCATGACCTCTGAAGGTTCTTGGTGTCTGGTCAACATAGGGAACAAGAAAGACAGAAGCATAACTTAAGACTATATTACACAAAGATCTCTGGGGACTGTAATCCATGGGCTCATGACGATGCGTCAGTTCAAACAAAGTGAAGCAGAACAGCTTTACAGTTTTGAGAAAAATTGATGATTATTAGCCATTCTGACTAAAATCAACATTTCAGAGAAAAGTGATATTCATTCTATACATATTGTACTGATTTAAATTAAATGTGTATGTGAACACCTGGCAGAAATAAAGAAAAAAATCATCTGTTGATGGACAAAACTAATACTTGTGTTGTAAGAAGAAAGGGAGAAGGAGAAGAGGAGAGAGAAGGAGAGAGAAAAGACATCTTGTAATGCAAGAAGTTCAAGCTATTCTTTTCCCAAAGTGTGTGCATGGCTACAAATGTTAACACCTGCTATTTTTGTAGCAACAGCAAATCCCACAGTATTTCACAAATCAATCATATTTTGAAAAAAGAGAATAAGCATGGGGAGAAATCCAGCAGATAGCTCACAGTGATGTGCAGCAGTTTAGGACAGCAAGTAACAGGAATACTTTACATCATTAAAATTAGAATTTCATGTAAGAATCATTTCCAGAGAAAGAAAACACTTCGGACTGCACTGCCGTAATACACCTAAGTGTTGGGGGGCGGTTAGAGAACTGAGAATGGGAAGCTTTTAATTGTTCTCAGCTCCCATCAAAGAAAAAAGAAAAGAACATATCATCACCACATTTATTCTGTGGGAAGCCTATCTGTTGTAATTTGAAGAACGCAGCTTCAGATACACAGAAATATGCAGAAGTTACTATGGAACTGAACAACTTTTAAATTAATTTATCAAAGTTCCTACAATTCTTTGTTCAAAGAAAGCAAAGCAATCAATATTAAGCAAATAAAGTTCACCTGCATCTATCTAAAGCATTTTATTAAATACAAAGCCGAGGGTGAGATACTGCAATTGGTTAATGCCTGAGGCATTCATCTCTGGAGACCTGGGTTCAAAGTCTTGCTCAGACAACAAAGCAGCACATTTACAGATGTCAGCAAACCAGATTTGATAGCTGTTTCCCTGAAATACTGACTATATCTTTCCTTGTGTTTGCAAAATATATAACTCCAGCAGTAAGAGCAATCTTTCCCATACATGTTTCCATCAAACAACTGCTTCATATTGGCATAATTGGCCACCCCTTTTCACAAGAGACCTAGGGCAGAATATGCAGGCTTTAGGTCATGCCTAAGGTACATCGGTTGTAGAAACTGGCTGAACTGTGCTGCTGGAGTCTTTTCTGCCATCTTCATCGATCTACCTGCTGATACGATTGCCATCAATGTCACGTCACCTGTGCATCGTTTAAGGGGTTATTAATGTAAGGATTATTTATCTGAAAAAGGTTGTGATTTTGCACCCAAAATCTCCATGTACATGGTAATTCACCTTACCCACAAAATAATGAGTAACAACTTCTGGAAAATAACCACAATTCATAGATGTTTGCTGCTGGTAAAACTAGTTTCAAAGAGCTTAATACTTAAGGGACTCTCAGCTGACCAAACACACCCGAAGGAAAATCTTAATTGCATGCAAACACCCATGCAGTGCTTGGACTTTTCATATAGCGCAGAACTTTAAAAACATTATCCTTATAGACTTGTTTACTCAGAAGACAATCAATTGGACCTATCCTTCTTTTCACTTCTCCCCCTTCCTTCTAAACATCCGAAGACACATCAAAGTCTAGAAGTAGAGTTTGTTATCTCTTTCTTTTCAGCATGCAACCTGAGGGTTTCAGTAAAATTTGCAATTTGACTTTGCTATAGATGGATAAATAGGTATAAAAGAATGTCAGTAAACAAAAAATATAGCAAGTTATGTTAACACTAACACTTTGTTCTCTGTAGGGATTATGACCTCAGAATGTTGCAGAAACTAAACAAACAAAACAAAACAAAAAAAAAACCAAACCCCAAAACAAAATGAAAAGCCAAAGCACTGCTGTCCACATTTCACAATTCACCAACACCAAACCATAAAAGGAAAAAAAAAACTAAGTGAATTTTCACATATTTTAATAGAACATTATCTGCATGCCATGCTGAATTTTCCACGACTCTAGAAACATGTTTGTCTTTCATGAAAAGACTCGTATTGCTAACTAGGCTGGAAGTGATAGCATAATTAGAATTCAAAACAAATGACATGAACTTCACGATGTTTGAAGTACTTATTTTCCCTTCTTTCATTTACCTAATTGTCAGTTGTATGATTCCTTCCTCTAATTGTCTTATCATTTCATTTTGTTTCTCCACAGAAAAGTTGGCTTTGTTTTGGGGAAGGAAAAAAATTAATTCTCTTTCCAGGAAAGATCTTTGTTCCCCAAAATTTTCTCATCATCATAATCTTTTCTAAAGCAGAGATGAATCCTCATTTTGTCACTTACAGAAAAACACAGACCAAAGGGGGACTGTAATGTTAATCTATGAACAACTGTAAAGCTAGCTGATTTTCTAGAACTACGCACTGCAAAAATACTATCATTGCATTTTTCTGCTGTTTTGTCTGAGTCCTGCCACTTTGAAACTCAATTCTGTTTCTTAAAATACCAGACTTAACTCAGTTTTTACACTTCTATTCTGCTCCATCTAGTGGATTATTGATTTTTGCAATGAATGCTGCAACAATAGTATTCTAATACACCATGCTGGCTTAGCTATTAGGGCAAGGGACCATGTTCAAATGATTATTTTTTTGGCTTTAGATGAAACACATTAAGTCACATTCCTGGGTACCTGGATAAGACTATAGGATTCTGGCAGCATGTTCACGCAACATAAATGGGAAAATGGTGTCATTTAATTATATCATTGAAATGAGACTAAGTAAGGGACAGGCCTTGATTATAAGAGACAGGTGGCAAAATTTCTCCTGGTGCTTGCACAATTTACTAGGTCAGTCCTGGGGAAAAAGAATATTCCATGCCTGCGCTGTTTTGCTAAAACATCGATATCCTCCAGGCTTCTTAGCCTAGATTTCAGAGTTTTCTTCCTGAATTTGGTGATAGGCAAAATTAAGTTACACACTTGATTAGCTGCTTTGTTTGCACAATATGAATAACTTATTCAACCAGTGTCTCTTCAGTACATATACATTTTTGGGTGGTTTTTTTTTCTATGCAGCATTGTTTATAACACTCCCTTTAAATACTGCTGTCTAGGACTTCTGCTAACTTTTCAGAGGGATGTTTAAGGTAATGAGAGTTTGACTGATGAGAGGAAAAATTAGCTAATTAGTCCACCCTCATGTGTAGCTCATTTCAAATCAATGCAGCTTTTAATAGTAAGAATATTTATTTTCTTTTCAAAAGCAAATATGAAAAAAGTTAGCCAACAAAAACCCCTGTATCAATGAATCAATAATACCTGTTCATACAAAGAATCATTGGAACCAATGATTCAAAGACAATGCTATTTACTTGTCTAGCAAGCTAGGTATAGAACGTGTGTTCTGTGAAGCAATTTACAGCATAGGAAGAAAATATTAATTTACTCTCCCAAATCACATAAAGTTACTACATTACGCTTGGTTTCCACTATGAATCTAGCTTGGAAAGTATAAGGACCCATCACCATAAAAACTAAAAGTCAGTTGAAATATTAAGCCCAGAGTTTTCCAAAGAATTGTGGAATTTTTAAATACTTATCATTTGTTTCTAGTTTTGATTTTTTTTCTTTAACATGATAGGCAGCTCCAGTAGTTCGTAATAACTGGATGAGATAAGACTAACTCCAGATTGATTTGCTTTTCAGGATTTTATTGTAACAGTATGCAGCTATATAGCACTTCCTATCAAAGAATCTTGAAGTGTTCCATAAATATTAATTCAATAAGCCTCATAACATGCTGGTGAGATAGCTCCATATTATTTTATCCATTATATTTTTGCTGGAGGCACACAAAGTAGAAGTGAATTGTTCTGGAACAGAAATTGGTGTTGATTCTAAACCTCTGATTTAACCACTAGAATTACTCTCTCCATGAAAAGCTGGCTGCCCCAAGATCAACAGCAGCTTTGTCACTGACTTCAATGGAGTCATGATTTCATGAAAAGACAGACAAAAAAATTCTTCCTTAATAATTTGCAACTGAACATTACTTTTTAGGTTCAACATCCTGCACTATGATGTATCTTCCTCATACATCCATGAGGACATACATGTCTGTTTCATCCTAGAAACAGACAACTGACTTCACCAGAGAAGCAGTAAGTGTTTTAAAGATTTTAAGTATGCATACAATTGACCTGACATAGTATAATAGCACTGGCAATACAACAATATAGTCCTCTGCTCTGTAGTGCTGTAATTCATGAGAGTCACAGTTCTGACTTTGCAAATAGGACTGCAGACTTAATCTTCAGAAGTGACTTCCATTTTTACATTCACAATTTTGTAATCACTGTAGTTGTGAGAACAGTGATATGCATTAAGGTAATTGATTGTGCTTTGAAATCAAGTAATCAAATGAGCATCAATTAAGTCTGCAAATGTTTTGAAGCCACAGAACTATAAGTCAAATTATTTTTCCTTGCAAAGCTCTCAGGAAAATACACTAGGCAAAGCTGTGTCTTTTTACAGATCAGCCTCGCAAAAAATATTTAGTGAATATATCAAAGATTCAGACTGTGTGATAAATGAACTTAATACCTGAGGGGTCTATATGTGGTCTTTTTCTCTTTCAATATCTCACTTTACACTTAACAACCAAATCCAAGAAAAGGATACATACGTCCTAAGTACCACAATGCCTAGCTTCTTCCATCTGACCCACCTAACGGAGCTGGCACCTGAACTGAGAGAACCAAGCTCCTTGTACAGAGCATGGGGGAAGTTAGGCATGTCAGGGCAGAACACAAATGAGCATATAAATTATACTCATATAAATGAGTATAATGAGTACACACACTGCTGCCACCTACATCTAGTTTATATGGTCAATTTACATGGAACTTTCAGACCTTTCCCTCCGAGCTTCCTGGAAATGCCTTGCTCCATTCAGGATTCATAGCCTCATTCCTGTCCCTACAGGAAGGTAGGCCACCATGCCTTTTCTCCAGCAAACTTGGATTTCTTCTCTTAGAAAATATAGTAACATCGGTTCCTTCAGGTTTAGAGCACTTACACAGATTTAACACCCTCCTCTATCTGAAGGAATGAAAAGGTATCCCAGCTCCTGGGACAAAGCGCTCTCTCTAACTGTTATGGCAAGGCTGTTGGACAAAACACAGGAATCATCCTGGATGCAGAAACCACATCTCTCCCTTCCCACACCCTGGTGGCCTGCCTTAAGTTGCTGAGGCACAGCAGTGGGATCACTAGTATGTTACAGAAGAAAGCAACCATGGACACTTGTCGTGGTTTAATCCCAGTGGGCAACTCAGCACCACGCAGCCGCTCGCTCACTCCCCCGCGGTGGGATGGGGGAGGGAATCAGAAGGGTAAAAGTGAGAAAACTCGTGGGTTGAGATAGAGACAGTTTAATAGGTAAAGCAAAAGCCACGCACACAAGCAAAGCAAAGGAAGGAATTCATTCACTCCTTCCCATTGGCAGGCAGGTGTTCAGCCATCTCCAGGAAAGCAGGGCTCCATCACGCATAACCGTTACTTGGGAAGACAAACACCATCACTCTGAACATCCCCCCCTTCCTTCTTCTTCCTCCAGCTTCACATGCTGAGCATGATGTCATGTGGTATGGAATATCCCTTTGGTCAGTTGGGGTCAGCTGTCCCAGCCGTGTCCCCTCCCAGCTTCTTGTGCACCCCCAGCCTGCTTGCTGGTGGGGTGGGGTGAGAAGCAGAAAAGGCCCTGGCTCTGTGCAAGCCCTGCTCAGCGGTAATGAAAACATCTCTGCATTATCAACACTGTTTCCAGCACAAATCCAAAACATAGCCCCATACTAGTTACTATGAAGAAAATTAACTCTCCCCCAGCCAAAACCAGCACAACACTATATTTTGTATTGGTCTGTTGAGGTGCGGAGGTGTGCTCTGAGAACACCTGCCAGATCGAGCTCTCAGGGGACTCAGAGGAACTTCCTTAGTTCTAGAGTTAAAGAGAAGGTAACTAGTAAGCTGTTCAGGCCCATCAAAACACAGACATTTCTGTGTTTGCACAGACATATGCCACTGTAGATGACTACAGAAATTTTAAGGACACTATAGAAACTCCAGTGGCACAAAATCCAACACCTGGGTACATGAGGAAGTTCCATTGTTAGAAGATGAGTAGGATTTCCCAGGACTGCCACTTGGGATTAAAGCAGATAAACTCCACCTAACTCCCTGCTTCACGTAACTAGAGTATCTTGGTGGAATCCAGCATCATTTCAAATTGGATTATTGTTATATATGCAAAATTCCCTGCTGATTTCCTGCTGATTCCCTGCTTATGTATGCAAAATTCCCTTAATCTCAGGTCATCATTTAACATTCCAGACTAATATTAAAACTATACAAAACAAAAAAAAAAAAAAAAAAAACTAGCTATTTTTAAGTTACAAGAAAAGAAAAAAAAACTGTTCAAGACTGTTTGACTACTCAACCTGAATCTGCGAATACCTACTACTAGGGACAATGTTTGCTGCTTTACTAATTCCAATGACACTACCAGGAAAATCCCATCCCATAATAAGTGTTGGCAGTACTGCATCCTGAAATTGTAAACTCCTGAGGCACAAACCTGTCTATAAAACTCTTGGACATCTAAGGTGCTATAAAAATAATAATGCATTCAGCTTTATGCAATTTTCAGCTAAAAATCAGTCAATCCCTCTTCTCTGCCCTTCTCTCCTCCACACAGTTACCACAGAAATTTTATTCTGTTAGGGTAATATATATTTTTAATGCAAAATTTCAACAGGAACCATTTTTTATGGTCTACTAATAAACCTTTGAAAACAGGGATTTATAATGGAAACAGTGACGGACCCTTAACTACAGTGTATGCAACTATAATAAAAAGAATTAATGTAGTCAATTTGTACTACTGTTCTCAGAACAAAAAAAACCTCTATTTCAACTGCAATCCTTTCAACAGCTGATTGGCAAGCCTGTCCATTTCTAGTCTGCAGTGTTGTCAGTTGTCTTCAACATGATAATGAGCCTGTCACCATATTCAAATAGCCCTGTGACAGCATGTTTTGTGAGCATGACGTCCACTGCAAAGGGTCTGTCAAAAAGCACCTTTCAGAAAATGAAAAGAGAATGCTTTTCTGATGATAAATCTAGTTTCTTCATAGCTAAAAGAGTGAGATTTTTCATCTGATTTTGTCTGTGTTGTGTTGCATTTGTGTCTTCAGATAATCCTGCGTTCTGATGCAGAAAATTTTAAAGTTATCTGTAAAGACAAAGTGAGAAATAATCTTTTTTGAGTTCACTGGAGGCTTTGCATAAAACTGCAGTACTGCTGGCTTTCGATCAAATTAAAACTGGAGGGGGGAGGGAATGGCATGGGAGGTTAGCTTGTTACCAGAAGCAAATAAGGCTCACAGTAAAGATCTCAAAGTCTACACACTTCATTCGTTAGGGTCTTCACTCTTTCCCAAACAGCCTATTAAAAAATCTCCCTTGCTCTGTGTGGTCCTAGTTAAGTATGACCAGGTTGCATGAAATGCTCTGGCTTTCAGACCAAGGAGGGAGAACACAGACACAGGCAGAGCTCTCAAGTATTCTTGTGATTCAAGGCTGTCGTACAGACTGCAGCACTACGTGTTCCACCTTCAGCTGCCACCAGTGGTACTGGTCAGCCGTGGAAATTTTCACTGAGAGGAAAACTTAAAATATTTTGGCAACACAGATTCCTTTGCATGTGTGTAAGCATCCTCCATTAATATCAACAGGAAATATAGAGGTGCATTGAAATGGAGTGTTTTATTTTTCCTGTTGACAAAAGCTGGCCTTAATTTCACTTCACCTTCTGGGATTCTTTTCATCAGTAGCTGATTGAGGAATCCACATATAAAGGGAAGTGTTATAAAGAGAAATATAAAACCCAAAATCCAACAAGCAATAAAGCTTTCTCTCTTTCAGTCATTGGGTGAGAAAGGGGCAGCAATGGCTGGACTTTGAAGTCCCAGGCTGAACGACACATTAACCTCTGAGCAGAAGTTCTACTTCTAGCTGTGCCTCTAACACCACATGTGATTTTTACTAAGCAACTCTTGTCTTCTTTGGCTTAGGTTAAATACTGTAAAATGGGGATATTACTGCCTACATCACTGGAGTGCTCTAAAACTTAAAATAAATATTCTCTGAAAAAATTGTTGACAAGCTCATGATGCATTCACTACAGAAAAATCTTGTTGCACAAGCCCAGTGTTTTTCAAAGTTAGTAAACAAGTTTGTTTCCTTAAATATTTGTGAAAAACAGTGAACCTGTAGTGTTAAGATACCAAATATGCGGATTTCCTCTGCTAACTACCTACCAGTATTAAAACTATTTTACTGTTAGCACTACCTAGTGTTTTTCAGGCAAGTAAGAACACAAGGTCGATGGTCATATAAGGCTACAGTCTAAGGGCTATACCTGCAAGAATCTGGTGGAATTTGTTTGAGGTTAGAGACAGACAGATACTACAGGTTTGAAGGTGCAACTAACCTTCATCACCTTCAACGTTTGCCTTTTAAAGGACCTGCACTGCTTTTGTCTTTTCTTCCATTTTTCTTCTGTTTACACATATGAACAAATATAATACCCATATTTATTCTGCCTATAATTCATGATTAAAATTATGAGTAAGGAATTTGATTAATTCAGGTCTAAAGCTGAAAAAAGACAATTTTACTGACAACCATTTTTTTTGTTGTTAGTAAGAGAAGAACTTTATACAGAGGAACTGTATTTTAAATTTGGGTTATACAACATGGTATTCCACACTTGAGGGTGTAATCCAATATATCTGTAACTGAATAAATTGCAAAGGTAGGATTTTTAAACAGTTAAGTGAAGGCACCTAAGCATTACGCAGCTTTAGACAGCACGAATGGACAATCAACATTAAACATGACTGATTTTTAAATTCTTCATTGCTCAGCTGGAGGAAAGTATTACAAGGCCAAAAACCAGAGCTGCGGACAGCTGGCTTTGTGCAGTACCAGTTCTCTCCCTCAATTTTCAAGCCATTCATTTCTTTGGGGGAAAAAAAAATAAAGAAAGGGAAAAAAGCAAAAAAAAAAAAAAATCTGAAATAGGCCATACAAACATACAAAGCAAGCTTGGGTCTCTAGGACTTTCATTGTCTCAGGGAGTCATCACCACCCCGAACCCTCATTAAAGCTGAAGAGATGCTGGAATGGCATTAAAATGAATGCAAACCATTTGCTGCAATCTTCTGCTCACACCATCTCCAAATGAAGGCAGGCATTGCATAATCCGGGCAGCTAGAGCTCCTGACAGGTGGATGATTTATGCTCATAGTCGGAAGAATCGGAGAGCCTGCAGAGGACACAGCGTGAGCAAGGTGGTGGCGAGACAGATGCTCTCAGTGGGCTTGCAGAGGCTGGCAGGCTCCAGCTAGCTCAGGTGCAACCTGAACACTTTAGTACTGAACTCATATTGCCTAGATTTCAGCACAGCAAGATACCATTTACAATATTATGTACAGTAGATATACTATCAAACCTATCTGTATGCTATTTATCTCTCTATTTGTGTATATATACACACACAAAATATATATTTTTTTCCTATTTGCAGTTCAACTTACTGTGTTTACATTCACTTTGCATGTGCATATTCTCCATCAAAAAAGAAAGGGCAGATTAGGACAAATTCTGCATTGTTACAGCCATGCAGCATAAGTGAAACCACCAGAGTTGAACAGATGTAAGTGGGGGAAGAATTTGGCTCCAGCTTTCAGAGAACAGGGATAGATCTGGGATACTGAAAATCCTTTCAGTGTTTTAAAAGTGTTTGAAAGCTATGGAAGAAAATGACCAGACGAAAGATGAAAACATCCACAGGTATTGGGGTATTCTAGTCACTTATATTATGCATCTGCAAAGCACAGGAAATGTCACAATCACATCGTTCTGCAGAAACTGCATAATATTAGCAAAATAAAATGAAAATGACACTCGTGTCATCTATTTTTTTAATCTTTCAATGGAATGAGTTCTTCTGTGTTATTCAAAACTGCAACGTCATTTCCAACCATGTAATTCAGCTTCCTATTCAAAAAAGGAAGTATGTGTAATAGATGTGGGGCTTTGAACTTTCCCTCCTGTTCTGTAAGCAAGAGACTGGTCTATTTAAAAAAAAAAAAAAAAAAAAAATCAAACATACACACAAACAAGATATTATACCTGTCTGTATCACACAACTATATGTTCATTCATCTTTAATATGTAAGGTGAAGCCAGAACTGCATTGTCCTACCTTAAAGCATATCAACAAAATAAACAATTCACCTGCCTTGTATCAGACCTGCCACACTTTCTAATCAAACCTGTCACTTAATTAAGTATGTAGTTTTCAGGGGCAACCAAAGAGTTAAAGCATTCAAATGCGCACACTGCAGGTTATCTGTGTTGAATCTGGACTTTGCTGACTCCGAACTCCTTTCCACTTTAACAGATGGGGTCAAAGGTGGAACTGCAGATGAGAATTAAAGACACATACATCCCTTTAATCAGATAACACATTGAAAGACTTGCAAATTCCCAAGAAGCCACTTTACAGGCACGTGTCATGGGCTGTTCCATAAAGGGGGAGGAAACTGTGGAGAGGAGGGAAAGAGGGCTTATTTCAGCTAACCAGCATTAAAGAAGGCAGGATATTAGAGAAAACAAATGAGAACAAAATGGGGTGGATTGCTAGCATTCAGAATGCTTTCTGATTGCACGCATCTCCCTAGAGAGGAACTCCAACGTTTCAAGCCTTCACACTCTGCATCCAAATGCTTCTTCTAACTTCATTAAGCAGCCGTGTTTAAGAATACTTCATAACAAGTATTTTAATTAGAGATGAGTTGAAATATCTTGCCAGTATGGGTATCTCCAGCAACACCAGGATGCCCAGGAGAAAATACAGTCATTCAGCCTGACTAGTACTCACAAAATAGCACTGGTCAGGTAACAAGAACCTCAAGAAATTAATGATTCTCTCTTCCACCTGGCCAGAAGAAGACTGCCTGGAGGACATGTGCTTGCAGCAACTATTTTCTCCTCAGCATTCTTCTGGTACAATTGTGGTATGAAGAGGAAAAAGAATAGAAAATCATGAAAATGAGAGAAGATAAAAAGAGAAGAAAGAAGAATCTTATGTCATCTTAGCTATTCTGTGGCTTTGTTCTCTGATTACTGCATTCCTTTGCATCTCACACAAGACCAAGCAATGGGGCATGTGGCATGCTCTGTCAGACAAAAAGCATCAGCAGAGACTACGAATGTACACACCAAACTCAAAGGTGTTCCAACTTCTCCTTTTGTCTGGAATACAGTCAGAGATTTGTATTTTGGGGTGATGTTCTCGAGGGTTGTTGAAAAGGAGGAGCCTATTCAGTCCCTTTATAATAAGATCATTACACTTAGAGCTTTCCTTCTCAGCCTGATCCTTCACCTGAGGTATAAAGTAGCAGAAACTTTTCTAGTACATCTTTGAACACGAATTCACAAAAGCAATACATTTAAACTGGTATTTTAAAACAGCTTTCTACTTTTTAAGGTAAATATTTGTTTTCCTATTTCAATATTCAGCAGTCTCATCTGTCTTGAAATTGGAAGCCTAAGAGTTTTCATTAAAAGTTTGACAGGGAAACCAGCAAGTGGCCTGTGAACTTAGAGATCAGTTCAGAGCAAGACCTCTCCTAACATTCAGTCATCATGGGCAAGTACCCTCAATATAGATCCAAAGTGTATTTATGCCGTCTCTTAAGTCATCTTAACTGATTCCACAAACTATATGCAGAAATGCAGTACTTCTGGTGACTTATGACAAATATGTTCCTCTTCTCACGTTTCGGTGGATAACCCTTGGGATTGGCCACTCAATGAAATTTAAGGTGCCCATTTCTTAAGCTTTCATTGAATTACAGAAAATATGAAAATGAGATAGAAATTAGGAAATGTAGACACTGGACACCATTGTACACCCAGTCTGGCAGGCTGTCATGAAAAGCAACATGTGGCTGTACAACTGTTAATAAATGATATAAGACCGATCTGTTGATTGATTCAGACCAGGACGAAAGACATGGCCTGTCTGGAAAGCCTTTCTTCAGTCAGCCACCCACAGAACTGAAAAGGAATATTAGAAAGAGACAAAGGGCAATGGTGATGCAATAAATAATTTTTATATGGCTGACTGAAAATGACAAGAACAGCACTGCTGTATGGACTACCTCTTGGCTAGAAAAAGGAAAGAAAAGAAGGAGACAAAAGATCAAGATGATGGTCTTGTATTATTTGTTGACTCCTAGGGTCTGCATGTGCTCAGCATGCAGCAAGTTACCAACATTCGCTTTTGCTAGTCAAGCAGTTTTGCTGCACAACATTTGCAGCACAACAACAATTCTGCCTCCAAGAGCACAGACTGGAGTTAAGCTGATTATAGAACAGTATCACGTGGACCTTGTTTTAGAAAGTATTTTAATTTTTCTAAATTAACTATTTTAATAATTAACTGTTTTAACGTGGACTGCAATAAGATCCTATGCAAGCAAATTGTACAGAGTGTTGATTTTGGATCTGCTGCACTAAAACTGTAAATCAAATTGACATCTGATCTTATACCTGATGATCCTGAGAACTAAAACCAGATGCTTAAGAAGAGAAAAAGAGATAAACTTATTAACTTTGTTGGAATAATAAAGAGCAAACAGGAAAATATTGATATTATTCGGTAAGTGAATATATTTAACATAGCTTGTGTTTGACTTTCTTCAGAATCATTAATATAATAAAAAACTACTGAGGCTTAAAATAAAGTTATATTTTTCATTTATAAAGATTAATAGCTATATTAAGTCACTATTATGAGGGAAACAGATTCCCCCAATAGTTTCCCTTTTCTGTCATATAAATACCCAAAGAAAATAAAAAGAAAGAAAAAAAAGGAAAAAAGAAAAGTCTGGTTAGATGAGCTCTATTACTAGAATAGCTAGTAAGCATGGCAAAATTTGACATAATGATAATTCACTGCTGAAGATGACATTTATTTCAGATTTCAGGCTGTTGACTTTCAACCACAAAAGCCACATTACAAACTGCAAATGAAATAATATTCCAGCCTCACATAGTGACTCACTGAGTAGAAATGACAAAGACTCACCACTGGTAAAAACACCTCCAGCTTAAAAATGGAGGATAACTGACCAGAGAGAAGACTGTGGCTTAGTGACATTAATGTCCCAATAAACCGTGTTGATTCAAACTTTTTTTGTAGAACAGCAGAGATTTAGAAGTGTGAAATATTTGAGGGATAGCACTATAGGAGGTCAGAGGTAACAACTGCAGATGTAATTTTAGTGCTTCTCAACACTTCCATTGCTTTGGCTGAGTGAAGAGACCGAGACACTTCCTCAACGTCCGAGATTTTTTTGGTGCCAATCCATCGCAAGCAGCAAAACTCTGCCTGTCCATATGTCACATGGGTTCTACTTAGCAGCACTTATATCACTTCAGCACTTCACCCCAAATAATCTTACCATACATCCTGTTGCTTCTACTAAGATTTTATACACCGAAAGTCTTACTGAGGAGATGCCAGTGCTGCGCAAGTAAGGGCTATGTAAAATACAAAAAGGGGTTGGCTCCAAAGCAGCATTTTAGAGATATGCATATGCTTCGCTGCTAAATGCACCTTCTACCTGAGATGCTAAACCTATTCCCCCCTCAAGCAGGGGACGTCCAAATATCTGCACAGCAGAAACAGAAAAGTGAAGAATACAAGTAACATTAATGACAGTCTTTACGAAATGACCCCTATTTAATATAGGGCAGGACCCATGTATAAGAATTCAAGCACTCTGCAATAAATGGCAGTGCCATATTGATGTATGTGTTTATGGGTGGCAGAGACCAAGAATGAAAGGCAGCTATTTGTCTGGGAGCTCATGGGAAAAGATGCCATATAATACACAGTCCTACATCTTTCAGACTTGTCTCTACCTTCCCTTATCACTTATATTGCTGTCACTGTATTTTCAGTGCATAAGCAAATGTTCACAGGGGCTAAATCCACTGAATATTTTTTAAAAATAGAATAATACTTTCTAGAAAATTAGAAAAATACTGCTTCCTTATTTTAGAATCAGAAGAAGAAATATGACAAATGAGGATGTTCGGTTAACAACCTCAGACTATACTAATATTTTCTCATCATAAAGTGATTAATTTTTAACAGTATTCCAATTTAAGTAGACTTGTGAATCTGCAGAATCCTTCTAATTCTGAGGAATAGGTAAGGTATATGCACTAAGAAAAACACTGCAGATTTTAATCCCATTCAAAATCTTTCAAACTCACTATTTTTAATAACAAAACTACACACTAACTATAGACCAAATGCATTCTTCGCTGATGCCTGCCTGACCCTGCAAACAACTGCAGTCACTGGGATTCTCACCAGTGATGACTGTGAGAGCAGAATCAAGCCTAATATCTAATCCCAAGGAAGCTGCAGATGAGTGGGCCAGCAAACAGCTTTGAGTCCTGATTTGCAGATGCTGACATCAAAAAAAGTACATTCACAAATCTGAGGAAAGCCAAGAAATGTAAATAGCTCTCAAACACAGACATATAAACAATACTGCTTTCTCTACATTCACTTCATACCGCCTCCTTTATTAAAGTGGAGTATTTGTATGAAGGGACAACTGCAAAACCAAATTTTATCTAGAAAGAGAGAAATTTTGTTTAAAGACCGAGTCCAGTGAATTGCTGGGACTTCTCTGTTTCATTCCAAATGAGATTATGGGAACCAAAAATGCTCAGAGGCAGGACATAAACCAGACTGGCACAACACTGCAACACAAGCACCGTGAGAACTTCTCAGAAGGCTGACAGCTGGTCTTAGCTGTAGGTACTTTCGTGTGATTTTTAAACCCAGAAAGAATATCCACATCTCCAATATTTGCTTTTTCTTGAGTATTTTTTAATGGATGAATAGAAATACTAGTTGCTTGAGCTCACTATAAACACTAACCTGCACTTGAATAGCTTGTCCTTCCTCATCAGTTACAGAGAGTGGATAGTCATGAGCCGTGTTTTAGGGCAGACAAATTGGGCTGTCAGTTCTAATGTGTGAACTGGGCTATCAGGCCACATTTTGGTTAGGAGGAGAGAGGCCTACTTATGAACACCAACACCACTTAGAGATTAGTTTCTATTGTTTCCAAGGAGATTTAACAGGTCCCAGTATATATTAAACCAAGCACAGGTTGAATGAAAGGAAGAAAAGGAGAGCAAGGGGGAAGGGGAAAAGAAAAGGGCAGGGGGAGACAGAGGAAATAAAAGGGAGGGGAAGGGAAAAATTGAAGGTGGGAAGGGTAGATGGTGGGAAGAAAAAGGGGAAAGGGGTGGAAGGGGGAAAGGGGGAAAAGAAAGGGGGGAAAAGAAAGGGGGGAAAAGAAAGGGGGGAAAAGAAAGGGGGGAAAAGAAAGGGGAGAAAAGAAAGGGGGAAAGACACCCTTCCAAAAAATATCTGCACTAGAAACCAAACTCCCTCATAATACACTGAAACACAGAAAAGGATTGATATTCAGAAGACACTTCAACAGAAGACGCACTGTATTATCTCTTGATGTTATAACACAGAAGCTTTGTTTAATATCCTGCATTAATGAAGGAGCTCCTTAAGTGTAATATTACAATAGAGAGCATAAGAAATATCACCGAGGTCAACGCTGCTCTATTAACTGTCATCCTGTACAGAAATATTTTCTTTGAATACCATTAATGCTTTCTCCTTCCCTTTGTTCTAATTTCTGAAGGCAGCAGAAACTAAAACTTCCTCCACAACAATTTCTGCTTTCTTCTTGGCAGACTAATGGTATTAGACTTGTGAGAGAAATTTACCTTGGCAATGTCTTATGCACAGGTCTTTTCAAAGGAGATGTTGTTAGGGTGAATCCTATTAAGGAGGCTTTTTTGCTAGCCTCAAAACATAGGTGATAACACACTTTTAGTTATAAAGAGGATTGCTTAGTTTTAGTTATTATTTTGAGAGAGAATCCATTAATCTGCTTCTGTGCATATCATATGCATCTCTTTACGTAAGAGTAAACTCAAGCTGCCTATTCTCCTTGCTGTATTGGATTCATTTTCATAGATTGTCAAACCCAGAAAGGGTCAATATGATAATTTAATCTGATCCACTGTTTAACACAAGTCAAAGATGTCCATACAGTAATCTTTGCATAATAAACTCAGTAATTTATGCTCTAAAATACACATACCTCTTCAAAAAAATCTATTCTTGTATTTGAACTAATGAAATATCTCGAAGTGTGAAGCAAAAATATTTTAGAAAACCCCAATTTTAGCATGTTACGAAAAAGTTTATCTTCTGGTTCATTACAGTACTGTGACCATCTAAAAATGCTCAAGCATTTTAAAACTGTCAGTAATTGCTTTTATTCAGATCAGTGCTGAAGGAAACTTAAAACACAAAATTTCTTTACACACGCGGCAGATTCTGACTACTGCCTTAACACTGCCCTAGGATGCCGAAGTCACTTTGAGGAACTGTATGAAACCTTTTAAAAAAACCCAAGCAAACTAATGAGTGAGAAGTGTTAAGGGCTACTCAGTGAGGAACATTAAGCACAACATGCTAACTGCAATACTATGATGGGAAGGGTTACACTGAAGTCAGCATTGCTAGATGATGAGCTTGGAGAGTTTCTATTCATTTTTAGAGCCTGCATGACTGCTAACATACTAGCAACAGTAAAGATTCACAGACACAAACAGGTATATTGCTGATTTCCCCACAGCATAGATTGCTAAACCTGCCAAATGAACAGCAATCTAATGTAGCTCCACCAGCTTCCATTAATACTAGGTGAGGATCTGGCCTCCCATTTTTAATAGCTGGACTAATTAAGCTGGAATTCTGTCATTCTGTCTATCCTAACTGGGTACAAAGTAGCTGATAATTTGTAAAGGTCATCCATTCATAAGGAAAATACAAACATAAGTTTTCTGCCATTTCATTATGGTGTAATTTACTTTCCAAATAAACTTGAATTTGTTTCCTTATGTATCACCCACTTTTGAACTACACTTTCTGAAATAGCAAGCAATGCAGATCAGCCACTGCAAACTACCCATGAAAAATTCTGAAAACATCCAGATATCAGACATGAGAGATATATGGGAGATGTTTTGGTGGCAACAGTCCTGCAAGAAGTATGAACTAGCACTGCTCAGAACTGTACGAAATAAGACAGGATGCAGTATTTCAGATGGTCTAAAAGCTGCGTTAGTGCCACTCAATGGGTTCCCCTGTGAACTGTAATTTCTAACCTTGCTACAATATAGGGACAGATAAAACTGAGGCTATGACTTTGCCTCCATGGAGAAAAATGAAATATATGGTCTAACCCCTTGAAAAAATAGTTATACGAACACTGAATCTGAAACAAAAAGTAATTTTATTTTGGAATCATTACTCCAGTGGAATTATTTCACGTGGGCAGCTATTCTGAGCAAGATCTGCAGTATAATAAACTTGTACTAATATCTTCTGTCGCACACGCATGCTAGTAAGTAGTCTCGTAGATAGTATTAGAAGGTACATAGTACTAACGGAAGACTAAAAGTAGAATTCAACCAGACTGACTAGCAATGGGAAAAAAAAAAGTCAGATATCTACCCATGATTTCCCATATCAACTTATGCAGTTTTTACACCCAATTTTCCTTCTTAGAAAAGAAAAAAAATGAACCCCTTTTTCTGACTCCAGCTAGCTGTATAAAAAGGAAAATAGCTAAAACACCCAATCTTGCACATGAACATAGATTTAATTCTACCACCTGAAGCAAACTAATCACCGACTTCCAAAGTGTTTGAAAGGCCAAATTTAAAAGAATGATTATAAACCGACAGAACTGAAAACTAGAGAATGTCTTAAAGTGTTCATTTTTAAAAAGGGCAGATGGTTGTTTCCCAGCCCCTTTTAGCAATTGCAATATTATTTAAAGAAATCAGTAGGGATACATTTGAAAAGTTTCTCCCTAGACTACCCAAGAATCTTTATGTTGTTTCGTCTGTTCTTGTGAATCTGAGGGAATCCACCAAAACATAAGCACAGTCAAAGAAACTGTATTTCAGAAGAACCACCAATTGTGATCACTGAAAATCTGATTTTTCATAATACTGACACAGAGAATTAAAAATAGGAAAACGTAAAATTTTTCTTTGAGTAAAGCATATTCTGCTGTGCTGCTAATAACCATCACCTAGGAAAGTCATGAAACCATGGCATCCTCATACTTGTCATCTGCTTAAAAGCTCATCAGCATTTGACGAATGCTTCAGCATGAAGCATAACACATACTCAAAAAACCTGCATACACCTAGACTTATGTATTCAAGTAACAGTCCATGGGCTAAGCCAAAATAAAGTTTCTCTCCATCAGTCTGTAGTAACTTTCTTGTGCTACTTAACAGGAGATGCAGACAGGAAACAGGACTTAATCCCATGCCAGCTCAGCCCAGTACGACATTGCTTTACCCCTCCTTCTCTAGCTTCTGACCCACGACTTAGAAAATTGTTAAGAACCTTGATCTAGGTGTTGCTGGCTATGCCCCATCGACATCCTTGAGAATACGTGTAGAAATGGCCCATTCCACCCTGTATTACATGTGACCAGAGAACCAATTCCCTCCCAGGGTTTGGCCCCAAATTTCTAACACCAGGTGTCTCACAGAAACACTGGATGCTGGATGAAAAGCACCATTGTATTCCCACAATAAATGATATAACATGCAGCTGTCATAAGAGAAACCACGCTATATATTTGCTGTATGTGGTTTTCGGACCTTGCCCTAAAAGCTAAAATAAAGCTCAGGGTCTTTTTCCAGGCACTGTGATTTCTATCAGGAATTTCGTATGACAATTCACAAAATGACAATGTAATAAAAAGCCTTTCCAAATGTGAAAGGAAGCACAATGTCTGACAATTATTTCACTTAGGATTACATTTAAAAACTGTTTGTTAAGGAAAATTTCTAGAAGAAAACTCCCCACTAACAGGATAAGATTTCTGGAGAAGATGCACACTGGCAGATGTGCAGAAGTTCTTGTAAGGAATATGATGCTCCTCTCAAAGCTGCTTAAACTTGATTTTATTTCAGGTCTGCAACTGAATTTTTTTTGTAAATAGATTTAGGCTGTCAATTTCGAGGCATGCTGTGCCATCAGCATGTAGAGACTGCTGTGACAAACGTGGAGGCTGCAGCAGCAAATTTTATTATAAACTGGTAATTGAATTGAACAGGTTTACATTTGAATAGATTTACTGCAGCATGATCTCTGACATGCTGCATGGGACTGAAATCCTTGTCTGTACATAAAGAAACATTTAAGATACAGCAGGAATTATCTCAGCTCAGTGTAAGTCCATGCTAATAATAAATTTACACCACTTTACACATGAAAGAAGTATATAATCTTTTTTCATCCTGTGCATAAAGGATGTGGTCAAATCCAAAGCCAAAAACTCATCTCCAGACTTTCCCATAGGTAAAAACACCACCACCTGCCTTACAAAACTACCTTCCAACAAGAACAAAAGAAAAAAATTTCTCTATTCCAAGTACAGTCCTAAAAGCATACTATGAATCAGTATGGTTTCAAAAGTAGAAGTGGCCACTAAAGCAGCAAAGAAAACAAAATGCCCTTGTAGGTTCTTTTAGGTTGTCCTATTAGGTGGTAGGTAAGCAATACCTGAAAAGAAGATAAGCAAACTCTCCCGTAGATGAAAAGACTCAGTAATTAAAAATAAGTAGAAATCTTACTGTGTTTTGACAGAAAAAACTCACACAGTAAGAGTGGAAGAACTATAATGTGCCCAGGAGTAAGGCTAACAAAGGAACCTTCATTTCAAAGGAATTAGTTATTTTGTCATTGTAGAACTTCCAGAAAAAGGTATGTACTTTCAGGGTACACAATTTATGAAATTTTGACTAAGAAAACTTGTGGGATTGACTTGCATTCACAGACAATGATCATTCATGCAAAAAATTTGACTCACCAAGTGCATCTGAATTGCCTAAATCATCTCAGTTATCAAAATCGTGTGCAGAAACATAGTAAATCTGCACACAATTTTGGTAACTGAGATGATTATTCATTTGTAGAAGAGTCACTTATTTCCTCATGCAATCCCAGAAGCAGCACACTGACTAGATTTTTAAATAAATATATGTTAATGGATGTGCAGTGGTGCCCCCAAAATTTAAAAGAAAAGGTCTAAACCAATTCACCTGTATATACTCTTGGTAGCACCGTTTTGTTTCCAAACAAGTTGCTCAATATATCTGTGTATTAGGTTACTAGCAATATGGGATCTTACCTTACTAAAAAAAGATGTTAAGAAGCACAGCCCCTTTCAAAAGGTGCCATACTCAAGACATTTCATTCTTTCTTTCTTCCATTTATCTAAGCATCACCATTTAACCTTTAAGTAACTGCTCCTAGTGGTCAGTTATATGAGGATTTTGGCAAGTAAAGAACCCTCCCATCACCACTGGAAGAGAGGGTCAAATCCTGCCATTTTTACTGAGGCAAAATCCCCATTGAATCTGACAGGAGTTTTGCTCAAGTAAGACTAAGGACAGCAGGATTTGGCTCACAGGATCATAGCATCTGCCAAAGCAGTTGCACAGAAACAAGGTTTATTCTTAGTAAGTATAATCCAATAAGAATATGTCTGTAGGTGCGTGATAGGCCTAATTTGTCCATCATCTCTCCACTGGTCTATGTTGCTCTTGGATTTTACCCTGATAGCTGTATACTTAAACCTGTTTTAAATTCCCATCACGATTTGCAAAATTCAGCCATCTATTAAAGCTGACTTTTTAAGCACTGACAAAGCAAAATTGCATGGGACTATTTTAAGTGGTTGCTTAACACAAAGTACTCTCCACTGGAGACAATATTTAGAAAACTTTACGTTGATTTTATTTTAAAAGGTTATCTAGCTCAGAAGTCTACGACATCTTCTGTTATTCTTTCTTGGTGGTAAAGGTGCACTACAATAATAACGTATATAATACATGCACATAAAAGTGTATTTTTGCACATATATTAACAGCAAGAGAAGTGCAAAGCAGGTGACCAAGATTTAAGGAATTGCGTCTTTCTGTAACATAGATGATTCAGGTTCCAGGTGAGATAGTACTGTTTCTTGGAAACATTTTCTTATATTTACCTGTTATTCAGTATCTTCAAAATTTAACTGATAAATTAAAACACTCAACATATACTTACAGCGAAGGGCAGGGGTTCTCACATGCTTTAAAAAGAAAAAAAAAAAAAGATGGGTGGATTCTCCTCTTCTGTATGCCTTTATTTGCTCCAGTGTAGTTACAGTAACTTCAGTAGACATACTCAATATTTATATTTGTTTAATTAAGAAGTAATTCTGTTTGTCCTGATGAAATGAAGACTGAGTAAAAATATGGAAAAGGCGGCAGTGTGTGTTTCTGCTAGAAATGGGACAGACTAACAGTGGATAAGGAACAGAAGAAATAAATCTTTGAGAATTCATTATGTTAAACTGTTAAGGAAAATGAGAGGATATATTCTGATGATTATCTATTAGTTACCTACCAACGGAGACTGAATGCTGGGGTACATTTTGCTGTACTACACATAGTTAGAAATATTCCAGAGAAGATGAACTCTGTAGATGCACTGTGATTCCATACCTTAGAAACAGACTGCCAGGAAGAGCAAGTATACATGAAAATTGCCTTTACAATAACTAATTAGAACACTCACCAATCTCTCTTCTTTCCTGATCGCCCTACAATTGTTGCATGCATTTGCAGAGAGATACAAACTGACTTGATCAGTCTTACCTTCTTTCAGCATGCCAACTTTTAGACACTTCATGAAGCGGCAGGCTTGGCAGGACTTGCGTCTGCGCTTTGTGATTTCACATTCATTCGTTGCTGGGCAGCTGTATTCTATGTTACCTGTAATAGAAAGTACAGGAGAAGGGAGGTATTCAGAATCACTGACTAACCAACACAATGGATATACAAAATACTCATACAATTGCTGTTGTGGTTAATCTTGGAATATATATTAAGATAAAACAGTGCTATAGAAAGGAAACACCTTTGAAGTAAAAATAAAAAGCCAAGTTAAAGGATGAGCTTTTTGACTTTTTTTTTTCTTTTTAAATCTAGACAGCTATGGAGGGGTTGGGGTGGGGGGGGGGGCAGGAAACAACAAAAAACCCAAAACCACAATTAACGTGAGTCTGTGTCTGGCTCCACACACAGTCCCTAGCAAAATCCTTCACGTAGGTTATTCCTGCTGGTAGGAGGAGGAAATGTCATCATTTACTGTCTGTATCAAGCCACATGCTTAGGCTCCTAGCCCGAGCACTCTTCATTTCCTTTTTTCCCACCAATTTCATCAGTCTTTCTTTGTCTAGAATATGAAAAGTAGACTGTCGTGCTTTATTGCACGATCAGCTGTAACAGGTACTACAGAGCTTCACCCTTCTCCTTCCACAGCAGCAGGCACAGTGTCTCAGGCAGGGCTCACCGGCATTGCTTGCACCACATCTAGCACATTCTACAGCTGCCGGGTCAGATCTCTCAGCCAGGACATATCCCCTTCTCTCTATACCTTAGACAGAGTTCTTGTACTGAGAGGCATCAGAAATGAGATCATTCCTACCAAGCTGTCAGAATAACAGAAACTGGGGGAGATGCTTGCCTCTGCCTCCCCCAACTCCCCCTAAGGCCTAGAACAAGATAAATCCTTAAATGTGAGCCCTCCTGGGCAAAGCAGTGTCTCAATCTTTTTTTTTCTTACTGCTTAGTACATACTATTTATCCTTAAAAATAAGAAAAAAATACCCTACCCTGAAAATTAATGGGTAAAATACGTATGAGTAATTTTCTTTACATTTTTTTTAGAATCACATCTTTGGGTATCCAAGTCCAAATGGGAGAACATCTGTTCTCTTTTGCCCTAGTACCACTGCACCTTTCACAAAACAGCTTAGCTCAGCTCATTCATCTGCCCAGCCATGCATCCTATTGCCCATCACTACATTCAGTATGACAGACTTTGCAGCAGTCAGAAGTTTCACCAGGAAACTGACTTTTAAATAAACTATCTCCCCCATCAGCCTGTCACATCTTGCTTTAAAGGTATTTCTTTACTTTCTAACCCTTTCCCCCTGTGATTAAGTGCATTAGTATCTTAATGAAAATGCATTCTGTTTATTGCCCTCTTGGGAAGCAAGAGGTCATCACACCAAATGCATAAATTGTCATCAGAGACAGTCCGAGCATAATTGCAATTTTGCTGCTCCATGTTTGCTGCACTCAGGGTCCGTCAAAGTCCCCTGAAACATGTGCAGGTTCTAATAATTAGCATAGAGTCTGCCTGGGACCACAGCACTGATGAAATATTTCAGAGTTAATCACACTTTGTAAACACTGATTTATATTGACTACCTTTCTCCAGACTGATGTCTCCTCATTAAATATCACATTAGTGGATTGCAGGATTGCACAAAGACTCAAATGCTCAGCAACTGCTAATTCAACAGGAAGTAATTCTTAAACTACTTACATCTATTGAAAATTGGTTAAGTATTTATGATAAAGGAGGTCTGCGTGGTGCAATGTATATTCTGCCAATACAACCAGCATACTTTGCACAACCTTTTCAGGCCTTTGCGGGCTTTCTTCCTCCTGAACGTTGCTGCATGACTGACTTAGCAATTCTGGTGAGTAAAACAGATCTTGGTATGGCTGAATACTAATGGTTCTTGTTGACAAAACTCAAACTTCAGTTTAGTCCTCATCCCCTTCCTTAGCTCCTGAGAAGAAAGGTATTTAAGAAACTGAAAGATGATGGTGGGTAGGAAATGCAGCACAACTGTTCCTGCAAAACTTCTTTCCGATACGCATTAACGAAGTTAGTAAATAACACTTCCGGAAGGATGCTTAGGAAAAGATGGTAAGGGCAAGCTTACAAAAAGATTCACATTATCCTCTCACACTCTAACGAGGCACTCTTAGTGAGGCACAAGCACTACGCAGGGAGACCTTCTAAGCCTTTCATGAATTATATCTAATTGACTTCATCATATTATAGTAATAAATGTATTACCACCTCTATTTAAAAAAAAAAAAAAACACACCAGGGAATCAGAAATGCTTTGGAGAAGATCAAAGATATCTTGCACAAGGTCAGAAATGATCTTGATCAAAAAACAAGATTGAGATTACAACACACAACTTCAAGCAGCAAAGCTCTGTACCAAGGCAAGTGGAGCACTCCCTCTATAGCCGGAGCCCTTGTGCAAAGGCACAGATGACAAAGGTACAGATGTTGACACCAAAACGTAGTATTCAAAACCAGAAAAATATAAGCAATATTGCTTATTTCCCTAAGCAGACACTTCTGATGATAGAAAATAAACTTGGAAGATGCTGGAAAGAGCTCCTCCAATGAACTCAGTAGAGTTACAGTAACTGGATTTATTGCTGCAGCAAAGATCCATATCTTACCAATGGCCATAACTGGTTCCCCTCAAGTGTTTCAGCATTTTAGAATATGGCTAGACCACAGTAAGAGTTCAAGGAAACTAACATTTTGCCACCACTTCACATGTGAATACAAATATCCCCACAGATAGACTTCATTTCTGTCAGTGAGCTTTCCTTAACGAAAAAAACCTCATGGAATTTTGTAATGGATATGTACCTGGATATGTATCATACTCAAAATGCATTTTACCTAGCACTCGAAGTATTAGTCGATATATTTTTGATAAAAACCTAAATTTGCTGGTCATCAGAGCTCCCATAATTTCTTATTTACTTCTATACACTAAAAATAAAGAAACAAATTATTTTAAGAAGTGTTTGGGAATCTGTACAATTTCATAAGTACACTACATCAATTCAAGATGCTCAGATCTGCATTTTATTTCAATGAGGAAGATTCAGAAGGAAGCTCTACCATTTGCCTGTCTACTGCACGATGCTAGAGGCTGAAACTGAGCAGCTAGCAAGGGCATAAGTTGAGTTTGCCCAGTCCTGTCAACAGTTGGTGAGGTAGCTGTGTTATACAGTGAACAAAATCAACATGGCAGCTCCAAGTCTTTAAACCGGGCTGACAAGAATGATCGAGCAATTTATAATATCTCCTGGCTGGTTTTCAGAAAGGACTGGGCTCTGATTACTTATTTCAGAGTCTTTTGTACAATTAGTTTGCAGGCAATATAATTTTCTCACTTACTCCTTAATAGAATCATGCAGCTAGCTGGCTGATAGAGTAACAGCGTATACGTAAAACTCCTGCCTGAAGTGCCAGGGGATAATTTGTATATTCCTTTCAGTAGCGTAATGGACTTTTACAGTTTGGCAGTTAAAGGGCTGAGTAATGTAAATTAGTATGACGTTTGAAAATAAAAATATATGTCAAATCTTCACTCCCCAAACACATTTCCCTGTGCTATAATAATACAATGGGATTTATGCCAGCCTGAGTCCCTTTTCTCTCCTCATGCACTGAGGAATGTTTATTTAAAAACAGCTCCTTTTTTCTACTAATTTGTTAAGTTCTATTATCTCAGCCAAGAGATGAGAAAATACTTTTAACACACTGTGCCTATCAAGAGCAACTGACTCACTAAAAATATGATGCCATTTGATCTTGAGATAGCAGGTGAACTGCTAAAACTTACCCTGGATAACCAGCTCTCTGGCTTTAGATGTTTCAGACCATCAGACCTTTTTACACAGCTCAAGGATAAGCATGCCAAGATATCATTTTTTTCATATCACAGATGAGGTTTGGAGGTTACCTGAATGAGATGTGGAGTCACAGCACAATTTTAACTGTACAGGGACTTACTCGATGGCTTTACAAGCCAGGCAATCAACTGGACTTAGCCAAGATTCTTGAGACCATTTTGGCCATCTCTTCCACAGAAGTGACAGCAACACTCAAGGTAACAGAAGAGGAGGAGTGAGAAGCACAACAAAGAAGAGGCCACTGAAAGCACTGGGCCTCAAGCCTTGGCATCTTATCCCAAATGAAGTTATTGTCATCAAGAGTTACAACTTTAGAAGTTCGCGGATATCAAGAGTGCAGATCTGGCTGCAGAAACTGGCTCCAGTCTGTGGGACAGGCTGAAACAGGGGTCTCTCTTCCAGAAATACTGACAAGAATAGAAGCTGCAGACAGCAATTCTTAGCAGCAGCTTTATATCCCTTTTCACACTGCGACATTTGATATTATAATGCTAAAGATGTAAAAGGATTGCTATGAGCTATTGGAATATGCTCAGAAAATCTCTGGACAAGTAAAAGACATGAGGAAGACCGAGATACAGAGTGAAAACGTGTTTGGAAAGAGTAGCCATGAGCCACTTACAAAAGCAGGAGGAATACTGAAGGAATCAGTATTGAAACTTTGACTGTGTGGGAACGAAGCTCCAGAATAAAAAAAAAAAAAAAAAAAAAGGCAAACCAACAGAGGGGAATTAATTATTTCATCAATGTAGTAATTTTATGCTATAATTAGCTCATGAAACTGTATTTCAGTATCTCTCTATTTATATTCAATAATGTCCTGTTTTTCTCCCCGACTTTGAACTTCTGTAACCTAATACCTTTTTTCAAAAACCTGTATTTAAAAAGCAAGCGTTCTCATTATTCTTAATAGAGGCTACTGCATCACTGGATTTAAGTCCTTCTGCAGTAAGGTTTGCCCCAGGTACTGCCTTCATACTCTTGTTTTCCTGGGTGATAGACCCAAAGGAATACACCTGCTTGTCTGTGGACTGGCATGCATGAAACCTCTGGAAAATGAAAGGTAGCCAGGATTACAGCTGTAGGTCTTCTGGGAATTAATAAAAGAGAAGCCTTAGAAAGAGAGACAGGAGAATCTACGCCAACACAGAGAGTGAATTACAGTATGTTAGGTCACACCTTGATATGTAATCCCAGCAGAACAGAAAAGAATAATTCCTGAGAAACTGAGGAGAAGTAGGTGCTGTTAGAAATAAGAGAGTAACAGGCTAACTTAGGAAAAGAATGATAGAGAAAAAGTCCAAGATGGACTTAAAAATGTTTTTGATGTTTATAGGTCTTAGCAAAGCTGAAGTGAGGAAAGTCAAAATGTTTTCTCTCAGGTTAAAGTTTCAGTTCTTGCAGACTCTGCTCTCTACTTTGCAGTCAGAACCAAACTGAATTTAAGTAGGAGTAAATATTTTCACAAGTGAAAGTACTCTTATCAATAAGGTTTCAGAAATGGGGTCAGGTTGCAATGAGGCTGGATTTGAACCTAACGGAATCCAGTTTTGGCTGACAAATCCTTAGATGGATTCACCCGATACTGTAGATAGCTCTATGAATTATAGACCTATGAATTCTGCTACATGTCATCTGGAGCTGATTAAGCCTAAAGTTGACTGTATTCACAATTTTTCACCCAGATGACTTCAGAAACAATATTGCACACACAGAGTTACAGAACGTTTAAAAATTTGGTTCCTAAATGTCTCAAATATTTTTTTAAGACGATAGGACCATGTTTGAAGGATTATGCTTACATCTCTGTTGCTTGTGCTGCCTTTTCTGCTACAATAAGAAACTCTGGAGAAGGAGCTAGTTTTTAAATAACTCTGCAGTGTAAGACGGTATTTGACAGAGGGACACAGCCAGCTTAAAAGTACATTTTAAATGAAATCACTATGTTGAGTTACTTAAAAGAAGCCAGTGTACTATATTACTGAACTGTAATGTACTTAAAACTCCTAAAATGTATTTTTTATTTTTTTCTTTTATTCCTAGAAAGCAACATGAATGGAGATTTAAAAGAAAAATGTAAAGGTGATGCTGGTTGGTCTGACTGCATGACATTTTTGCATCAGCCTCTAACTTTATGGGTTAGATGGGTTTCCAGCATCATAAAAACCACCATCATTTTCAATATGAGGCTGCTATTAGGGATGTTGAATGAGACCTGTAAGGGCCCAACTACCTTTGATTCCCACTGGAGCCAACTTCTTTTTCTTCAACAGAAAAGAAGGGCATTTAGGTCATCTTAAGAGAGAATCAATGCTTTGAAGACACAAATACAATGGATCTCTGCAGCCTGGGAGTCACTGAAGAGTTGTCCAAGTCAGAAAGAGTGAACCACCTACATTTTGTCCCTACTGGTATGTTTATCTAGGTTGATTTTGATACATCCTACCAAGGTAGCATGGAGAAGTGTCATTGATTGTTTATGAGCACATCTCAGTCTGTAAAGTTGCAAACCAAATGACTTTCACAGCAGTAACAAAAAGTCATTAAAAAAGTTATAGAAACATTAAAATAAATCACTTGCTAGCTGAGATTTCACATGTATCTAGTTTCAAACTAGAGAGAGCTTCAGAAGTGGGCTGGAAGCTTTCAGAGATGTTTATAACAAATAGAGATCCAGACCTAATTATAATGGCATTGATACATACCACTGTACCAGTATTATTTGTAAACCATATCTCTCTCTGAGTATTTCTGATGGGTTCAAAATAGCCATGCCCAAATCAGGATGCTCATTCTTATTCCATAATAATCTAAGAGCAGCATATAATTTACAAGGCTGTATGAAAAGCAGAGATAATAAAAAGGACAGAACCATCTGTATACTTTTAAACTTCTTCCTGGTTCTCAGATTTCAATGTGTTTATATTTTATTGTCTCATCTTGTTTGGCTGCCATAGTTACACATTATGACAGGATTAAAAGACGTGTTGGAAGGAATTAAAAATACTTGCTCAGTAGTCTGGTTGGCCCATAGGCACAGAGAAATCAGGGGAAAAGGGAAGATACCTATCATTGCTTGCTTAAAATATTCTTTGAAAGAAATGCTGATGCACAGACTTTCACTTATATAAGGAAGGTGAATGATTTAATCAGGTAATGATGGATTCAGGTGACATTTAGTGTTAGGTTCACTGAAGGACTGCCATCTTTGCACCAGAGCCAAGGTCCACAGACTATTGCACCAAGATACAAGCCGCCACCCTATCTTTTGATAAAAAACTATAACCTTAGCTATCAGTAAAGATGCTGAAAAGCTAGAAAATCTTACTTAATTTGCTTTCACTTCCTCCACAAAAATGATGTGCAATATTACAGGAGTCAACTTTGAGAGATGCAAATTAACCTTGGAAACCACTTTGGTCAAGTGCAACTTTGAATCAAACTTTACGTTGCCCATTTTAAATGTCATCTTATCTGAATTTACATAGCTAGTTCTAACTTTCCTGATTAAAACTTCCTGATTAAAAAAAAAAACAAACCAAACATATTTACTTTAAGTGTTTATACATTCACAGATCAAATTGGGTCAGTAATGGGTAAATAGACTAAAGAGGGTTGAAAAACCTGAACACTGAAGGGATTAAAAACAACTTTGAGTAACCAAAAAGGTGAACAAAGTATAAAGAAGTTCAATCTAGTTCCTAGTTTGGGCAGACTTTGAAGACTGTAGGAACTGCACTACTGCAGAACTGTAGAGCTGAAGGCTCTTAAGGTGATCAGCATAAAATAAGATGGCAGACTTGGTCTAGTTCACGTAATGACCAAAAAGACAACAGTATTCCCAGGATGGAATATTTCCTTTTTGTGTTAGGAGATATGGACAGGCAACAACTCTCAGGGATAAAGCTCTTAAATGAGACAGCGAGGGTATGATTGCAGGGCTTCTTACTACCAATTGCTTTACTCACCCTGCATATAAACAGAAGATTGCTGTCTCAACACTGTTCATCCAACAGGTTTTCCTTAAAAAATAAACATATAAACAAAAACCAAAGCTCAAGAACTACAAGCACTACTGAATGCAAAATATTTTAGCTTTTATGGGGAAAATTCGAACACCGTCCCAGGAAATAAGTAAGCAAGCTCTGACACTTTTGAACAAGCCTTACCAGGAAGGCAACATATCAATACCTAGGCTTTTCACACTGCCTTTTCATGCTAGTTTCAAGAGTCCAAAAAACACAGTTCTGAAGATTTGGAAGGAGGGAGGAAGAAAGTTGTCTAGATGCTGGCCATTGTTTTAGAGATATGAAGGCTAAAATAAAACAAAATGGTAAACTGCCTTTGAATCTGTAAGTCCTATCATCCTTCTAGTGAAAGCAAGAATACCATTTCAATCCATTTGCAGAAATGTTTAAGTTACAGGCACTGAGTGCTTACATATGATTAATGCAAAACGTGTACTTGCTAGTCTTTATGATAACTGAGCAAATAAAAATTATGAGAAATGTATTTACACTAAATATTCACTACAAACTATCTAGTAAGTACAAGACCTCTGTGCTGAACACAAGACTTTGCACCCAGCTGACAACCGAAAATTCTTTTTTCCAATTTCTTTTAATGAAAGCTTGGAGTTTTCAAGATAATACAGTGCACAGCAAAAACTGTGGAGATACCCTAGAAATCAATGGACCTGTAACTATTTTTAGACATTGCTATTTTCTACTATCCCTGATGCTAAGCCAATTTTGGGGAGATTTGGCTGTGTGTGTGTTTCTGTGAGACATTTGCAATCAGCCACCATGTAAATTATCCCAGAAGCAAACTGAAAGCTGCAGCTGAGTGAGTAGTAGTCTGAGCAGAGAGAACATCCAGTTCTCCCATCCCTTATATGTCACAAAAGGAGGCAGAACGTCATTAGATTCTACTATGATGCAAGAAGACACTGATTTTATACACTGAGCTGTTTTTTTTGTGGGTTTTGTTTAGGTTTTTTAGCCAGGTAATTCCTTGTTTCTAATTTTTTCTAATATTATTGATTTTTATCATAATCTATGCATTCTTTACCACAGCCCCAACTGTATTTCTGTACTATGTTAAAAATATATATTCAAAAAAGACAAAATTACTCCTACTTGTAATTCAAGACAGTTCATTTAAGTTCTTTACTTTTAAGAAAATTAGGAGGGATCGCAAGAGGCAGGAAGAAGAAGAGGAGAAATCCATCAGCCAGGAACAGACATCTTTTAGACTAAACTGCTGTCATCTGAAGGGGAATGACAATCTCCATTACCCTTAAAAACAGGTGTATACTCTACATGAGAGTGAAAGTTGCCTCGCGTAAGGGACTACCAGGTATCCTGTGAGGCACTTCACTTCTGTCTTATGTAAGATGCTGGTGGTGTACAGATACCGTGCTGGCTCTCTGAACAGCTGCCTGTGGCTTTCACCTAATGAGATTTCAAAAGACTCCTTTGAAATGGAAAGAATGGAAAGACTCCCATTGACTTAGTGGAAAGGACATCAGGCCTGACGTGAACACAAGATGTGCTTCATAATGTAACTTTATCAGCTCAGCCTTGCTCTCACTCAAGTCAGGGCAGTTTTGCTCGTGACTTCAACAGGAGTAGCACTCAGGTTCTACAAGTATGAGCTAATTTTGTAACTCATGAATGATAAACAAGAAAGGTTTGGGAAGTCAAACATTCTTTTTCACTGAATCTATAATTAAGTACCCATCACAATTAAATTATTAGCATTTAAAATAAGCAATTCTTTGAGCCAAGACATGTTACCCTTACATATGCACAGGTACAATATTTGACTCTTCAGGTAGTCTAGTTCACTATTCTGTATTTATAAATTTCTTGGGTTTTTGTTTTCTTGTTTTCTTATTTGCAGTCATGTAATAACCAACTTATTTCAAAAACAAGCAGAGAAAGAATATGATATGAACCACGAAGTTAAATGGTACAGGGAAGAACGACCTCTAGGAACACTGGGACTAAATCCTACCATTTAGAGGGGGGGAAAAAAAAAAAAAACCCAAACCAAAAACTCAGGGGAATTATTCTTCATGCAAGCCTGAAGGTAGAATTTGCCCATTCAAAACATAAAGAGTACTTTTTTCTTATACACTTCTTGCCACCTACCACAACCCATGGTTTGATTCACCGAAGTAAGTAATTCCCATTATTTTGGATGGTATCTGAAAACTCTTAGGACTTGTGCCACTTTAGTCAGCATCATTACTGAAGATGCTACCATGACATTATGATGGTAACGTACTTCCTATTCTTAGTTTCTTCATTACTGCTTTTCCATTCGATGCTTGGTTTTGCCTTACTGCGTTTTTTTTTTTTTGTCTTCACAGCACTGTCACCTGCTGATGCAGCTACTGCTCTAACCGTACTAAGACTTTTTGCGCAGCTGCCAGTTCTAACTTGAGCTGTGTGGCCAAGTCCAGGTTGCTAATCTGGAGAATGACGTCCCTGTCTTGTGCTTCCATGCCCAGAAACTTGCTGTCTGTGGTGTGGTGTAAAATTGCAGGCTACCAATTACTGCCAGAAGTCTACACTTTAATCAGTTTAACATTTCTGTAGCATTTTTTCATGCTCGAAATACAACTAAAATAATCGTGCATCCATTCAGTTCTGTAGGACAGCTATTATGTAGCAATTAAATACCATTTATAAAAACAGAGCTGCTAGTTGAACTTAGTGCTTGAAGTTTAGCAACCACAAAATACAAATTGCTTCAGTGGAAACATTTTTTGGGCTTTTCTGAAAATGTTCTTGAAAGTCAAGTGAAATTACCTACCTCTTCATTTACTTTTTCCAAAACAAAGACCTGAAATCAGCATACTGTTTCTGCATATGCACTCATTTTACATATGAACCCAGTCCACTAGGAATCTTCACAGGTATGTTTGTTTACTGGTTGCTAACTTTATAACACTCAGCTCCATTAGAACAACTGAAGCCTAATGTCTCTTTTTAGCGGCTACATGGCCATCATAAAATGGGTACTTCGTGCTTTGGCAGAAGGGCCAAATCCCCCAGTAGTAAAATGGATGTGAGGAGAATACAATGGCCATTGCCTCAGCAATAAATAAATTAAAATAACATTAATTATTTTTCCTTGTTATTTTTTACATTAAATATGGAAGCACTCTATTTAAGAAAACTTGACCAAATATTTCAAATTTTGGGTTATGTGAAATTACAGACTGAAACTAACTTTATGCTTCTTAACATAACTCATTTTTAAAAATAAGGAAAGTATACCACCAGATTGCATTGTCTTTCCTGAGAATTTCAGGTGCTCAACATCTATGAAAACCAAGCAGGTTTTATTGAGGAGCTTAAATTTGGACTTAGCAACCTAATTTTAGTCTCTGAAGTTTGAATTTAATTTAATGTGACACTATATTCCTGTACAGGCCAAGCTTGGCCTCATGTTCTTTAAATAAAGCACCTTCAATTTTACTTGAAAGGACGATATCTAAATCAAAGTAGAAGGTTATTTTGTCTCCTTTGGTTCTGAAGCTAGAACAAGTGGTCATGCAAATTATCCCATTGGTACTAATTTATGCCAGAATATGTGGTGTATTTGTAACAGGCATCGAGAGCAGATTAGTACAAAGTTCTGGGTAGAGACCAAAAGCTGCCAACTTACTCTCCTTGGAATGTGATCTTACAGATATTTGTTGAACCTGTTTAAGGCCACTATATATCATATGGGTGAAAGACCAGTTATTAATACACTGATATGCACAGAGCACTACACTACACATTTTGTTCCAGTCTTACATGCGCTGGTGCTTTAACAAAAATAAACTGGATTTCAGTAACAATTTGAGTATGGTAGTGGTGTAACTACAAGCAAAACCCAAGCACGATCCCTGTGTGCCAGCCACAAGGTGTGTTCAAGAGGCATCCATGACGACCTTCAGAAAATAATCAGTTTTCTTCGCAACAATTATTTATGGGAATCCACGACAAACTCATACAGAAAACAACTGAGCGTGCACCGGATGGCTTCAGTGTTTTTCTATTTTTTATAATCAAAATAAATGTGGCAGTGGGCTTAACATGACAGAACTACCAAAGAAGCCCAAAGGGGTTTTTTCATGAGTAACATCTGTAGGACCAAACACTATGAAGAATGGAAAAGTACAGTCTGAAGTCCTAACAGGATTTAGTCAAGGATTGTACTATTTCACTCTGAGCAAAAGAAAGAAAAGAAGTTTAAAGAATAACCAACCTTGAATTGTCCTCTTGAAGAAAGCCTTGCAGGCCTCGCAGGAAGCCACTCCATAGTGGTACCCTGATGCAATGTCACCACACACCAAACACAGTCTTTTGGGCATCGAGTTCAGCATATATTCACACTTGGTCTGTGAATCTTCAGCAATGGTACTGGAGCAGTCGTCATACCGTTTCCTGACCGGCCCGTTGCCCCCAAGCCCTGTGGCCGAAGGGTAGAGGGGAGGTGAGTCCAGCCCGTTCTGATGTCCATTCATGGTGGAACTGTAGCTCCCACTGGCGTCTGAGGAGCCACCAGGGCTGTGGTGGTTGATGCTGTCCGTCAGAGAGGCAGGGCTCGACGGTTCCGTCTTGATGTACGACGAACAGCTAGAATCAATGTGTCGATCTTTGCTTGACATTCTGCAGAGAAGCCTGTAGTGGGGAGAGAGAGAAAGAAGAATCTGTGTATTAAAGACAGTGCTCTTTACGGCTGCTCTGGAAGGGTTAGGGACTGCACATCATTCATTCATTAGTCAATACCTCTTGTTCTACATGAAGGTAATCAGCATAAGGGCATGACAGAGCTTTGTCAAAGCTCCAGACAGGCAGTAAACAAAAACTTTAAAGAGACCAAATTAGTCTGTTGTCCCCTCCACCTGCCCTCTAGGCTACGTGTCAACTTCACATCAACTCTAAATGCTGAACTTGTCATCTAGCAAATAAAAAAAATTTAAAAATCCTAATAGATGACTTGGCTATTAAATGTCTTGCTTTTTCCATCAGTACTTTCTTTCTGTAAATTCCATCATTATCAGGAACAAGTATTTCCAAGTTTGATCACATAAATGTTCTGCTCTGTAACTAATATTTGTCAAGACACTTGACTAAAACACGTATCCATCATCTATTGATCTGATCGCAGAATTGAAGAGCAAGTCTCCCACAGTCTTTTTTTTTCTTTATTAATATTGCTTTATTATCGATACAGCTATTTAGGAACAGAGTAGCACATCAACTGGGAACTCCAACAAGTAATTAAGGCTGGAGTCCATTTTCACAAAACCTAAGCGAAATGATTCATCAGCTCTGGCTGCAGTTACTTTCTAGCCCTTATCCTGTATAGGATCTGACATTTTACGTGTTTCATTCTTGGATTAAAAAAAAAAAAAAAAAACAACAGAGGAAATTTTAGATAGAAGTTTTCTCTTTCAGAAGGTGAGATTCTGTATTCTCAGTTCTCATATTTTCAGAATTAAACACCTGAAATAAAACCATATAATATTTGATCTGGCAAATTAGTGCTTTCTGCAGGGGGGAGGGGGGAGTAAGCGTCTTTGTCTAGTCTATCCTCAAGTTTTTATTATTTTTAAACATATTTTAGGGAGAACAAGGGACAAAAATAATAATTAGAAAGCTCTGAATCAGATACTATCTTCATTTTTCTACAGCTGTGATTACGAGACCACAGTAGCAAATGGCCTACCCAGCGTTTTCCTGGCAGTACTCTCAGAAGCTGCCAAAGTACAGATGACAGTTATGAGCATTTCTCTAGAAACGTTTTCAGCAGAAAAGCAACTACCCCATAAGGCCACCCACCCAGAGCTATAGATTCACGTTTTCAAAGCAAACGCATAAGTCCAGACAATTTGATGGACTTATCTTTCTAAAGTAATTTCTGAGATTTTGCCTTCACTTTTTCACCTTTTCATATTTAAAAAAAAAAAAAAAAAAAACAGTTTCTACTTCAAGATCTGGAACAAAATTCACCAATGGAAAATAGACATAAATCCAGAGAGTTGGCTTCCTTTCCAATGAGGGTAACTGAGATCAAAGCCTGACCCTTCATTAAAAATATCTGCTTAGGAAGAGATTTACCCTAAAATCAGTGCCCATGGATCTTATTTAGGACCTCTCAATTGTTGTGATTTTTACTGCAAAATTCTACTGAAAACAAGTAACACATGAATTTGGAAAACAGATGGATTGATGTGCAGAAATGTTACCCTCCAAACTTAAAATCAGTACTAATTTGGGGAGGGGGAAGGAGCAAGCTATCTGGTGCCAGCAAATAAACCAAGGAAATGGGAAGGTTAAAGCCGTGAAAATATCTTATTACATTGGACCACCTGCTTGTGTTGTTCCTTTCCTCAAGAACTGGAGGGGGGGGAAATCCCCTTGCCAGCCTGCAGTAGTGTGTGCCTTTTCTTCTGCATCTGCTGCCTTGTAGCCGTCACTGTTAATGAGTGCTGTAATTAATAGATAGCTCTCTCTTGTCTCTCTACTTGCACTCTGGGCTAAGCACTTTTCTCAAGTCAACATTTGAAAGAAAGCGGGTCGGCACTGACTTACAGCAGCTCTGCGAATTCCTTTTAATTTAGAGCACTTACACCACCACTCCACTTATTACCTTATAATTACTGGACCGCTCTCACATACATTATGATCTTAGACTAGAGTTAGAAGTTATTAGGGTACTAAAACATGGTGTCTCTCTGTCTCTTCTCTCCCTTTGACACTGAATTTTATACAGCTACGATTAAAAATATCAATTAATTTTCACATTCTAGCAACTTTTTTTTTTTTTTTACATTGTTTTTCTACACACTAACACTAAGGTCCTTTTATTCACTAAACAGGTACTTGGTCTTCTTTTCATTTCCCTACTGCTGACACCCCACACATAAAGTCTCAAAATACAGCAAAAGGGGTCACTGCCTACAGTCTGTCATAACCAGCTTGATGACACATTCTTGTCTAAGGCTCCCACTACCGATTTTTTTTTCTAATTTGTGCAATAATGAGCTCGAATGTCACCCTTCCCTTCCCAGAAAAAACATTTGCAATTAATTAGTTGTCCAAATGCATGTTGTCTTAGCCAGTGCAAAAGTGGATATCTCCCACTCCAAGCGGTCAGAACCAAAATAAAAACTCAGCTCTACAAGCATTAATATCTGATCACCAGCGTTGCTTAGGCTAAAGCCAGTCTGCTGATGCTTCTGAAGTAGCAGTTTCTGGTACTAACCAAGATAGAGCTGCTTTTGGCTACAGCTGAAACAGTACAGACTAGACTGGTGCATGCCAACAAAGCACAAACGCAGTTAAAACATTAACCATTCCAAGGAAAAGCGAAAACAACAGTGCCTGACTCTGAGAATAAAAACTTTCTCAATCCCCCACAGAAGGTGAACCACAGACAAGGTTGGGTACTAGCCGTGGGTGGGCAACAGACACCTACTGCTTTCACTCCTTCGTTACTGTACCACATCTGAATGAAAGTAATTCAAGAGCCATCTTATACGAATGGCAGGTGGGACCACCATCAAATTATCATGCTGAACATTTGGAATAATGCCTAAGCTAGATCTGTAAAATCCCTCCCTCAGTTCCCTCCTAATTACTACTTAGCTCGTTACACTGAAGAATTCCTAGACACCATTGCATTATAGTCTAAAACTACAGTTGGAGCTTAATTCTCTCTTCCTCTCTGTGTCTGAAATTCTACAGCTCTATTATTCAAGCCTGAAATATTCACAACTATCTATAAATTCAATTGTCAGCCCGTGGGTTTTATTCTAGACCTCACTTCAATCTAAAATTAGAGGCACTAAAATTCACATTAACTCTAAGAGGAATGTAGTGAAAAAGACTTTATTTCAAAAGAACACCTTTTTGTCAGAAAGAGCTGTTTTCAAGATGATGGCTTTATCTACATTCAAAGAGAATAAGCCCAATTCCACGTTGTGCTGTTAATGCAAAAATTTTAGGTCACACTGGATTAATAAAAATCTAAATTTAGTTAAGGTTTATGAATAGAAATAACATGTGTCATATAAAAACGTACAGTATTTATTTTAAAGCCTTGGTGGGGTTGTTTTTTTTCTTTACTAGATTTTAAGTCAAATAAGCAGCAGCTCCATTTGTGGTGGGCTGTTCTCAGATAAGTTTTCTAACAACTGGTAGCTCTCAGGTAAACTTTCCTTTCAGTAACTTTAGGGAAAGTAACTAATTGGCTCTAGAAGCATTTCCATGCCCGTATACAAGAGAAACTACAAGCAAGCCTCGAGTAAAATGCAATATATAGCATGACTCTTCACATCTCTACTAAATTTACTTCGTAACTTCTTCGTTTAAGACCTGAAGCCAGTCACTGCTGGCAGAAAGGTACAATGACAGAACACTTCAATATGCAACTCCTGCTTTAAAATGGTCTTAAACAATAGCGAATAAATTGTAATGCTATATGCTTATGAAAGGTTGAATATATTAAGAATTTATTAATGCAATCACATTCGTATTTCTATCTACCTGCCACATTACTAATGATATTGACAGTGCTGACACTGGCTAAATCAGTATCAATATACAAGTGGAGTGCAAAAATTAACTGCATCTGATTACAGTATATAGCCTTAAAAAAGAAAGCCTTCCCATTCGAGCCACTGGGAGCTCTTTATGCTCCATCCATACATGCAACTGGTTCAGAAAGTTAACTTTTCTCTCATCTTCCTTATTACCAATACCTAAAGGAGGTCGAAATAACATGCCAGTACTTCATAATCCATGAACACATTTCATGCTCACTTTTCAAGCAGGAAAAGCTCTGCTTACAGCATCATTCGCTACTTCAGAGCTGTGCTGATGGTTTCAGTGACAGTAATAATTAGTCACAATAATTGGAGTGAGCACCTTTATTATAGACCAACACAGAAGTCCACTTCTACCTGCACATGAAGTTTTTCTTTTCTTGAAGAGAGAATTACCCTATTTCCATAAACGTCAGAAGAGGTTGATAGCAGCTGACATTTTTAATGACAGCTACTACGTGGGAGCATCAGCAAGGCAGCTGTTATTATGCACACCTAGGTACTTTTTACGCTAACAGTGCAATCCACCTGATTTTCCTCCAATACACTCCTCTAACTCACATGGGTGTCAACCAAAAAGGTCTTAACTTTTTATCCTCATACTTTAACTATGAAAACCAATGCATGAAAGAAAGTCTTGGCGGTCTAGGTGACACAGTAAGTCCGCAGCAGAGTCAGGAATGGAAGCCAGCTCCTTGCTTTGACCATAAAGACCACATTTCCTTTCAAATACCATGCTTACTTACATTTCACAGGTCTATACCAAAATCTGAAGACAGAAAGCAGTGCACCCTCCTCCAGTGATTTCTCACACTCCGCTTCTCTGAACCTAACAGGGAAAAAGTGTTTGTGTGGAAAGAAATGAAAATGTTGCTTCTTGCACCGATGCCCACGAAAACACCTCAAGACTTTCACTGGGTCCTGTTAAAGAGCTGAGTAACAATTTCAGCCAAGCTGCTTTACATTGAGCATTTTTTTTCTGCTTCAGCTAATTGCACTCTAGTAGAGTGGCAAAATGTGAATCACTTAGTAGGAAAATGGGCACCAGCTGCTATTGTCAGAGAATGGAGATGCCGAAGAAAAGGAAAGTGACTGAATGAAGTGTCATGTCAGAAATCAACGGTGCAACGTGTGATTTGAGAAAACATGACTACTTTACAGAGACAGGGTGTCATTATGGCATCACAGTAATACGATGCTTTGACAACTGCTGGGTCTAACATATCATCATTGCATTAAAGGTGCACTGGCTTAGTTGGGGGAAGGAAAAGAAAGGATTTCTTTTTTTAATAAGAAATATTGCAAGGCCTGCTTAGTTAACCTAGCGGATGAGATCATTAATTGCAAAGGATTGCTAATCTTGTCCCACGCACACACCAACAAAACTGTTATTATGCATTAGGTCTTCATTAATGAACACACATGTACAACCATGTAGTAGAGACTACCCCGTGCAAAACAGAATGGCTGTGGTGGGGGTTTTGTTTGGGGTCCCCCCCCCAACAAATGTGGAATGTTCTATTGTTTTTTGTAATTTCTTCTTTCTTTTATGTTTTCTTGAAACCTTCACCGCTTCACCTTGGTAAGGGAAAGCAAAGCAAGCCAATGACTTCTTCCAGAGCAGCTGTCATAGCCACTAGCAGCCCCAACAGAAGCGGCAACGCTTGAAGCCATCATGTTGTTACCAGCAGTGGCCTGAGTTAGCTGATGATTGCTGACAGAGGATCCAGCTTCCCAAACAGTTATTATTGCTCTGTATGCAATCTACCAAGCTCTGCTAAAGCACTTCCTACACACAAGGCAGTGGAAGGCTGCAGTACTGCGTGGTCATTTTTAGTTTAACAGAACAAGCCATTATCTGAGGCCCTTCACATCTGCACCTAATCCAAGAGGCTGCACTTAGTTTGTTTTCTGTGCTGCTTTTAAAAAGCAAAATTTTCAAGTGGCTGGCTTGCAACTAGTGCAGACTCTCCAAAATGAGGGGGAATTATTTCAACCTCCCCTCCCTCTCCTCCAGTATATAAATATTCATTATTGCTTCCCTTTCTATTTCACATTGATTCCCTGTGCTTCCTGGTTGATAAACTTTGTTAACAGGAAGGAAATGATCCTGAGATACCCCAATGTGTTGCAAATTATCACTGTTGACAGCTTCTACATTTAAGGATTACATCTGATGCAACAATGCATACTAGTGTCATTTATCTTTAGCTCATTTCCTTGGACCTATTTCAACTGAGGGTGAGCATCTCTTGTTTATAGCTCTAAATACTGTAAGTGAGCAACTGGCAAATCAATAAAACTGTTAAATGCATAATAATACTGTGTAATTACTTACATGATGTTTTGCATAATTAACTGTCTGAGGTGTTCCTTGATATAATGGATACTCGGAGTATGGAATAACCTATAAGCCTATAAAACATATCCTGTTTATACGAACAGAAATTATGTTTAAAACTCTCATTCTAATAATCCAAATCGGACTTTGGCACTATATGACAGAAAGCCTTCCTTTCCTGCCAAGTCTAAATCAATTCTTATGGCATTACTTCATAACTAACATGATATTTCACTGATGATGACTATTACCCTGATTACTTGGAAGTAACGTAGCAATAGCAAAAATACACTTAGATTAAACAAACTACTGCTGTTTAATCAATATTATTGAGACAAACTAAGTGTTTTAATAAGTCTGTATAGATGCACTAATACTGGTTTAATTAAATGTATCCTTAGATATGCACAAGCTCTGCAGCATACAGATCCTATAGTGTGACAGACCATAACATTACTCTTCGCAATTTAAAAGCTGAAGCACTTATAGCCTACAGAATTTAAATCTTTTCAGACTGCAAAATGATTATTCTTTACATCAGGTACTCTTTTGGGAACAAAAAGTAAACAGGGAGGAATACTCAAAGACTTGCACATTTGAGCCAAAACACCAGATACCTGAAGTGGTGCCAGCCCTCAGTAACAGTGTTATCCAAATGTATCCAATATATGTCACTGCAACACACTTACAAAAACAAACAAAACCCCAAAAAACCTACAACTGAAAGGCAAAGAATAAAGCTGACATAAAAAATCACAAAATTGACCTTTATTTTTGCATGTGCGTAGGCAAGAAATACCCTAGTAGCTGTGTTATGCACTACTACTCGCAGGCCATCACCACAGAGAGTTTCCTGCAGAAAACACTTGCCTGCTTCTATAGATTTCATGTATTTCAAGTAGAAAAAAGAAACTTTTTCGGTATGCTGTGATGATTCAGTTTTCAAATACTTTAAAAAAAATGGGGAGTGGGCAAATACTGAAAAGAAGGCAACACAAGAAGTAGATGGCACTCTAAATTAAAATCATTTCCAGAAGGTCTCAAAGTTACACATAAAAAAATCACTATTTTGTATTGTGTGTACATATTATGGTTGGGATACAACTTAAACCTCAGTAAACACTTCATATTCCTACTTAATTTTTAGGTTTCTCTTTCTCCTGTGTTTCTAACATTTTTACAAAGTTAGAACATGGCTGTTGTTTGAGTTACAACCATATCGTTAGAAAACTTTAGACTCACCTTCTCTCGTTTACTGGTTTCTAGCCTAATGTTACATATTTTTTGTTGCTACAGTACTTAACATGCCTCAAATGAGTCAGCTCTTCAGTGCCTGGAGAGCTGCACAAACGTACATAACAGACTTCCCATGCCCAAACAGTTCCAACTAAAAAGGCTGTGATGTGACTACTAAAATGACGGCCAAGTTTCATCATATGCAAATCAGTATATTGATCAGGAAGAGTAAGATTTTATTCATCTATTTTCAAACTGCAGCCTAACACTTTTAATTCATACATACCACACGCTGGAAGATAGCAAATCTCTGGTTAAGAAGTTATGTGCTTTTCTGTGATGGAATATCATTTTACTTGTGGTTATACTCCAGTGGTATCAGGTGCAGTCCACCTGATGTCTCTAGCCCCCAGAGGACATGGTAAAGTGTCAAGGAGTCATCTAATTATTAATTGTGAGGATTCTTTTTATTAAGAGAAATCAACTGAAATAGCAAAAGAAAATAAAATGCTACATTCAACTACTTAAAGGGAGAAAAATATGAAAGTACAAAAATAAGTAAAGATTTATTCAAGAACATAACAGGCTTTCTAAAGAGGGATTATTTTGAAATGATTACAGCATCAAAAGCAGTTACTTGCACCAGTCAGAAAGCCAGTACTACAGATCAGAGAGAGACAGAGCTGTCATTCATCACTTTCCAGAAGGAAAAAGACGACAAAAAAAATGCCTTCAGTCTCAAGAAAGAGTCGAAGTTTGCATCATCAGATTTTTCACAATTTCTAGCAGTGATTTCCTTCCATCACTGAAAGGCAGAGTGTGGGTGTGTGCACACCGTGTACCTGTCTCCCCATCCAGCTCCCTGATTTGCTGCAGATTCGTAACAGAAGAATTATAATTTGCCAGCCAAGGTCTGTTAAATTGGAGAAGCGATTAGAAAGAACATACCAGAAATAGTATCAGAGAGTGAGCGTCTTAAAAGACTCAGGACTAAAACTTATAAAAAGCAAGTGATCCTTCTCCCACCCCCTCACTCAGCTGGCTCCTGAGTGTGTCCTGTCCTCCCAGCCACACGCCACCGGTTTTAAATCCCCAAGACACATACACGTGCACACCCACAAGCAACCAAAAAGCTACTTGGTGAGTTGGAAAATGACGTTTTCCTGCAATCAGTGTTTAAGTGAATGTTTGTCCCAGTGTGTTACACCATGCTGTCAGCTAGCAGCAGGGAGTCGTTGAGTTGTTACTACATTTGATTTGACTGCCAGTAGGAAGCTTTATTTCTACCAACTGTTAGTTGCCAGCTCTAAGGATCTTCTCTTACTTTGAGAGGTTTTTATTTTTTTAAATTTAAATATAGTCCATTATTTTTCTTATTCACTCTGAGGACTTTTAGCGTACAGCAGAAGCATCCCCACGTCTTCATGCATCACAGCAGTCTCTTCACTTATACTTGCTGCCTTAAATGCAAAAAAGTAATTGTATTAAGGCAACTATAAGTTGATCCTGACACACATCAGGAAAGTGATTTTTACATCTGGACACCTGAGTGAGAGGTGCAAAGATGAGTATTTACATAAGCAAACAGAAGCAGGGTAATTTTATTCTGATCTTTTCCAAAAAACATGGGATTAGAGACTGGAGAAATAGGTACGGAGAGATCACCTGGGTGGATTTTCCTTCCAAGGAGAGCATTTGCTATCCACATCTTTATATGCCTCCCAGAGTTTTTAGCAGGGCTTTCAGTTTGCTTGTTTGTTATTCATGTATATCCTGAAAGGTTTCTCCTCTGTCAAACAAGATCCTATAACTTTAACAGTTGTTTACAATGCTTCCTCTTCCTACACAATAACGATGATTTTGATAATTAGGATCTAATTATAATGGATCTGACAACAACTTCCAACAACGAAAAGCATCTTTAGAAAAATGAAAGCATATGCGCGAATAGTGCAGGGAGGTGGGGTGGGGGAGAGAAATACATTCCTATGAGACAGCCTGAGAACTCAGGCTGAATGGAAAAGTAATTAACACTAAAGAGCTAAAACTGTAATTAAAGAAAATTTCATTAAAGGGCGGCAGGTGATTCCACTTTCCTAAATATGACAAGGTGCTGTATAAAAATAAAATAGCAGCCGGTTTCAGTGAGCGGAGCAGGAAAGCCATGTCTTTAACCAGATCAAATTCTCGAAATTGGCTGTCAAGACGGGATTGTTGTGATTTATACCCGTCTATCAAGCGCATGAAAGAGAGAGACAGGAGAGGAAAAGAGGCAAGCTGCTGTCGCTTCCATTCGCAAAGCACCTTTAATTTCCACAGCACCATCTGTTACCAAATCTAATTCACATTCCCTCCTAATCTGGTTTAGTTCTGTAATACTAATTCTTCCACTACTCTTATGAACATCACTCTCGAGAAAAAGCTTTGGTTCTGGATTGGTAGAAAAATTGAGTATTATACAGTTCAGGTTCTGGTGACTTAAGTGAAGCATGCTGCCCATTAAAATGCACTCCTGGTGAAAGGATGTTTCCAGTCAGTGCAGAGATACAGAATTGCTCACGTTTGAAAAAAGTCATGGGGGGAGGAGTGAAGAGGAAAAGAAGGAGAGAAAAAGGCACGGGGGGGGGGGGGGCAAATCACAGCTGATAATAGGAATGTAGGCTGTGGACATGAAAGCAGAGGTTGTCATAAAACACAATTGTTGTCAAGTTTAGTCACTTTCAGTACTGGCTATAAAATCACTTTGTCACGGTCTCATAGCGAAAGCTTGAAACTGTATTTTTGCTAAGGAAACTAAAAGGAGTGAAATGTAAGATTCTACAAGGAAGAAAATACTTCTTTCAAATTATGAGATGCAACTGTTCATAAGAAACCAAAAAGGTAGGGACAAAAACTGAAAGTGGTTTAAAACAGCCTCCTGACTGCCAGCATTTCACCAAGTGCCACGGTCTTACTGTTAGCTGTGTGATGATGACAAAAATCCCAATCACTTTTGTGGCACTTGGAAACAAAGTAAGGGATCAGGCCTTTCCTGCGGCTCAGCGGTTTCAGACAGGCAGTCCCTCATCTACTGGGTCTAGGGGTGATTCAGTTTTCCTCTTGGTTCCCACACAGAACTCCCTGACCAGGTCCTCTTGAAATCAATATAAAAAGAAAAAAAAAGGACCTAGACAAATATTACTAATATTATCATACTATTTACTAATAATGCTCATCCTTAATTTACTGATTTTAACACAGATCTTAAACCGCATTTCCAGGGAGTACCACTATCTCCCTCTTACATACAAGCAAAACAAGACACAGAAAGGTCAAGAGTTGCCTAACGCTGCTCAACAGGCCAACAACATGGCATGGAACAGAACCACGGTTCTAGGGAATCCCAATCCAGTATATTTTGCATTATTTCTTTTTTTTTTTTCCCCCCATGGCTTTGAGGAACACATGCCTTGGGAGTCTGAGCATTTATTTCTAAGAAGGGAACTTGCCTTGAACTTCCAGAAATGAGACCTTTGTTATTTTAAATATTTAGTTTTTTCTAAGTGGGAAACTTATTTTAAGACTAAATTGAATCTATTATTATTCCTACATTAAAATGTTTATTTTTCCATTAAAGTAATCCCAGTTTCTTTGTGTGTAGCCTTCCCAAAAATAAAGCCTATGGCAAGAACAGCTTTAGCCAGCACACAAGGTAATGTGTGAGCAATGTGTAGCTGTGAATAGCCCAAGGTTTTTATGTATTTTTTTTTAACAATTTGAAATAGAAAAGGCAGACAATACTGGAAGAAAAAAAAAACAACTTTGATAGACCAGTAATACTCTACAAAATAAAAAAAAGGAGTGCTAGCTTTCATTATATGAAAGAGTAATGCATAAACAAATTCCTGGTAAAAGAAAAATTACAAATTTGTAACTGCTGTGAAACATCCATGAACAGAGATGTCAGCTCTAAAGAGGAACATGAATTCTGAAGAAGTCTCCTCCTCCAATATCACTGCTTGATTCACAAATTGCTTAAATCATCTGGGTAATTTTGTAAACAGTGTTGGGTTTGTTATTTTAATGGGAAGAGTAAGTAAAAAAACTGAAAACAAATTTGTTCCAAATACAACACATCTGCCACTCATTGTGGGTCAAAACCTTGGGTACAGGGGAATAGACCCAGCAACTCTGAAGCTCTGCAAATTTATACTACCTAATGGTGTTATTCCCCAACTCAGCCTGTGATTTCAGAGGGTCTAAGGTCCTGATACTCCAATATGCAAGATGCAAGTGGATTACCATAACCCACTGCACCCAAGGAAAACCACACTGACATCGAAGGACTCAGAGGGCGTAACAGTGTGTATGTGTGTGTGTATATATATATATCTATATGGGGGGGGGGGGGTTGTTGGGGTTTTTTTGCTTTTTGGGGTTTTGTTTTGTTTTACACTAAAGCATTTGAGTGATATGAGCCCTGGCTGTTAATGCACAACATTTCAATTTCTACACTATAAAATCCCTCTACATTTGTAAATGAAAGCTGTTAAAAAAAAAAAGAACTTCTTCCTTTGAATTCTTACTCTTTATCTATCTTGATTCTGGAAGCACTGGAAATTAAAAACAGGCAAAACAAATAACTGAGTATGTTACTTGGGTATGGTACTGATGACTGAATTCATCACATGCTGAGAGAAATCGGAGCATTTATAGAAGCAAAACCTATGCAGCTTAAGTCTATTCTAGTCTGCCTTGGATTTTAATGTGTTATTACAGATTTTTACAAATAAATAAACCTTTAGCTTTTCACAGTTCCTTGTTCTTCACATATTACTATGTGTAATTCAAACCTATTTATGCCACTGGGTTTACATGTCAGAGATTTGCCTCTGGATATAAGCAGCAAAGGTCAGGAAGTAATGGCTTTCACTTTTAAAATGTTTGCATGACTCCAGCAAGTCTGCAGGATGAGCTTTTCACAAAGTCCTAATACGGTTTCTACTCTTTTATCTTTTGCCTTTTATTTTGGCAAGAGTCACAGGGAGAAAAGAAGGAAATTCAGCATATTCCAGAAAAATTGTCTAAAGTAACAAGTGTGCACCAGCACAATTATTACATTCAGAACAAGGACGCTGTTACTTGCAATTAGAAAGCAATCGTTTCAGTACGCTGCAATTATTACACGCTGAACCTGTGGTCATCTCTTCTGTAAGAAGTCACTGAGAGGCCTGTCCAATAAAAGCTTTACACGAACAGATCAGCATTAATTACTCCATATTGCACACCACAAATTTCAGCTGTATTTTAATGACAGACTCGCTTCAATTATTTCAACAGTACAAATATGATATGGATCAAATATTTATTTCTTGTAGATCTAAAAGTTCTGCTTAAGCTGACTGCCTTGGGTAAGCAATAAAAGACAGACTGGCCTGAAGAGAGCACTGCATTCCACCATTAAACTAAATTAACACACACATTTGATCCTGAGAAGTTTTGTGCCTCGCTAGTTTCAGCACAAGTTCAGGCTGCTCAGGAAACTGAGTATCAGCCCTGATCAGTTAGTGTGAGTGCATTAAATGATAATTTTACCAGATTGGGCTTTACATTTTACTTCATTATAGGACTAAGGGCCAGAATAAAAATCCACCTGCATTTCACTAAGCATCTGCCTAGAATATACACCAAATTTGCTCCATTCCTTCACTGGTTCTTGACACAGTTAGAGGGTCTGACAGCAACTGAGTCTTTATATTACCATTGCTTCACAGAATGAATAGTCTGGAGATCTAAAAAATAAATTATGAGCAACCAAGGTAACACCAATATACTCAAAACTTTTACTGCCCATAGTTGGAAGCTTAATAAACTGAGGGTGTTTGTGGAGATGGGCCTGAACATCTAAAGGAGGGCCCTCTCATCTACCCCTGGATGGCTGCATCAAACATACTGTCAAATCCAAAACGGGACATCAGCTGAAACATCCGTCACAGGACAACAAATAATGATAGCCAAATGACGATGTGGGATTGGCTGACTGTACATTACACAGGCATGGTTATCCTACAGGTTGTATTAAATATGAGAGCCTAAGATTTATGTTATGGGTGATAAGGCCAAGAATGCTGTAAAAGTGAAAAAATATGGCAACAGTATGCAGTACATCACTACTAGGATAATTATTTATATAAAAAGTTCCCATTCTTAGACTTCCAACATGTAGGGATAAAATTCATATATTCAAAGAAGACATAATAATAACCTGTCAGCTTGTGGTGACGGATATGTTTTTAATCCAAATGACCACAGTCTCCAGTCTACCTGTCATAAAGGGACACGAAAAATTGAATTTTCCTTTCATAATTCTTTAAGTTGAAAGGGAAAAACACAGAAGCATGATAAGTGGCTCATTCCAGTGGACAGATGGACAGGCAGTAGTAAAATGTATGAATAAAAGGCACTGTTCCTTCACTAATGTTATTTTCACTTGTTACACACTGCAACTCAGAGTCAGGTATGGTATTCCTTCCTTTGACTTTTCAAGTATACCCCTATATATTCTAAGTTATATTCCGTACAATAAGAGATTGCTATAAAGACTAAGAAGCATATTACACTATTTAGCTGTCATTTGGAAGCACTCCTGCACAAACTAGTACAAAAGCACTACTTCACGTGTAGCTTACTGACTTGAGGTACTTGCCCACAAATGTCTCTTATTTTTAAATTCTCTGCTACTGGAAGGAGTATCCAACCTGTATATTTTAATTTCTAAAAATTCACTCCACCAAGGAACACTGGCAGAAATTTAATAAATCTATCGGTCTCTTCTGATGCAGAAGGAAAAACTACACAGCCCATTCCTGTTCCCTCCACCCATCACACATACAAGCCCACACCACATTTGCCACGAATCTTCCCCAGCCTGCATTCTTCCAGGGGTAAAAATGACAAAGAAATTTAACTAAGTTAATTTTAAGTGCTGAAAATGTAGGCAGACTGCTCAGTTATTTCATTTTAAAAGATCTTCATTTTCCCATCTGTGTTATGGCAATTTTATTACACATTCGGCAAATTTACAGTAACAAGATGTTCCCCTGACAAATTAATCACTTTCCAAGCATTTTATCATATAAATAAAATATCACCTCAAGAGAGAAAATCAGCTCAATCAGTTGATTTAACCCATCTTTCGGGGAACTCGTCTGAAACAGATTGAGCGCATTTTTTCTGAAGAGGGACTGTGCACACATCCTCCTGGACTCCCAGCTCATATGGTGAGGGTTTTCCAAAAGAAAATGTTTAAGACTAGCTGAGAGCATGCAAGATTCTTACTGCAAGAACTACACTGCTGCAATGACAGACCTCTATCAGGAACAAACACAGACTCATTTAGAAGTTGGTATGGCCTTTAACTGAGGAACTACATCTGCCCTTACATCACTGATAACTATTTCTGCACCATTTCTCTGGTGTTTTGCAACAATCATAATACAAGAGTAAAATACCTATTGTTTTTAATAATCTACTCTTAACGTTTTAAGACTCTCACAACAAAATAACACAGGTGAATCTCCAACCAGTTTTGCAGCCAATGAAACTTACGGGTTTTTTGCTTGGCTTTTTAAAATTTTCCCAGTGCTCTCTACTCATTTTGGAAAGAAAATTTTGGTTTTATGCAAAATAAGAGAGTGGCAACATTAGCAATGCAATATATGAGCAGTAGAGAAGTGGGTCCAATGCAAGTTCTCCCAAACTAATCCTTAAAACAACTCAATGCCTTTCTGGAGAGAATCTGTCACTGAAGCAATTTAACCTCTCTGCCGTTTAACCTTTCTCCCTCTGCCCTGCTCCCCCCATTCTTCTTTCCATTCAGGGACTGCCAACAACAAGTATAAACAAGAACAAGGAGGACTACCTCTGTTTATGTTACTAGAATCTAAAGTTGCTAAAGCCAAAAAAATTTTAGCCAGATTTGTTATTTTTTACCTGGAGTTAGTAGTATCAATACAGGCTTTTTGTATTTATTCCAACACTGTAAAGAAATATGATAGCAAATCACCCTTTTGCCAGAAGAACCACCCTGCCAGACAACACAGATACATAATTCTTGCAACATGACTATACTCTCCAGTGAGATGTTTACAATACTCTCAACAACAAAGTCGTGGGTGCCAAGGAAAAGAGAATTCACACATCTAGACTGCCTTTTCATCCCCTTTACTCCCTCAGCAAAATACTAACTTCACCTCCCCAGATACTAACATCTGAAAAATGCATATAACAACACAATTCACTAACCTACAAGCAGGAAAATACTGTGCTTTATGGAATGCTATCAAAGAGCAACATAACTGCTAGTATTTGCTACTTAGGCCATATAATTAATAATGCTGTAAATAGCCACATTAATACTACAAGGCATCAGTATTAAAAGCTGCAAGCTCTGCACAACGCTGAATGACTGAAGTGTTACCAATAAAGAATGTTCAGATGAACAGTTATGAATTTACATACAAATACAAAATTCCATACCCTATATGTATCTTTACCTGCTGAAACATTCCTGGTTTAGGTACTTTTTAAAAAAAATTACTCTCAGAGGTCATGAAACACACCAAAGAATTCTGACCATAGATCAGAGCCACTGCAGATCTTTAAATGGATGCTGAAAACTTAAAACAAAAAAAGAAAGAAAAAAAAGCCAAACACAAGACAATTAATTATAGTACTTCTTAATTTTATTCTTTTCTATATTGGGAAAACCTAAATATTTGTTGTACAAGATGCAAGTGAACCCGGCCAACTGGAAAGGTTTTATTATGCATTGACCCCTTCCTCCAAGTACTTAGCCAGGAAATTTAGTACCTGTATCAGGTGATTGACACATGTAAGCTTTGCAGGATCAAGTCTCAAAAATTAGTGTTTCATTTAAGAAGCAGCTTCTTCAGCTTTTGCTAGAAAAAAAAAGGGCCTTGTAAACATGAAGGATGTGTCATGGGATGTTTGCTTCTTTCCTTGAAATGTAAACAATGGAAATAAGTATTTTTTCCCTGTTCTAATCAATATATATTTTTAAAAGACTTGGAAAGCAGCTGGAACCTTAAATCAATGGAAGATATTCTGTTCTCAACCAGTGCTCACAAATCAACCATCTTCCATCTAAACATAACTGAAAAGCAGTGCTTTCCTTGAGCGTGAAGTGTGAAGTTCAAACTCCGTGATGAGAAAAAATACAGGAAGAAGATACTACCTTCTCCTCACTCACATCTTTAAAACTGAGCAAAATTCAGTGAGTCTGAGTGACATCAGTATACAACTTTGAATCCAGCATCCTGCTAGATACTGAAGACCCATGTGCCACTGCAGCCACTGTGGAAGCAGATGAAATTGATTCCATGCAGTAAACACACAGTTGCTCTCAAGATTCAGCTCACCTGGTTACAGGATCTGGCCAGCATTTTATAAAAACTTACGCGATGTTCAAACCAAAGCATAACAATACAGAGCCATTCACAAAAGGAAGGGCAAATCTTGCAGTCCTCATGTAGGGAAGAAAGGTCCAGGAAGAGAAGAAACCTCAGAGAACGTTGGCTGTTCCTTATTTAACCCAAATTCCTACTAACATCCATTTATTCTGACAATATCTAACTGAAGCAAAGCGCCTCCATTTGGTACATCTTTCACAGCCTGCTGATGGACTACAGAAATTCTGCACGGGGCATTTAGATGCTTTGGCCTAAATGTTTGAGATGCATTGAATTCCTTCAGTTGGCCTTTAAATTAAAAATTAAACTCTGCTTTTGAAAGTCATGTCCTTGCAGTTCTGACATAGCCACTAATCGTTTTATACACCATAAAATACTTTCATCATTTTTTCCCCCTGCAATTGTTTCCTGATTCACCACAGAACATATACTGTACTCCTAAAATCATTTAACAGTGGAGTCAATCTACAGGGAGAACAAGAACTCAAAGACCTGGGATGTTAAGAACAAAGAGTTTAAGTTACTTTCAAAGGTTAAATTAATCTTCATTTAATGGGGTGATCATGTTAACTTCAGGGATCACATTTTAGGTGGAAGATGGATATTCACAATGACTCAGATACTTTAAAATAGTCTCCAGAATCTCGACTTCTGCAAACAAAACTTCTTCAATCTGAGGAAGATACAGGACACAGACCCCTTTAATTTGAAAGGTGACAAAGTGGATTATTGGTTAGTTACACGTGCCAGTAGGGTGATCCATTACCATGGACGTTCTACTGCAAGTACACGATGTCGCCTTAATAGTAGCTAGAGCCTTATTGGCTTAAAAAAAAAACGTAAAAAGGGTTTTGCATGTGAATTGAACATAATAGGTTTGACATGGACTAACCTTAAAGAATCCAATCCACTCAAATCCCTTTGAAGGCTGCAGCTGAATTTCATGCAAATCTTAGAGAAGTAGCCAGGCTGCTGGGATTTCAAGATGCTGTGTCCCTTTCTTCTGCAGATCTAAAACCAGGCAAAACAATGACACAAAACCCTCCCACAATTTCAAGGATTCCTCTTAAGATGATCCTGGTTTTATTCTTTGGCCCAGGAAAGTTTGATATTTAAAATTAGAAAACAAGAAGGATCTTACATCAGGAAACATATCCAAATATGAAGCCAATCTTTTATTTTTCAAACACAGCACTGGACTAACGTTTCCTGCGTTAAAAAAAAAAAAAATGTGACAGGACACCACTATTGTTAAAATGTTTTAGAATAGAATGATTCAGATTAACTTCCTATGCTCAAATCTAGCACTAACAATTTTTATCTTTTTAAAAAATAATTAAATTTTAGCAATAAATAATCCACCATAGTCTAAACCTTCTGGTGGTCATTTTGAAATTCAAGCGAGCAACTATAAAATGAACTTATTCATTTTTTCAAGACCACTGTAACAATACAAAATTCTGTTTGCTCACCCACATTAAAAATATCTAAAAATATTCAAGTGTTCTATGTACATTTACCCAGGCACAAAAGCATATTTCTGTCTGTATAACAATATATACATGGAGAACTGGAAAATTATTTGTTTGATGACTGGATTTAATCTTCACCTGATAAACATGAGATGAAAAGGAAAAGCATTTGTCAACTGCTCTTCCTCTTAGAATAAAGTACAGATGACTACAAATGCAACTAACTATATAACCAAATCAAAACCGCACAGTGTGTATAAAGCACTGACTACGCAAAGTAGTTATAAATTCTTGGTTAACAAAGGGCACAGAAAGCCCTTAAAGGAAATATTTTATTTCTGCTAAATTAATACCTAAAAGCATTACATTTCATCAGTTTCACTTAGGTTTAAAGTCCCCAAAGATTCTCCTCCCGAAACTGACTATATTTTATGTGCAAACCAGGCTGAGAGCTATCTAAATCTAGATAAAACTCATTGGCTTGTAATCTTCACAATGATCTATACATCTAAATCTATATGCAAATCAAATGCTCTCATGCATTAACACATTCCAAAGCATCTAGGAGTAAGAGAGTGCTTTCTCCTTCTCACAACCCCCCTCCTTTGCTCCTCTCCCCCTCTCTTTATTTACACTAGCTACCTAAATAATTCACACTGCCTTCTTTTCAGCCTGAATGTTCTTCTGTTGAAGCCCGCAATGAGCTATTGCAGTAACCAGATGGACACATGAATGCAGCAGGTGGGACAGATGGCAGACCGCCCTGTCTGACGCTGGCTGCCTCAGCTTGGACTGCCTTTTCCTTCCAGGTACATTACCATCAGTGTAGCATAAAGCAGTATGCAGAGGGAAAAAAACCCTTACATACAATACTATATGAATCAGTTAAATAAATGACCAGATGCTTATTTGCTTTTTAAACCAAAATGCAATTTACTTAAGAGTGTGTAAGAAGCATTTCCCCTCTTCTCTTAAAGGAGAAAAGTCCATCTCCATTCTCCAGCAAACCCCCTGAGTGATGCACATAAAACAAAATATGCCTGAAAGCTTATAAAGATCTTAAACTCGTGACCACAAAAATTTTGGTTCAGCTTCAGTTTCCAAATACCTCTACCTACCCTTTCACAGGTAACTGTTCTAATTTTTTTATAGAAATCTACATATCTTTTGGTACACGGTCACAGTTTTTAGATAAAGTCTTAACAGCTATTATATGTTCAGTGAAAAACCTCAGTTTCCATCTGTGTAGTACGCTCCTTGACTGAATTTCTTCTGCTTCCTATTTCAGGAGATATATAAAACTAACAGTTTATTACAAAAGATTTGATACTTCTAGGGAAAATGCAAACAAAAGCAGGGGCAGTAAGTCTTTCCTTGACCGCAAAAATTAACATTTTAATATGTTGCTTTCCTCTCTGGAATGCTGGGCAAAACACAGTGAGATGACAATAAGAAAAAACTATAATATGCATTTTGAGCAAGAACACATGAAACTGAGAAAAAAAATATCTGGTGACACATCTAGCAGAGCTTGACTGGCATCGGTATCACTGTACTACAGAAGTTACTCTTTTTATACTAAATGTATCGCTGTCCAAATGAGCAGAAGTGATTAACTTCATACTCTTGTCAAATCAGCAGGCAACTGATTCAGCATATGAACTAAAATCACTGTTTCAAGGACAATTTTTAAAAATCGTATTGAAAAAAGGTATTACATGTAAGCCATCAGTTAGATGCTCTATGCAATCCTATACCATCCAGATTTGTCTCTCCAACCTCTTCTCCCACCCCTTGTGCTATGTCAGTGACAGCAGCCTGTGTTGCTCCCTGGCCTGCCCGTCTCACACTGCTTTTCACTCTACCTCCTTTTCATTAAATACACCTTCTCTGAGCTGACAAAAGAGGAAACCACCCACGTCTCCACCCACCTCTCCCCAGAAATCCCAGGTAGATTTCTGCTGATCTATGATAAAACAATCCATACCTCCTTGTTCGCCTGAAGTTAGTACTTTTATTTTAAATTAAAAATACAAAACCACGCTCAAATTTTACACAACGATATACGCACACCTACAGAGTATGGTCGGACTTGGCATATTAAAAAGCAAAAGTATGTTGTGCCCTTTTCTACAGCTTTCATGAATTGCTTGTATTTGTAGTCATCAAAGCTCTTGAATAGGAACTACCTTATTAACTAATATTACCTAATATTTACAGACTGTGTATACCACAGTAACATGACAGGGGCCTCTATACACTACCATAACAGAAATACTAAATAACAACAGGGTAAATCATATGGAGTCGATTTGCAATTACACTCAACTACTGAGTCAAAATATCTTTCTTTTTTTAAGTCAGAATAAGCAATTACACGATGTTGAAGGTAAAAGAAAAAGTGTAAGTCAAGACATGTTCTGTGTTAAATTCTTCTTCCTCTGAGCATACTGGTATAACTGGAAAAAGAAACTGACTGTAAATAAACCTGTATGGGTAAACAAGGACTGGTCCAAACCGGCAACTAACGCCTGAAACAAACAGGAATTTATCTCTTCAGAGATTTAAACACACTCAGTAGGAACTCAAATAATAATAAACATAATAATATAGCATCTAGTTTCATCTGGCCCAGGGAGAAGACATAGCAGTATTATCAGAAAGTTTATTCTTGTTTATTTCTTATCTGGCAGAAGCCAGGAATTACAGAAAACCTCAAGGGACAGACTGCTTTCATGGGATGCCCAGACTGATTTTGAGGCCAAAGAGGTTAAGCACTTCAGATAAACTTTGGATAAGCAGCACAACTTCTGTATGCTTATGCGTCCTAACTGAAAATCCTGAACTTCAAGGTTTTATATTACCACCTCTTGGGGCGGGGGGGAAGGCGACAGAATCCAGGGATCGTACACACAAACTGACAAAATTACACAACAGATTTTGGTACAGCAACTTCACAAAAGCATTTCAAGTTATAGTAACTAGTTTACAACATCAGAGAGACAGTAAAAGCAGTGCACTTTACAGTCAGCTTACAAATGCTACAACACAAGTCATGATTTCACTGTGATGATATAAGCTGTTTTCTCAACAACAATATATGAACAGAACTCTGAACATGCAGGAACACCCTCTTTAAAAATAAACCTCTGAGCCACTGCCAGGTTGTCACAACAGGAACACACATGCTATTGGAGCAGCAAACATAGAACTAAACTTGGATTCAAAAATGTATTACCTTGGTAAGCTTGTTTCACTACTGATAAAAAGTTAATACAATGAAAAATTAAGAATTCCCAAGCCTTCTGTTTTCATCAGCAAAACTCATGGTTGAAACTGGTCATGTATATTCTTAGTGTTGAAACTGTTTATTCATTTAACTATATGCAGGGAAAAAGATACGGGAAGAATGAATGAAATAATTCATACTGTAAGGCCACAGGACTTATCCTAGGTTCTTTCTGGTTTGGACATATTTTCAGTGTAGGTATTATTTTAAAACAATTACTTTTAATGGATTTATTAAATCCACTAATTGATAAGGTGATGAGACTATTCAAGGTATTTTAGAAAATATATTAATTCTTGACTATTTTTTGCTCTCAAACAAACCCATTCGATTTTCTTTAACTTCAAATTTAAAATCTGAATGCAAACTTCCTGCTTGTGTAATGCCTGCCATTGCTATGTGGACACCATGTGTAAGCAAAGCCCTCATCATCTGAAGCCTGAGGTATCCCCTCAAAAATCAGACCTGTACCTCTAAAGAAAGAGTTGTACATGGACATTTTGACAGCAAAAGGAGTTGAGTTGCGCAGGTGTCTGTGAAGACAGGATTTGGACCCTACAAAGCAGCTATTGTTCATAAAGGCATTTCAGTAAAAAAAGGGGCATGCCTAAATACATACCTGTAATCTGATAATTTGCAAGGAGTTACTGCTGACGAGAACACTGAATGTTAAAAAACCCCTTCATCCTGATCTATGAGGAAAGTAATTGTCAATCCCAATCACACGAGAGTATCACAAGAAGGAAGACACAATTATACTTAAACTGGACTTGATATAAATACCATGAAGTTGATTTTCAAAAGGATCAAATTTTCATTAGAGCTCTGCAAACAGAAGATCTGATAAGTTTTCCTAGGACTGAGGTTGCAGGACTTCTGAAAATGCTTCAGGAAAAAGGAGTTGTGTTTTTTTCTGGGTTGGGGTTTTGGTTTTGGTTTTTTTGGGGGGTGGGGTGGGGTCGGGTGGTTTTTTTTATTTTGTTTGGGGCTTTTGGGGGGTTTTTGTTTGGTTGTTTTGTTTTGGTTTTTTTTTCCTTCAAATCAAACTATGTATATTGTGCAAATGCAGCCTGATAGATACCAATCTCTTTTCAAAGGCTGGTCCAGGAGTAATGGGAAAGAGAAAAAAAAACCCACCCAAACAATAACTAAAATTACACACAACGTTTATGAAAGATTATGTCACCTTAAACACATCTTTACCCAAAATATGAAAATTTCCCTGGTCAGGTAATATACTGATAAAGGCAGGGAAACAGGAGTAGCTTATAAACAATCCTTATATAAAACAAGTAAATTCTGCTTCCACTGCAAATGTATCCCCCTAACTTTTAATACAGAGCATAAGTGAGGGCAGAATTTGATGCTGAATGTAAAGGATATAATAAATAAATGGCTTTAAAAGCTCCCAAATATGCAAATGCCAAGGAATGGAAAAGCCGACTTTTTAAAGGAAATGTGTACAGAAGAAATAAGCAGACATTAAACCCTACATTGTAAAGGTGTAATTTCAAAAATGCAATACAATCTACCTGCTCCCTTATGTCAATGACCAAAAAAATTAAACACAGAATGCTGACATTCCATGCTCCCTTCCCTCTGCTGCAAAAACTGAAGCACTTTGAACACCTTGACATTTGCCTCTGGTTCAACACTAGCAGAGGTCTACTCTTAAAGGAGGAAAAAGTGTCTTTAAAAATCTCAAATACATAATAATCCTTGCACTTATTTCTCTGCAGCTGAGCAGAGCCATTTACATAGTCCACTGAACACTGTTTAGTAAACATGACAAGAGTGCTTCTATCTTACTGCCCTTGTAAAACCAAGGCAGGGGTTCTGTTTTTAGTGCACACTCTGGTTCAGTGTTAATCCTGTTTTATGTTGTTCACACCTGCTGCTGACTAGCAGCCTGCTGATGGGTTGTGGTTTGTGCTGCTCTGAGACAATCCTCACCAGCTTCAACAAAAAGCTAATCAGTAAAGTGGAAACAAAACCCCAACTGCTATGCAAAAGCTGTAAGAGGGAAGAACTGACATGCATGCCTCATTTTTCCTTACTCTGCTGGTTCTGACTGATTAAAATTTAACATGGGGTTTTAAGTGCACATGCTTATATTTAGTCCTCATGCCTAGCTTTTCTAGGAGTTCTTCTCCAGATAGCAAATCTTAGAGACAAATGTCATGGACACAACCTTTATAAATATATGCTGTGTAACTCACCTTTTCCTTTGTGCCTCAGAAAATAATAGGGTTTGCTCTAACAGAAATATTGAGTGTTGGTAAAGCATCCTTTTGTGAAGCTTTACAGAAACAGGCTTTTGCAGATTTTCCAAGAAACTTCCTTTAACATATTTTCACATGAAATTCAAATGTTACTGTTCTGGAGAACAGCTTTTTTTTTTTTAATCACAACGCTGATCTACACATTTAAGCATAAAAAAAAAAAAAAAAAAAAACCAGCCGTAAAGTCAGATCTTCCTCCCATTGATCCCAGTAGTAAAATACACCTATGCCTTCATTTGTACAGAAGATTGAATGCTTTACCAGAGACAAAAAGGTGATCTGTGATTAAAGGAATGAGTCTGGAATTACATAGTGCTCATATCCAAAGAGAATAAAAAAAAACAAGGAAAGGAAAACCAATTACAATAGAAACCCTTTGTTTGGCGAACACGTGGGTGCAAATTGTGCACTGAGATCAGGGAGAGAAACCCCATGCAACTTTACTGACTCAGAGACTCAGACGCAGGCACTGTTATCTACAACAAAGTTTTGCACTGGAAAAGTCTCTAAAACGGAGGGCAGGACATACTACTTTCACACCTTCTTTAAGGTACTCTTTATATGACTAGAATAACATGAAGAAGCATCAGAATATTTGGAGAGTGAACTCCCTGTCTCCTTAATCCTGTTATGCCATCTTGGCCTCTTTCCTTCTACAAAACAAAGTAGAAAAATGCTTTCTGTCCAAAAGCCAAGTTCATATATCTCCTGAACACTATATGAACCTCTTCATAAATAAGATGTTGGTTGGAGGCCAGTCAAGGCAATTCTCCATCTATTAAAATTTATTTTGCATCTCACGGGGAAAGACGTCCTGAATGACCATGACCATCCTTTGTGACTTTTTAATTCTGCATAGGAAAACCAAGGTGTTTCTGCCTACTCAGAAAGATAATAAGCATCAAGCAGACATATGTATTCCATGTTACAGCTTTTCATCCAAAATTCATTAGCAGAAACAAACCAAGATCAATCAACCTTTACATAAATTCAGTATTTCAACCTCTCTTGCAATTCAGATGTAAAACCAAGGGAAAAGGAGGTTCGTCTCACTTTGTCTTACCATCTCCATCTGAAGGATTTCTACCTCCTCTTTAGTCAACACAAGACTGAAGATACTGGCATAATGCCAAGACTGCTTTTAAGCTCACACAGAAAATATTATGGGGTAATCTTAGTGTTTCCTGGTCACACTCCTTTCGGCAACTCTATACTGGTGCAAATTTGACATCCTGGCAGTGAATCCTTGGACACAGACTCCATTTCTTCATTGATTTCTTTTAAAATACTACCAAATCATTAATTTTTAAAAATCAGTTATAGAGAATGATCCAAAATCTACTAAATTAATGACATTCTTTCCATTTAGTTTTGAATCGGGCCACTACCAGTAAAAGTGAAAGATTTCTTAAGACAGATGCAAGAGCTTGGCAGCAGGCTGTCCTTCATACCTTGGAAAATCTCCGCTAACTTATCTAACAATGGTACAAAAACCCTACAGTAATTTTGTCAAACAGCTGCATTTGCAGTATTCCTGCTCCAATATTACCTAATGTGCAAGTATCACACATTTTTGCAAAATTAAAAAAAAAAAGGGGGTGGGGGGGGAGGGGAGAAGCCCCACCCCAGTCATCCATCAAGCGTACATCCAGGCCACTGCTCCTCAGGAATTTAATATATGCCAAAAAGATATAAAAAGACATAAAAAGCTTTCAGAAATAAAAGTGCTTCAGAAGCTGGATTTTAATATTGCCAGGTGGGGGTTTTGCCAGATTATAAAGTTGACTTAAATGCCAGGATACTGCATTTCAGAAGCGGCAGCAGCTTACATATTGTCTAGTATTAGTGGCTGGAGCATGTTGCTGGCTCCGAAGCTAGGCTATCATCCTCTGTGGGGGAGAATAAATAAATAAATAAATAAATAAATAGAAATTGTCATTCCCTACCAAGCTTGCTACCTGCTGCCTTCAAGCGCTCTTTTCAAGTATGGCCTCCATAGAAAAAAAAGTTAAGACTACTTTATTTTGATTATAGTGCTTTCCCCAGGCAGGAATTTTTATTTCAGTTTGAATCTTTAAACCATTACATTTTCAGTGATGCATTTTTATATTTACAGTTGACATCTTCATAGAAGAATGGAACCTTTGAGCAACAGCTCTAAAAGCATGAAGGTTGCCTGCAGTAAGTACTTAAATTATTTTACACCCAAATGGAGCCAGTTGTTTTTAGCTAAAATTTAATAAACCTTAAATCAATGACCCTTCTTTTACTGAAACCCTGCACTTGGGAAAACTAACTTTCCCAAGAAACATATTTTGGTGAGTAAATGCCAAACAAAGGCCTATTTAAATCTGAATGTTTTCTCAATTTATAGCTTGTGAACATTCAGTTCCTAAACTCCCAGCTGCTGCCTAATGTACAGAACAGTGGTCCTTGGTTTAATCACATACCATTGATCTCAGAGTGTCACAGTGATCTCATTGACAGTAATCAATAATAATCCAAAATCAATCAAATCTGCTCTTGCACTATCATTCATCAAATTTGAATATCCCAAAATTAATTGTAGGCACGTGAAAGAAAAACAAGCTGGGGGGGAAAAAAAAGGTGCAAAAAATAAAAATTGGTAAACTTCAAGAAGATAATAGTGCATCTGAGCATGCTTCATGCCTGCTGGGGTAAGTTAATGATGAATCATACCTCGCCTTCCCAGCAAAGACTCTGAGATATATTCTTTTTCGAACACAAAAATACACAGCAACTGAAGGCAGAAGACATACTAGTAAATGATCAAGCATTATTTTATGAACAGCCGTGTTACGTGCTGAATTTCAAATGTCTTCCCAGTATATTACAAAATGCACAAGTATGCTACACTGTGAAGAACTGCACATTTTAAGTTAGCCACTGTACTTCACAGGAGCAAGAGAGGATAAAATTCCTGAATTTCTGTACCAAGAGCATGAATAGATGTAGCCACTTATCGAATGAGCTGTTATTGTTGCTGAGGACTCCTCTCTCAACATATTCACCTGTAATTTTGTCAAGGTAATAAATCCTTCCATTCATTACAGCACACTCAAAAGCACCCTGCTATTTAATTTAAATGGAAAAAAGGCCCAAAGTGTCTAAAACATTTACTTTTGCTAATGTAAAAGTGCTGGCATTTTACTTCATTCCCGATAAGCCGGTGCCAGTGGATGTGATTATTCTTTTCTTATTCAAAGCATATCAGTAGTTCGAAACCACTCTCAATCTTATCAGGTGTATGAACAGCACAGTTACTGAAAACAGTTTGTACTGCTCCTCTCTCTTTCTGCCAGGCTATCAGATAAACCCAACTAACTAACTGTATTTACACACAATCAAACATAAGCTGTGTCTTCAATATATTGGAGCCTGTTTCTGGCATGCTACAGGTTTTCTGCTTGACATTAGTTGTAACAAAAACACCAGCAGTGAATTAGCTTACAACAAAAATACAGCCATTCTATAGCACATAACACAAAAGGGATGTGGGGAGAGGGAAAAAAACAAAACAAAACAACAAAAAAAAAGAGGTGGGGAAAAAAAAAAAGAAAAAAATTGTGAAGTAAGAACGATCATTTCCAGCTCAATATTTCACAGGTATTTACCTGATGATACTTGGAAAAGAGCATGGAAGCAGCAGGATTCAAATGCATTCAAAACACACCTGACACAGGACTTAAGAGCAGAGAAATAATTTCTCTTTGCTTTTTTGTTTATTTTATTCTCCTGTCCTCTAGGAACTGTCTCTGATTTGCAAGGGACAAGAAAGCAAGCAAGCAAGGAAAATGGTTACAGTGTCTGAAGGCACTTAAATGCCTTTACTGTTTTTGTCCGGAACAAGACCGTGATTTCTCATCATCCAACCTTCGTCTGGCATTAAAATTAAAAGACCCACCACAAAAGAAAAAAACAACACTCCCCCCCAAATAAGTCTCTCAGCAACTCTCCTTTTCATTCAGTGTCTTGGATACTGAATTTTCAGTGCTAACTCCTGAGGCATAATAAAAGATCTACTTCTTCAGAAGGGCCATGGCTTTGAAGATTTTGCTTACTGCACAGCCATAGGAAATACGTGCAGAATCTCCCTTCGTTCTTCTCAGAATGACAGCTACAACATAGTATTTGAAGAGTTAAATGTTAACCTGGCTGTGCGCTGGGCGCTTTCGGCTAGCTAAATGAAAAGTTCTGGAACGCCGGGAGAAATCCTGAGTTTCAGCTCTTGATTAATTACAGCCTTCTTTAGAAGCTGAAGCTTCAGTCCCTGCGTGGAGCGCTCCTTCTCACCGCCCCCACCCACTGACAGCCTTTTGCTGAATACCTCTGATGGAGCAGCAAAGGGCAGGCACGTGCCACCACCTGAGCCCATCTTGTGCTTCTGTCTGGACTCCCGGCGCAGAACGAGCCATCCTCTAGATTTGTAGGAGAACAATGAGCTGAATTAAGCCAAGTGTGCAGTGCCGCGTAATTCAGCCGATTGTTGTTTCTCCATCTGTGACACCACGGCCTGGTGACTGATGGGACAGGTGTCATTCATACTAATGTCAGCCACCGTCAGTGGCTGCTCAGCTCTTTAAATATCACCCCAGCACTGACTGGGCCCGATCACCCCCTGCTAGAGGAACGATGGGGTGCCCGTGAGCTTTACTCAGTTATTGGGAACCCGATCCTCACCCCTTTGACGCTCACGGGAACAGTTGGTCAAAGACATCGCCTTTCACGCCGTTGCAAAACATCTAATCTGTCCCACTACGTTAACGGCTGCTATGAGAACATTGCCAGGGAATTCTTTCACTGCTGGAAAAGTGAATATAATTTAGTAGAGGAAATCTTGCATTCACGGAACATTAAACTACCATGGCGAAAAAAAAAAATCCACTTTTTGCTATAAGAATTTTACCATTCTCCAAAGATTATTTTGCTAGCAATTCATGTGCATTTGCTTTCGGAAATACACTCTAAATCTGTTGGTTTTTAAGGTGACACATGAGGTTTAGCTTCTATTTTTACTAGAACCTTTTTCCCCCCTTTTTTTTTAAAAAAGGGTAAAATAATTGTGCTAAAGAAAACCTCACAGACTTTCTGAAATTAATTCCTCTGAAAACTACTTTAGCATTAATACTTGTCAACCAAGCATATCACAGACCATCTAAGCAAGAAAATACCAACTTAAACATAAAAGGACACCCGCACTCATTCTCCAAAAAGACAGGAACCAAATCCTGCAGCCAATTTGAAGACAGGGGGAAAAAAAAAAAAAGTAAATAAAGAAATACATAGAAAATTGCTTGATCCTTTCTCTCAGTTGCATTTTTAGTATATGGAGAATTATACAAACTGCCAGTTACTGGCTATACAAAGAGCACAGCTAAGAGTACATGAAGGAGTATGATTTCACCATTTTGTTAACTATTGTTATTTACTAGATTTTTCCCGACTTGTATTTCCTTAAAAACTTTAATGTCTGAGATTAAAAAAGTGTTTCTTCCAGAAATAGCTCTAGAAACAAATCCAGAAACAGAGGGAAAGGGGAAGAGAAGAGCAATATCATGGATAAGGATGAACTGAATAAAACAAGCCACCTCTTCCTCTCCCCACCCGTCCGGTCCAGTCCCCTTTATATGGGAAGGAATTTCAGAAATGCTCAGGAACAAGTTAGCACTACCTTTTAGATAGACCTTTTCATTACACTTGCCAGTATCTCTACATTTGCAGGACCTTAAATTGTTTGATGCATAACTGGCTCGGGGGCGGGGAGGGGGCTGGCTTATAATTTTTTATTTATATTTTTACCTTTTTTATTATTCTTTTTATTTCTTCTTTTTCTTTTTTTTTTCTTGTTTGTTTGGGTTTTTTTGAGGCCATTCAAAACAAGCAACAGCAACTCCACATTGTCTTCTCATTCTAACTTGCCAAAGCCATCAATCTCTGATCACACCTATTAGAATCTCGCTGTAGCCAACACTACATTTTGCGACAGCTTGACCAGTTGTTTAAGGAAAGACTGTGTGATGGAGCAAAGCTAAATCGACACATCTGTGATACTTCTGACACCCCTCAGCATGGCTAATATTAATTTGTTTTCTTTGGCTAGGTAAGTGCTGCCAAAACACATTACATATGGTATGTAGTTCCAATCAAAATGATGAGAAGGAGATGTGCAGTTTTTTTTCACTTAGAGCAACACGAAAAGATACAGAGGAGTAAGAGACATGCACACTACAGAGTAATAACCTAAAAAAACCCTCAAATCACTTTATATTAAAGTTTGGTTTCAGAACACAACCCTTTAGGAGAATCTGCCCTCCCACATTAAGACTGCAGCTCAAATCTGCAAAGAGTTTTTACTCAGGCAAAGGGAATTTAATTTTCAATATATGATAAAAGGATCTATTTAGACTGTTCTCACATGCATAGAGGTAACTCATCATACTTCCATAGGTTATCATATAAATAAATGTGCACAATTCTGTATAAGGATATTATAAATGGCTTGATTACACCAAGGAAAAAGAACCTCTATTCCATACCCCCCGATATACTAACTTTCTGCAGTATATGGAGACCCTTCTCAAATTTCATGCTTAATGTTCTGTGTTAGTGTCATGAAAAATATGAGATTTATGTTTCTAATCATATTTTTTTGTTTGCCTTGTAAATTACTTTGATCTAAATCAGAAAATTCCATGTAGTTTTCACACAAATTCAGAATGGTGACCCACAGTAAGAATTAGACATTCAGCAGCAAAGAAAAACAGCATATGCTTGTCTTACACTCCGTAAAAGTACCTATATCGCTCTAACTTTCATTAGGATGTTAATAGGGATTTTTCCTAACAAGTCTAGGAAGCTGAAGCAAAAGAAAAAAAAATTTAATTTTAATTTTAAAAGAAATGGGAAATGATACTCTGATTAAAAAGCCATGCTCCTTAAAAGGGGAAGATAATTAGAAATTAGACAAGATTCCCTTTAATGCAAACCTGCTATATTAAGGAATAGCAAAGAGAAAACCTCTTCTTTGTTTGAAGGAAATACAAATTAATTGAAAAACATTACAAGTACTATGTAAACAAACTCAAGAGATTTAAAGCTTCTGTAACATAGCAAACACATAAATTGTTTCACAAGACATACATGTCAAAAGGCAGTGTTCTACCATATCTACCGAAGTTACTCTCCAAAGTGCTACTGCAAAAGCAAAACAGAATCCTGTAAAAATAACAATTAAGCAATACTATCTGAGATAGTATATAATTCAGTTTAATATTTCTCTTTAATGTTTCACAGTATTTCTACCTCTGGACAAGCAAACCATAACAAAAATACTATTGAATTTTTGGTGAAGACTAAGGACCATTAAAACGGAATGTGTATTTTATATTTTTGTCTCAGGACATCGTGATTTACATTAACGACCATATGTAGGAGGCTTCCCCCCCTAAAAATAATTATATTCTTTAGGTGTAAACATAACCGTGTGTCCAAGGACACATGTAGCTGAAAAAAACAGTTCTCCCATTGAGAGCCAAAACTTACAGGAATACCAATAGATATTAGCCATGTAAGTTTCTTGGAAGGGAAAATTTTTATTAAAAAAAATACAGAATCTTTTAAAAGCAAAACCGTGAGTACAAATACAGAAAATGCTAGATTACATGGAGAATCCGATATAAAATCAGGTGCAAATATTGTATCTACGTTGCTGGCCAGCTCCCTTCTCATGGATAAGGAAAAAATAAACACGTAAAAGGAGCAGGTTTTTGACAAGCAACTGCATAGGGGGGAGTTATATAGCTCTGCATATACTTTATTGTATACATGCCTGTGTGCGTACGTACACACAATAATAGATGTACATTGCACAAATTGCATAAGGAATACACGATATACCTGGACACACACACACACACACACGTGCATAGATCTGTATGTATTTGAACTCAAAACTTGCTGTGCATATAGAGGATTTCACGTAAAATGCAAATATATAAAACGCAAAACTACACATATACATGCTTCTGCAGATATGACTGTCTGCACGTATGATTACCTAACTCAAGCCTAAAAGAGGATACACAAAATGTAAAAGAACATGTAATAAGTGGAATGTCAAGCTGCAGCGACTGTTGGTGTCATCCCTGCACTATCAAACACACATATGAGTATGACTGGAGACAGAGAGGCTAAATATTTCACTGTCAGAGCATGTCGAGAAATGCAATTCATTTCTCTCTCATGTGCTTTAGGACAATGACAATTTAATACAAGGCCAGTGGATGTAAAAGAGATAAAAACTGAACAAACTGGCCCGGCATAATCACAGATTTCCTCTAGAGAGCCTGGTAGCGTGAGGCTCATATGCACTTGTAACGGATCAACATTTTATTGTTTCTTCCCTCCATGAATTTGCTATGAAGAAGATTTCACAGCAAAGCTTACCATATAGACAGAGGCTACTTCTAAGGTTCAATAGGAGCAAGAGAGTTCCTCCCATTTTTTTTTCCTACTTATCCTATCCATTTCACCTATCCTAAGCAAAAAGATAACTATTTGAGATACTTCCCTGAAAGGTTCAAATAAGTGGTTTTTTTCATTCCTACTTACGCTTCCACAGGGGTACAAGCAACCTCCCTGCAGGTCAAGGGTCAGTCCTTTAAAAACATTCCGTAAAATGAATAATCATGCCACTTATAAATAATTCATGTTTTTATACCATAATTTTTTCTATCATAATTTCGCTCCATAACATACAGAAACAGCAGCACAGCATACGGACTAACATATCTGTGAGAATAGACATATCATACTTTTTAGCTACTCTAAGCAAAGTAGGCTTGAAATATTGTTAAATATTATCATGGACAAGTTACCTTCTGTATTTGATGAATAGCACCATGTATTTGAAATTAATTGCAAAAGTAGGGTTGGCTAATGAGGCGGCCCTTATCTTTTCTCAGCAGTGCAAGCACAAGTATTTTTCTGCTGGCTCAATATTTTTTAAACGCCCAAAGTGCTATTAACTAAGTTGAAATCTGATTAAAATATGAACGCTAAAATACTCACAACAGCTAATGCAGCTACACAAAAAAAAAGAAAAAAAAAAGCTAAGGAAATTTTTATCTCTTTTCTTATCATTAGGCATGTGTTTTGAAAAATAATAATTAAATAAATTGTTCCCTACAGATTCTCCCAGTTGTTTTGCTTCCCATTAGCATCTTTGAAAACAGTTTGTTAAGACAATAGTTATTCTTTATTATGGAACTATGGGGATGGTGCCCTTCTACCTGCCTCGGTTTAAAAAGAAATTTGTAGGAAATGTTAAAAGCTTAAGGATTGTTAGAAAAATGACAGCATGCCTTAGGAAAAAAATGTGGGGAAAAAAAGTACAGAAAAAATGATCAGCCATTCAAGAGAATTAATGGATATCCACAAGGGCTTTGCTAATAACACGGGTTAATTACCGCTGCAACGCACCAGGCTCAGTAAATAAAAGAGCACAACCATAAACACATTAAAATGAGCAACCGTCACTAAAAGAGGGGCAAGCCCCAGTAAATGAAAAGCTGTCAGACGGGCATTTCAGCACAAACCCTTTATACTTCCTGCAGGATTAAAAAACTTGCCAGCAGTCTATCAAAACCAAAAAAGCAAAGACCTACGTCCGGAAACAGAGAAGGAAGACTGGACCAAGGCCTGCCTGCTGCCCAAGGGGGAAACCCAGGCAGAATCTGTTCACTCACCCACACCTGGGGGCTGGCTTCACAACACAGAGCTGCGTGCCACGTTACACACCGGATACGTGTACCGAGGCCTGGAGACTTCTGACTTTAATATTAAACTTTGGCCTTTATTTCTTAACAACAACTTTAAATAGCTATTTAATACGACAAATGCATGAGGTTAAAGATCTCCACAGCCTGGAGAAACCGTGGAGTGGAATCGAGTGCTGCTTCCCACTTCACAAAGAAGTGTTCTTCAGTCCACCCTTTTCCTCCCTTTACAAATGAAAGACACTTCTAAAATAAATTCCTCAGGAATTAGAAGCTACACCAAAATATTTTAAAGAAGAGTGAAACTGACATAAACTCTTATGTTGAGCATATAATCACCTCATGCGCGCGCACACACACATATATATATTTACACGCTGATGCATGTGAGCATACACACACACTCATATTCATCCGTACAGAAACATAACACAGACTTACACGCTAACTCCACAGACCGTTCCCACATTGCAACATGAGAATGGTTAGCAAAATAAAAAAATGTGCATACCGACCATCACTGCACTAAAGTGTTCACATGATGTGACGCCTGTGTTCACTTTTTAAACATTACAGCCATTCTACACAATCTTTATTTTTTGTTATCGGTGTATTTTATCTGTTGCACTGTAAGACAAAAATCTACACATGCTGTAACAGCTGAATTTGTTTCACACTTAAACGCTGTTGCACATTTTTAAACGGAGAAAGTAGGGGAACTGCTGAGGGTTCAAATTAATGAAACACAGAGAGCCACAAAGGGCAAACGTACATAGTGCACAGAAGCTTTCTGGAGTTACTAATCTCCTCAGTTTTCTATGTTTGGCATTCAGAGATCATATTTAAATTTACTAAACTAGTCCCGTTCCTCCCCCCCCCGCCCCCCGCCTTTTTTGGAGCGTTTCAATTGCCTTTCCTTCTTCCAACAGCTGTGACAACTGTTAAAACAGTCAGTAAAATTAAGTCCGCTCTATAATCCTTTAGTCAACGTTACATTTTAATCAGAGGTTGAAGGAGATTTCATGTTATGAACGCACTGATTCATTTAGAATGATTAAACTGACACATATGTCAAAATGAGCAGATATATTTATTGCATCTGTTAACTTATTAACTATTAGTAATTATTAGTGTTATTGTTATTGCTGAAAAAGCAAAAAGCCAAGGTTGCAGCTGGCTTTAAGTTATTGCATTCTTCAACATGCTCTGCCTTAAAATCAAAGCATACCCAGTGATGGTCAGACAGATGTCTGTGCACTCCCAAAATGTTCGGACAATTTTTAGCTCGAATCCTCTCTGCCCTCATCCATAACGTAAGAACTGCAGAAACTACTATATTTATTTTGTATGTCCGTATGCTTGTATGTGCACACACATGTGACAACATATAGTCAAAACACAATTATTATGAATATTAATAACGTGTAAAAACTATAGGGCTTATTAATAGAGACAGAGAAGCAGATATGTTTTCCCAGCGTTAGTTATTTCTCTGTGTCCACTCAACCACACATGCCTCAGACCCTACGCTCAGTCAGTATATTGGGAGTGTTTTAAGATGACTTTTAATTGAGCCGAAGAAGAAGAAAAAAATTAGTCCGACTCTTGCACCAGAGCCAAAAAGACATGTGCCCCGATTTCATTTAAATGCATCTACTCTAAGAGGCTTATCTAAACTAATCATTCAAATTAGCTGTAAGAAGGTAAATTCAAAAAAGCTCCGGGAGGGGGGGAGGAACATCCATACAAAAAAAACCAAAACACCCACTTATTGTCTTTTTATGTATTTTATAGACAGCATGTCACTGTTAGTGAAAGCTGTGAAAACTGCATTCTTACATTTGCGAAGCTATCTCACACTATAGAGCAGCTCACAGCGCACTGACCTATAAACCAGATCCGAGAGAACATCCCACCTCTGTTTATTTTCTTTTATTTATCCTGGACCGTTACAGTGGGCTCCCCTGCCTCCCCTTCCCAAACTGTATTCCTGCGAGCCAGGCTATTTGTTACTTCCCCTATTATTTCACCAATACGTGACCACCGCAATTCACTTTTCATCTCTGGCTTAATTACAAATAGCAATGCAATATGCAGACAGTAAGGACAGCTAGTGGGCATCTACCTATAATACACTGTCACCTCTCGATACAGCCTTTCCGCTGACTGCGTCTAGGGCGATGCTGGCTATTAGCTTGGTGGTTTTTTTTTTTTTCCTTCGGTGTTGCTGTCACCCTCAGCGTAATGCGAAGGCATAGCTACGTAAGTGGCTCGACATAAAGAAAAATGAATCAGTGACAGCTCCCGTGATATACTAATATTTAATCCCGGCTGTGGGCTGAAATCAAGTTCAGGAGCCGCCCGTCCGCCCCAGACCGCCTGGTTTTGTTTGGGCGCCACGCTCGTCGCCGGAGCCACTCCGCCAGGTAGCTCCGGAGTGCCGGCCAAGAACTGCGGCTCGTTATTAAAAAAAAAAAAAAAAAAAAAAAAAAAAGTATTTCGCTGCCTTTTTGTAGGGGGGAAAGCGAGAGCGGAGGGCCACGCCGCGCGGCCCCGACCCCTGCAAAAGTACGCAGCAGCCCGCCGGCGGCTCGCGCTGCCCGTCCGGCGCGGCGCCCCCCGGCAGGGCGGCCGTTACCTCAGGGCAGCGCGCGCGGCGGCCGGCCGCTCCCAACCGTCACCCGCGCCCTGCGCGGGCTCCCGCCCGCCGCCGCCGCCGCCGCCGCCGCCGCCTCCTCGCAGCCGGAGCCGGCGGGGGAGCCCGTCGCACCTGTCAGCCTGCGAGCGCCGGGGCGGGCAGCGGGGCCGGCCGCTCGCACCCGGACAGCGCCGCGCCGCTCCCCGCCGCCCGCCGCCTCCCGCCCGCCCCCGGCGCGCAGCCGCCGCGCAGTGCCCCGAGCCGCGCCGCGCCGCGCCGGGCCGGGCCGGGCCCGACGCGCCCGCGACGGCCGACGCCCGCGGCCCCGGCACAGCGTTACCTGCAGCGGCGTCTAGGCGCCTGTCATGTTTTGGGGCAGGCGGCGGCGGTGGGGTGGGGGCGGGGAGCGGTACCTACTCTTCCTCGTAGTGCAGGGAGAGCGGCTCCGGCAGGCAAAGTTCTACCGAATCCATGTGCGCCCGGCGACCATTCTTCGTGCGCCCCCGCGGTAAATCAAAGTTTCCGTGGCCGAGCGCCGCGCACTTGGCACGAGTGCTCCCCGGCTGAGGCGGCGGCGGCAGGCGCGGCCAGTTGGGACCAAAAGCTCGCCCGCGCGCCTAATCAAGGACTTAAAGCCCCGCTCGGAGCTCATGAATATGAAGTAGGGCTTTACATATGCAGTCCCCCCGGCCCGGGGGGACGGCGGATTGGTGGGGCGGCGGCCAATCAGGCGCCAGGGGCGCCGGGGCGGCCCGGCGCGCGGGCCGCGCGGCAGGTAGAGGGGTGTGGCCGGGGGAGCGGCCTGAGGCGGCGGCGGCGGCGGCGGCTGGGGCAGAGCCCGCAGACATGTCCGCGCCGCCGGCCGCCGGCCCGCCGGGGGCTCCCTTCTCCTCCCCTCCCTCCGTCCCTCCCTCCTCCCGGCCGCGGGGAGGCCGGCTCCAACTTCCAGCGCGGTCGGGCAGGTACCTCGGCAGGCTCCCGCTTAAGGTGGCGAAGGATCGCGCGTCAAGGTAGAGGAGGAAGTTCGCGCGCTGCCCGACGTTGCCGGTTGTGGCGGTTGGGGGCCGGGGCCGGCCGGGCTCGGCTCTCGGCGTGCTCTCCCGGCCGCCGCTTCCCCGACCTTCGGGACTGCTCGGCGCCGGGGGAAAAAAAAATAAATAATACTAATAACACCAAGTGCAGCCTGCCGAAGCTTCTGGGTAACTCAACTTTTCATTGTCATCCGAGTTGCTGGGGGGGGGGGGGGGGGGGAGCGGCGGGCGGGCGGGCCGGTATTTTGTTATGTGTATATATAAATACATATAGATAGGTTATATAAGTACATTGAAATGTATATAAATATATAATTGTCTCTTTTAAAATTAAAAGCCTCGTTTTGTACTTACTAAAAAAGGACGTTCCTAACAAAACTAGCTCTCACATCCATTCCTTAAGAGCCCGCGTGCAACTGGGAGCGTGTACAGGTACAGGTGCCCATATACAGGTTAGCTACCTCTCAACATGGGTATATTTAAGGTGTATGCCCCATGCGAACGTTTAGATGTATATCTTTAGGTATAGTAAAGAGAAAGAAAAGCTCCAGAACTGATCAATCTCTTCTGTAACTGTGGGGGGGATTATAGAGGACTCTAACTGAGCCTGCCTCATTTTAACAAGATAAGGGCTGCACTGTAGTAGGTCTGCATTGGCAAATCGGGGAGCGTGCACGGACCTCCACAGCGTTTGGGGATTTGGGTTTTTGTACAGTAAATTTTACCGAACTAAAAGGGAAGTAAACACAGAGCCCTGCATGTATGCCTGCCTAAACATCACCAAGCCCAATTCCAGCGAACCACTGCTTAGAGCCAGCTCAGAGTTGCTCATCTCTGTCGAATGAAAGGTCCCTGATTAAACACGTTCCCAGAAAACGACCGTACTCAAAGTTCAGAGACACTGTTTGCACTGAAACACATGCACAAGACCCTGTTTTGAGAGGATCGGTAATGAATTGGGGGTGCATTTTTTTTTTTCTCTCAAAAGCTAATATTTTTACTTAATATTACAACTAAGACACCATACTTATTTTCCAGGTTCAAAGTATTTCTGCCCCTACCAGTGAAAACAGATGCAGGCTATTTCTGGCAAGAAAAAAAAAAAAAAAAGAAACAAACTGGAAAGACCATGATTTTTTAATAACTCTGCTCAACTTGTACAAAATCTTTTGTGACTGAAGCCCTAACATGATGCAAATGGCAATCTTTTAGATCAAAACAAGTCAGTGCGCACTCTCAGAATGCATTAATACCATTCACAAATGGGAATGCAAATGCCCTCTCCAAATCTTTTTCACAGCATTTTACCAAATAAATACAGCAGCAGAACCCAACTCCAAAATATATATGTTCAATAGACATGTTTGTATATGTCTACAACAGAGAGGTTCCAGTGTTATGTATTTAACCTTACCTGAAGACTGGGCCTGCTTCCTACAAAGCCGGTATAAATACATGCAAGTTTAGGAATCTGAACTCACACGCAGCAAAACTACACCTCTGACTACTGTATAAAAGCAGGTTGTAAAAGCCTAATTACCAGTAGCATTATGTTGTCTATATTGTTAAATGTGAACTCTGTAATTAAGACGTAAATTCGCTTGTGAGCAGTGAATTAAAAACCTCTGAAATGTAGAGTAAAATCCAGGCACTCTGTAAAAACATCAGAGACAAAAAAAATCAGTTTTTATCAAATTTTAAAATGAGAGGCATTTAATCATGTTACAGTATTAGAACACCCCCTTGAAGTACCAATTTGATAAATGTGGATTTTGGAATCAGATCAGAGCTTGAACACCATGTCTTTATGTATAGGAATCTGTATTACCGTATGAACCCAAAATACAGTTCCTACAAACTGTTCTACATGTGCACGTTGGCAAAGGCTGAAAACAGAAATACGTTATTTGTACTGTGTGTGTCTCTGAGTGTTCGATTATAAATCTATCCCAAAATTTGCTATTTTTCAATATTTTTATGCTAAAATTCCTTCAAATCATTTCACGTGTATGTGTTTTCTTATTTAAAAATCACCCACAGAAAGAATCCTTATACAGGAGTAATTTGATAAGGTCGCTTTTCTGTATTAAGTTCCCTGAATACACCCTCCTTAAAATATGACAGCTAATCCATTCTGAAACTTACCAAAGCACAGGTTAGCTTGATTTCTACTTTTGTTCATTATCTCCTAAGATTATATATTTATATTCAGGTGCTGACACATGATGGTCTCTTTCCTTCTGTCACGGTCTGTCTTCCTGCAAACCCTCCTTTTCATGTTCACATAGTTTCCGCTACCTTGTGGGCTTGTCGTCCTCTGCACCCCCAAATAATACATTTTTCCTCTCCCCCTATGAACCATCAGCTGCCTTCCTATCAACCGCCTTTCACCCAAGCAAGCAGCTCTCTTCCCTGCCAGTGCTGCTTCTTGGAGAACCAGAAATACAGTGCTGTACTTTGCATGTTGATAAACAAAGCAGTTGGCTTCTTCCCCCCACCCCGGGGACCGAAAGTGTCACCTCCACCAGACTGGGGCCTGGAATTCCAACTACATTCTTGAACTTGGGTTTCACAGTTACCCATCAGTTTGGGGAAGGGAAAAAAAAGATAAGAAAGAGATTACAGCAGCAAATAAACTGGGGCTAAGTATAGCTTCATTTTCTCAAGCTTTTCTGTAGAAATAAATAAGTATAGTAACAGGGGAAAGAAAAAAAGCAAAACAGGTATCAGTTTGCTGAATTTTATCAGGATAAAGAATAAGAACACACATGCAAACACACATCTGCGCTAACTTATCAAAACGTACAGTGCAAAATCTTACCACAAGGAGTCTATAACAAAGCAGTGGTAATGGAATCAGAGAGGGGAAGGAAAAAATTGTCACGAGTGCCTGTACCACTCAAGGGGCGTTACTGAGCAGCACCTACATTTCCATACCTCTCTGCGCAAATAATTTTTCCCATGTGCTGAACAGGACATCTTTAAGCATCCTCGCATGTAAATACTGTAGGCATTTCAAGGCATCCAAACAGCCAGATTCTTAAAACACAACTACCTCAAGGCAATTCAAGAAGTAAGATTCAGCGGCACTTCACAGAAGCCACACAGTGCATTGTGTCAAATGTGTATGTACCAAAAGGAGCAACAAGCTCAAGCCATCTGGGAAGGAATGAGAACATGAGTGAGTCTATTAGCTGCTGAGAATTTGTTTGAAAACAAGTATACTGTTACTTTAGATGGAAGTTTGCCACACACCACAGCACCTCCAGCAAAGTCTTGCTGGAAAATATCATATTGTTAGAAGTTTGAAATAAATATCTAAGTATCATCAAATATGTGATTTTCTCTTTATTCACAGTCACTAATTAAAGAAACACAAGTCAGATGTGCTATACCACAGTGAGATCAATATTAGAACAATATTGTCACTGCCTACTGGTCTTTTGTCTTTTGTGCTTCCCACTGGAAAGCACTTGGTGCATCCCTGGATATATCACTAATGAGTTAAAAAAAACGAATGCTACGAAAGTTCCAAATTCTGCTCACCTGTTTGTACATAGCTGGACAAACTGTAGCAGGTTATTACTTTAAAGCCATCTGCTGCTTCAATCTGTATTTAGCATTAATTACTCCTTGTTTTGATCTTCGGGAAAAAAGCTCACATAACACAATCTCCGAATGCTCCTTAGAACTTTTCCACAGTGCATTCACAAATACACAGAGCAAGGCTTTTAGCTTTTGTTGCTACACTCAGTTCCAGCATATAAAAAATGTCTCTGTGAAATAACAGCAATTGCCTTACCATGTTACCGAACTACATTCAATTCATCTGGTCTCAAATAAATACTCCATATTTTCTCCTCGTTTTATTTTCAAGGGCACAGGCTTGGGTATTTAAATGACTGCCTTCACCAGTACGGAATAGAAACCATTCACATGGCTATAAATGAAAATTATTCTCTTGACGAAACACCTTTTCCAAAGCCTCTGACAAAAAGAAAGAAAAAAAAAAAAAAAAAAAAAAAAAGGAGCCGCACGCACATTGCCTGTCACCCACCAAAAAAGGTCTACTCCCTGCAGATAATTCAGGCACACACTTCAATATGGATATCTCACTATTACCCCAAGCTCTTTTTTTAGCGTAAGTTTCTTCAGAGAAGCTGAAGTGCATTACTGTCTCAGACAGCCAAGGATATGACTGAGGGAATTCAGTTGCTCTGTTTAATTAATACAGGATTATTTCACTTTCATTTTGTGAAGCTAATAATATGACTGGTGGAATGTCAGTAAAAATTAAATCATAAACTAGTGCAGTACCAAAGGGAAAACTTACTTTAGTTATGGAGTATTCCCAGCAGAAATCTTGAAAATCTTATACATATTTACACTGATAAAATACCACATGTACTTCATGGGATACTGCACGCTTTCTACAATCCTTGTGGCATGTATTTACAGAGCAAGAGTTAACATTTTGAGATTATACATTAATAAATGAGTTGCAGTTATATTGTTTCTTGAATGTTAAGCACCACATACTAAACGCAGGAACACGTTCAAGGTCAATGTCCTATTTTAGACCTTTTCAGCCGCTGTGATATTATGATAATCACACTTAAAATATTCCTATAGAAAGAGTAAATTAGCCCTTTCACTAGAAGGATTATTATGATAAACAACAAATCTGAAAGAGAACAAATTCAGATCTTTTTTTTTTCTTCTTTTCCCCCCAATGCAATGAATTGCTGTCCCTTAACTGTGATGGCTTTTCTATCCAGGAATTTAAAAAAAAAAAAAATCCATGTTATTTTGCACTTATGTTACCTTTTGGTTTTTTTGGAGGCCTCACCTATGTAAAAATACCTTCCTTAAAAAGCGCTTGTGCTTTCTGTTAGAACTAAAACATTCCAGTTGACATCCTATTCGATCACCTGTACTGCAGTGAAATGTAATATCCCACCAAACCAGAAGGGAGAGAAGAAAACTTAGCATCAGCAGCTATTCCTAGGCAAGATTAGGGGGTTAGCTCCATCTAATTGAGGGATGAGATGTGTTCCTCAATGGGTCTCTTCCCACTCCCCCACCAGCCCTTCTACCTGACTGCAAGCTCAAAGTGCTAAAAATAGAAGAAGATGGAGCGTAAATATTTCCCCAGTGAAAACGCCAATAATCTTTACTGTGAGCTGACATGAACTGCTTGTTACACTGCCCTAGGACATCGTGGCTTGAAGCGAGAGTGCGCACACACACACGCACAGAGCCACCAACCATCCTCAAAGCTCCTGTAATGTGTATTTGTGCACGTGCGTGTCGCAGAGGCTCCTACGACATCTGACTTGGAGCCAGTACACCTGCAGTACAACATGCATTCTCTCCAGCATGCCTTCCCCCCTTCCCTGACTGTCCCAGCCCATCTTCCATCACTCTTCTTCCTTTTTCTCCGCCTGCTCCCCCTCCACTCCCCTTGCTCTAGCATTTTTATTATTAATGTTATTGCTATTATTACTGTCCAAGCATAAGCTGATCCACAGGGGAGCCTGTGTAATTTAACCCCTCAAGCACTAAATTCCTTCACATGTGCCAAAGACACAGGTTTGTTGTTGCCTCCAGCAATATCCCAGGAAGACAAGTGATGGCGGTGTCATATCATCACACAGCGACTTAATCTATTGCGACACCCAGGGAACGGGTAACTGAAGAGATTTACAGAACATGCTCTCTGACTGAATACAAAATGTTATCCCCTTCACCAACAAACTCAAGTCACATGAAACAAAGTGAAACAAATTTTACCCTCCTATGGCTCATGGTTTCCATGACTCTGCTTTATCCAATCCTATCACTGCATTAGTTGTCCCACTGTACATCTTCTAGCTATGCAACACTGTTTTCAACATTTTTGTTCTCCCTCTTTTGTTTTTCTCATGCCCTCTGATTAACAAAACAGCCAGATCGTGTTGAACTGCCAAGTAACATAGCCTCAGAAATCTTTTATCCATACAGTAGATGACTGGAACCATCACTTACATCAGGGTTATCTCTACATGCTGTCTTTATGTTGTCTGACATCTAATGCATGCTTTTTAAAACAATAGATCAAAGAGGTTGCACTTTTTAAAGGTGCAAGGAACACTAAATTATAAACACTCACAGTTTAGCTACAATAAATACCGACAAGCAGGAAAGCATCTATTTTAAGTACTGAAAACCAAAAACTGATCAAGCATGGACTTTCCGCATGGGTATCCTACTTTTGTTATCCATAACTATTAGGGAATAATTCAGTGTAATATAGAAGTATATAACTGTTCTCTCCAAGATCAAGGTGAGATGCTCTATCTTCTAACATCTCACTGACATGGGAAGCAAAAATTTGGTGCAGAATTTATACTGGAGACAAATGAGACTAATGAAATGTCCTCAGCTCAGGATAACCTGGCTATGCTGGTCAATCAGAGCTTTCACCATGGGAAATTAACAGCTCTGAAACAGTCAGAAGAAACCAGTAACAAAGGTTGAGTTCATGTGCTCAAGAGTAAACAAATCCTCCCTCCCCACAAGGTACTAACTACCCACAACTCATATCCGGACACCTCAGGTCTAAAGCAGGTAGGGACTCCCATACTGAGGGCCACTGAAATCTGCCCCTATGGTAACATCTAATTTTTCTTTCTGTATATATACGTTCTTTTAAATGCATATATCGGCTGACCGACTAAGCCCTTAATATTTCAAACTTTATATATATGCATATTCAGACTCCAAGTCAAATATTTCTTGGACACACAAGTATATAAACCAAGTACTGGAAGGTGTTAAGAACATCTTGTTCTTTTCCCCAATCGCTAATATGAAAAGACTTAAAATAAAGGTTTTCACGAATATACAGCTCCCAGATGGGTAACTGTACAGTTCCAGCAATTCCAAGGAAATGTGGAATTCACCACCAATTGCTCTTTTCCCAGGTCCTACAGCTCCATCCACCTGAACATCAAAGATCTGATGGTCTTAAAGGAAGCCTTTAGAGAACATATCAGGGTGCACCGAGATGCTGTTCATCACTCCTATATTCATTTCCCACTCAGTGGGTGGGTGGAAGGCCTAGAATACCAGTCAAGAATCTGTCAGTATACACCAATACAAGTGTAACAACCCTGCTATCTCCAGTAGGCTTGTACAATAACATTTAACGGGATCATATTAACGTCTTTAACACAACATATAAGAATCACATGTTAACAAAAAAAAAGCCTGTTTGTTGTGGTTATTACACTGAAATTTTCTTTTCTGACTGTATTAGTAAATATGATTAAATGAGACAATATAATAGTAACGACATCCTTCTGCAGCTAAAGGCTTCTATTATCACCTGTGTTTCTATCCTATAGCAGCTTCACTCCTATTGACCAGACAGTTAGCCCCATTCAATTATTCAATCTCAAATCAATAGATTTAGCTCTGTGTGTAACGGTTAAGGTGTAAACACTATGCATATGCTGTTCCAGCTTAATTCACATGCTTGGAAATTTGGATTTATATTCTATCTTAAGAAACATGCAAAGCTAAGATTTTCATATTAGTTTTTTTTTCTCCCACCAGTTCTGCCTCCATTTCAGGTGTTACGTTTCCAGAAATTTAGCTTAACTTGCCCATGACAGAAATTTCTGTCTTTCACAGATAAAAAAGGAAAAGCAAGAATTGTAATTACTTGATTCAAGTGTGCTGAATAAAGCAGTAAAATAGCAGTAGGACTTTTAAGCAGATCCAGTCAATATTTTCCTGCTAAAGCACTCACTCAAGGTATGAATTGATCCAGAAAGTCCAGCCTTTAGACTTACTGCATGTCTGACACTTGTATCACAAAACATTTGGTTCAATTACTACAGATGCACGTGTGTGCGCCTATACCTATACAAACACACATGGAAATCTATGATATTATAGGCTTTTGGTCCTCTACATATATTTACACACAAAAATACGCAGTAAAAAAGCAAGCTGAACCAACACATGTACACAGAAGTGAACAGCTCCATCTTTCACTCTAGTTACAAGCAACTTTATTAATTTTGTCCCTCCAAAGTCCCTGCCTTAAGGAGCTTCCAGGTGAGCTGATTTGAAAGCACGCCAAGTTACAGTGTGTTACATGCCTTACTACTTCTCACCTGAGAGCCAGGTTTTACAGCCCTTTCTCAGACAAATTCATGGTAACTTGAGTAGCGCTCCCCCCAATAAAGCATTGTAAGAACAGATTCCTAATACCTACTTCCTGAGAACACATCCATTTTTGTTCCCCTAGAAAACAGATCTAATACTAAAACTGATTAGTATTTACTGACCAGATAACCCAGAATAATACAGTTATAACTTATCTGAACACGAGTTCAAACAATACTGCCCAATGGATCACTGCGTTCCAGAGGAACACACTTGCTGTTACCTGCCTTGAACCCGCCCGGGACTATGTTCAAAACAGCTGAAGTTCATAAGCATGAGGATGATGGCAGGGAGCTGTTATAGTAAGAAAATCTAAAGCAATTTCTGTGTGCAACCATTACAATGTGGCTGTTAAGAGACAGGGAAGAATTTCTGTAATACTGTCAGGGAAACAATAGGCTTTAAAAATTTGGAAAAGCTTTTAGAAATAAAATCTCGAAAGGAGAAGTTGCAACTCAGTCTTCCTACTGACCTGTTTACTCCAACTTCAGATTATCTGTTCCTGAGGCATTAACATAAACTGCTCCAGTCTTATTAAAGATCATATCTCTATTCTTTAGCACTGTTTGCATTTGGTACACATATTTTCAGAATGCTAACAGTCTTTATTCAGAACGAATTTGGCAGCAAAACCAGAATCAGTTCTCTTTTAATGTTACTTTTCTAAATAAATTCTCTAAACCTGATTGAGTTAGATCCTTGAGTCATGCTTTGGTAGATGCAACTCAGAGTTTCTGAATAAAGTGAAGCACTTAAGCAAATCAGACTTTTATTCTTCATCCACTGAGAAGCCCGAGATTTAAGATGAAAGAGCTGGGCTGCCTTTCTCTTTCCTTATCCTGCAAGGTCCCTTCATTTTCCCTGTTTTCCCAATAGATTTACTTGTAAATCTAGCGACAGCCACATTTGAAGTCCTGAGGTCTCACTACTGACCTCAGTTTTGTTAGCCCTTCCCTGCAGAAGAACTACCCCTTGGATCACTGACTTGCTATTATTCTATGGTTAATAGACCTGACCTGTGCAATATTTTTTTATCTGGCTACAGTCCTATCTCTAAATTCTCTATTTTGAATGAATACCGATTTTGTGACATGAAGTCTGCTATATAATGAAATGCAAACAATGAAAAGGCTAAATCAGTTTACAAAAAATCTATTTGTCAAACAGTGTGGAGATGCTCCCAATTTAGTCTGGGCAGTGCATGCAGCTCTTGATAAGGGAGTTAAAACCGAGCCGTTCCGCTGCATAAAAATAAAAGCATCTGCAAGACAGATATATTTTCTTTTGGAAAATCTTCCCTATAACCTGTAGCTAATTATAAAAAAAAAAAAAAAAAAAAAAAAACAACAAAAAAAAAACACACCTCCTTGGATTCTGCAGGAATTTTCCAACAGCCAGGAGCACTGTTAGAGTAGGTAACAGCAAACGCCTCCCCAGCGCAGTCCCCTTATGTCACATTTGCATTTCTATTCAGCTACATTGCCTGACAATGAAGCAAATGGGTCTGCCTTATCTGTACAATTCTGGACAACAGAGATTTCTAAGCCATACAAAGGAACGAGCTTAACATTCAGCACTCAACACCTCCCGGTCCCCCCCCCCGCCCCAAGCCCTGTGGGGAATGCAGTCACACAAACACCTGTCCACACCAAAACCTGAAACCCTCACACGGTATCCGAAAAGGAACCGGTTAAAATAATAAAAATAAAATAAATTTAAAAGCTACCGAGAATTTTAAGGAGCTTGCCAGCCTCGAGGAAGAAAATAGTCCCAACCCTCAAGGTTTTCAGGCTTTGTTTGGACTGTAACAGAGAAGTAAAGGAGCGTCCCTGGAATGTAAAAGTGGATAATATCTAGTCAACCATTTGTGACTCCCGCTGTCCCTTTTAGGCCGGTATTTAATACAGCAGATGAAATCTAGAGATCCTTTTATCAGGGAAATTTCATATCACCCTAGTTTTCATTAGAAAACCTTTAGCAGCTAGTCTGGCTAACTCATGCCATTTCATTGCAGTATGAGGAAATTTCCAGCTAATTCCTTCAAAATTAATATCATCTCATTTAAAAGTTAGAAATTACACAAAAAAAAAAGAAACCTGCACAAGCTGAAACCTCCAGATCAAACTTGTGTTATGACAGGACTTAAGCCAGTTATAATACAGGCTAGGGCTTTAAACAGCAAGAAAAAAAATTACAGTGACACAGTTCGATAGACACTTTGGCTTTAGTCTGGCTTTCCGATATATATATACACTCACACACACACACACATATATACACGTTGTTTCTGTCTTCGTGGCCATCTCCCTCGCTCTCAAATGCTCAGGATAACGAAATAGGTGTGCACACAATCTGTAGTTGAAGAAACTTCATTGTGGAGCGGGTTATCCACATGTTTATTTGCATATACAGAAGTAATCTGGGGTAGCAAGCATGGAGAGGGGGGTGGGAGGGTATCTGTCTTTTTGTCCTACTTACTATATCCTAAAGCACAATATACATTTTACATAGCATACTGAATTTTACATTGCTAGTTTATACTTTAATCGTCCTGAACTTCCAGGTAAGGTTATTCTTTGCTGTTGAACAAATGCTGAATTTCTCCCCAGAGGTGGTTGCAATGAGTAGTGATTCTCTATCTTTTTCTCACTCACACAGTTTTGAAGATTTACAGGCATGAATATCATCACGTTAACATAAAATGATATTATTATTGCCAAAAAACAAGGCAGTTAAGCACAGAGACAGTGAGGAACGCAGAACACTTACTTGGATTCAAAGGAAACGCGAAGATCCTTAAAGCAGCCCCTTGTTTTTAATTTTACTAGTACTGATGCTGCAAAAGCTGCTGTCTGTTGTTGCCTTTACATGCCTTTGCATGAGTTGGATCAAGAGGTTAGGGTACATTCTGCCTCTTCAAGTGCTAGTGAGAGAACAGCCAACTTTTATTATCCTTACCATTGAAAATGGCTTTATTGCTGAGGAGGTATGAAACTACCAATTGTCCTGGTATCACACCTCCTAAAGCACTGCAGATCCCTCAAATGCTGTCAAGGTGACAGATCACTTTCACCATCAACTGTGCGGGCACATGAGCGAACCTCATACAAGGTGCGTGCATCAGGTGCGGTGCAGAGCAAAATTTAGTCCTTAAACTTGCTATGATAAAAATAAAACGTAGAAAAAATTGCTACTATCCTGTCAATATTTAAAACATTTTTCTAGACTGTACCGTTATAAATATTACGAGGTATCACATACTACTGCACTGCTGGAACTACGTGTGTCTTTTGATTTATTAAAAAAAACAACTAGTGCAGATGGAAGAGAGATACCCTAGCTGAATAGTTAAGAAGAAAAGTAACAAAGGAAAACATTTTCCAGAGATGGTCCAAGGTCTGTTTGAATCTCAAGGCAGGTCATTTAATAGGCTTAAGTAGTTACCCAAACAAAAATAACCCCTTACCCTCTGCCTGGTTGTTGTAAACATGCGAGGACAGAAGTTGCAGGCTACACTTTGCTGACTGCATACATAGTTTATGCCTGTGTATTGCATCTTGAAGATACCTATCATGGTGGTTTCTACAAGCCTGCCCCTTCTGGAGTAGAGTAAGCAACACAGCTCACCCAAAAGGATTAGATGAGAAATTCAACTAATTAATGAGCCCTGCAGGCAAAACATCATTTCTTCTGCTCTTTGGGGCCTTTACAAGGTCAGCTTTTTTTTTCCTCCAGCATCAGGTCAGACTCACTCGTCTGTCAACAGCTTTATCAAAATATGCTTCTCTAACATTACCTTGTTCCTCCATGGGCAACAGTTTAGAATTATGAACACAGTATTTCTCATTTAAGAAAATATTATGGAACGCAGCTCCGTTCCCCCATCCCGCTCTGCTGTCTTTCTGATGATTGCTTTTCTGAGAGCGTCACATGGCACAATTTTCTTCCATCTGCCAGGGAAGTTTCCCAAAAAGTATACCAACCTCAAGAAATGAAGAATCTGAATAGGAGACATGTTCGGATAGAATTCAGTAAAATTATCAGCTCACCTCATCTGTTTCTCTAGCAATATGTGCACTGTTACTATCCAATGGCCTCTTTGGTAATAAACTTGTCCCACCTCCCATCTGCTCTTCTTGCTGGCCTCCTGCCACTTCAGCCTCAGTCCTTTCCTGTCTTCAAGATGTCATTCAACTTCACTTGCTCCCCTACCCATTTGTTTCTCTTTCCAAGTGAGATCAAGCATACATCTTTCTATGTCTCTCGCTCCAGCCTTTAGCTTCTGCTCCATCTTTTTAGTAAGTGTCTATGTTTCTGCTCCATTTATCATAGTTGGCAGTATGCACTATGCAGGTGTCAAGGAAACCAAGAGAGAGTTCACTATTCATGATATTGCCTTTTCAGCCTTCTTGTGGCTTGCCATTGAGTGTCAGCTCCTTAACACTAAGCTATATGTTGAGAAGAATGTGTATCAGTTAAAGACAAATTACTTTAAGCCAATACAAGGGCACATAAAGAAACAAGGTTGCTTTAAAGCTAGGGTTTTTCAGCCACACTCTGATCTCTTTCTGGGTTATTCTTCCTTTTATTGCTCATTACCTGAGTTTTTATGTCATCTCTACAGCATTTCTCCTTACTGGCTAAAAATAAGCGTACAAACCATTGCAGGATGCTGGACATAACATGCGCACAGGCCTCCATAAACATGAATGCCTAATGCTTGACTTTAGTAAGTGCTTCCTTTTCACATCAATATGGACTTGTGTTTCACCAAATGTAATCCAGCTCAGAAAAAAGAATTGTCTTGGACTCAACAGGACAGAAGTCAAAACTAAATCAGGAACATCTAGCGGTCTTTCTGCAAAGACTGAGAGCAAAACTCCATCCATCCCCTTCACTGTCCAGAACAGGGAAGAGGCACAGCCTGAGGCTGAGCACAGGAGACCTGTGTGCGTCTCTATCAGTCAAGACCCATTGTTTTTAAGGACAACACTCAATTCCACAAACATACAATGAACGGCAAGCCACATTCATACCCTGGAAAACTGGTTTAATTCACTGTCCCACCCGAGAGAAACTTCCCCATATGTACAATACTTCAACACAATACAGGCAATTAAAAGCAACTTCAGCATTAAATGCTCAAGTCCAATTGCAGCTATTGCTTTAGAATTGGAGACAGAAGGAGCTTGGGGGTGTGTTTTGTTTTCTTTTTTGAAAATACTTTTTATTCTGGCATTTCAAGTACAATGAAATGTCACTTCACCATAAACTGCAGAGTACTAGGAATAACTTCACTATCATAAGAAGCTAGCTTAGCAAAGACAGAGAGATAACTTGAAGAAAATTCACAAAATGCACATATGACAAAGGTTTTCAGGCCAGACAGCTCTTTAGACAAATGCAGTTTAGAGATATGATGAAACAAAGGGGAGAACTGACCGTTGAGCTAACTATGGGTTGTAGTACATTCTGGATCACTTAATGTTTTTTGTTGCACTAGTGCTTTTTGAAATATATTATGTAGTTTGAATTGTTTTTGCATAAAGCCAAGTACAAAAGTTTCCATACAAAGTTTTTTTTACTCATGATATACAGTCAAGCTTGATAATCACTACAGTCCCATTTAAGCTCAAACTTGACAAACTACTACATTGGAATTGCACACATCCAACATCAACCAAATTCACTACTTTTTATTCCATGTGGCAAAGGACTAAGGACAGGCATCCCTTACAATCCTTCATTTCTAACACTTCTGTCCGGGCCATCTTCCCATTTTTACCCATCATTAGTGTGACAACAATAATAAAGGTAGAATTTTTCTTACAGTAAAACAGTCAAAGTCTCCAGTTTCTGGCCCAGATAAGCATCATCTAATGCACAAACTTTTTTCCTTACCAATATTATGCATTCTTTAAAACAAGCCTGCAAAATGGTTCTATGAGTGGCAGAGCCCCATTTGACAACTTTTCACATCTTCTTTCACATGATTTCTGTGGAAGTGAGAAGGACTATTGAAGTAAATACAAACATAAAACTAAAACGAAGGGCCTAACTTAAAAGTTTGGTTTATCGCCTCTCAAAATTTCTCAGGGAAGTAAAGTTTCGTATTTCCCCAACACAGTAAATACTATGTTGCAATTTGAAATTCAAATCTGAACATTTAGACAAATCATTTGCTGGAATTTCCTTCTTTTGCTAAAAGGCAATAAAATACATTCTAGATCTCTGATCAACTATATCCCTTTGTGTTATTCGGAGACCACTACACAAAGTCCTCAGTTAACGAAAATAGTAGAATATACAATTGCTTTAAATACTGTAACTTATTTTTTGTCTCTGTTACACCACCTGAAAAAGAAACCCCACGCCTACAGAAGGTCAACAGCATGGAGTGGGTCAAGGTTACAGCTGAAAAGGCAGAAAAAGGACAGGATAACTACACAATGGGAACAGCTAACACAACTTGGCGGGCAACACACGTGGCATGTTATAAGCAATGGCAGATTACAATGATATAATGAAGGGATGCCTCTCATACCCTGAAAGACAAGGACAGCACAAGACAATGACCCATCCAATTATCTCTACTCTTATTTTACCTCATCCTTCAGTCAACTATCTCAAGTACAGGAAGCACCCTCCTAAATCAATCCTATGTTCATTCCATTTATCCCTTTACAGGTAGGCTCATTTTATTCTGGTCCACTCGGCATCTGGCATGACTGAGAAGAACAAATTAATGTGAGCATAGAAGTCTAGCAGACTCTGTCTGTAAGGAGCTACCATGTATTTTCCTTGTCGTATCCCCTCCCTTTACCAAAGTGCCATTCACCAGCCTCTGCGGTTGTGCCATCGTGTGCAATGGGGCAAATCCACACCCTGTTGACCACCACTCCATAGTTGTTTGCGTTGTCTCTCTGGTTCGACAAGTCTGTGCTGATGGCACCTGTTAAAGCTGCTTCAACTAAGCTGTTCTGCATTTGTCTGGCTGGATTTGGACTTCCCGGATCCCTGACTGAATACAAAGTGATTTGAAAAAACGGTGTTTGGCAACAAGCACAGTGGGGAGTACACTGTGTGTTGGTATACAAGAGCACAATGTGTTCTTCATAACATCACTGAGGGAGCATGCTGCTAGAATCTCTCTGCTGTCGAGATCAAAATGGTCTCCTTTGTTGTCAGCTGTTTAATAGCAGCTGTTTAATGTAATTCCAAATGATCTGCTTGAATGAAGTTGTCATTCTTGCAGTTCACTTTAATGTAGTAAAAAAAAAAAACAACCACAGATTGGGCATGTTATTTTTCTATTGTTTTTCTGAAAAGTTGCACTGCCTTATATTTCTGCTAGCCTATCAAAATAATAGAAGTCTGATTGCTCAAAATAAAACATGAATTTGAGAAAAAAAAGAGGCAAAGGATCAAATATTTATTTCAAAACACTTTTGGACACTTGAGAACAGTTTGATTAAAAATATCTTTGCTACTAAAAAATCAAACAAAGAAAGAAAAAGTGAACTTGTCAGCAAACGTGAGCAAAAATAATATCTATTTCTATAGGTATTTCAAGACATTTTCCCCAATGGGGGTTAGAATTTATTTTATTGCATTTCATAAAGGAAAAAAAATTGTAGCAGAATGTTGATACAGTGAGAAAACATATGTACTCTTCTTGATGAAGCAGTTTAGCTTAAAGAAATATGCCTTTATAACGTGCATGGGTTTTGTTAAGATCTGTTTGATACCGAGAGTGATAATAAGGACCATAATCTGTAAAAATATTTGCAGTTCTCAGATGAACAATAGAGGGCACTAATGCTTCTAATCTGGCAAACGCATCACGCACCAGACAGACAAAATAGCAGTGGTACTTGTAGCACGCAAACCACATCATCTATGCTAAATACATAGATAGTAGAGAGAGGATTTCTGTCTCAGAAAAGTTCTCTTTGCCCTTTAAACTTCATTTTTTTTGTCTGCAGAAAGTCGGATGTGATAATAACACGCTAATGCTTGCAGCCTTTCAAAGTGTTATTTTCTTTTGTTCATTGAACAAAGCAGACGCAACTTTTCCTCATACAAATCCCTCTTCTGTGTACTTTCTCACCACATTCTCCTCTGTTTACCTATAGCTCTGTACAGTAGTTCAAGGTAAAGCAATTCCACTGATAAATGCAAAAGCCAAAGGATGGTTAACATGTGCGTTACCTATGTTCCCAGCGAGCTAATGTAGAATTATTGGCTACAAACATCAGCAACTGAGAGATACTGGGGTACCACCTGAAAGCTCTAAGTTAGAAGGGCTTATCGGGGGATCTTACACCACTAAAGCATTTTAAGCAGTTTCACTTAGCCCAGAAAAAATACAGCTATTGAAAGTGGTACTTTCAATAACAGGCAGATGCAGAGCAAGTATTTTAGAAAGGTTCTGCACCTTGAACTAGCTTTTCTCTATAAGCATTAAAAACACCCGTTTAGAAAACAATTCAGCCTTTTTCCCAGAATAAATCTCAAGAAGATAAAAACTTTGTTAGAACTGCTAGTAGCTGAACAGTCTACCTTTTTTAAATGCTTACCAGTCTCTCTCATTGCCATTCAAAGAAAGAGATTTTTTTCTCAGCCTTGGAGATTGAAACTTTGGCAAGAGAGACTTAAATATCAAACACCAACTAACAGATTGTTGCTAACATTGTGAAAAACTGGTAAATGCACTTTAATTAATTCAGAATAACTGTTATCTGGAGAAACATATCAAATACTAATATTCTGGTGTGGTAATTTCAGCATATATTTTAAATGAAAAATGAAATATATGTCCCTAAACGCACCGCAGACAGCAAAGTCTTCATGAATTGTATGGCTTCATTTCCAACTCCTCAATTTCAGAAGCAATGCATCAGCTTTTCAAATATACCAAACTCTAGCAGCTCTTAGGGTATTAGCAACTTGTCAAACAATACAGCTTCAAGGCTATGTTAATAGCCAGGCTGAAATCTGAAAGCTGGACTCAAGTTACTTCCACTACAAAGGCAAGATACACACAATGAGAGAAAATAACTCAAATTTCTGTCTTGAGTCAGTACGAAATATAATGAGTTTCCACTTTCCAATCTGGAACTTTTAAAGACTGTTTGGCTGCTGATCTGAGATAGTCAATGGAAGTACTAGACATTCTTTATTTGACTATACTGAAAAGGTCAAAAGCCTACATACTATTTATCTAACCCTCATTGGAGTTTTCTGATGTCAAAAGATTATTCCGTAACTTCAAAGGGGTTTGTATTGCCTTTTTTTTTTGTTTGTTTGGGTTTTTTCCTTTGTTTTTCCTTTTTTAAATATGATCTTAACACAAGCGTTTTACCTTTTGTATCTTCATTTTTTGTGCCATTCAAGAGACTGGCCTTTGCATATTTCTCCATTTCTTTCAAGCAGTCATAAGAGACATTGCAAACTAACAGGTAAAATACAAATCGTGCTATGAGGGATTATCATTCCAATTCAGCATATTATATTAAGTGCTATCACACCAATAACACTCAATTGTGTCTTATTGACTATCTTGAGAGACAAGTAACAGACAGACACAAATAGTATCTGTGATGCTACCCAACACAAAAGGAAGCATATTCTGGCCATGGAGACAGACAAATTCTTGCTTATTCCTATGCTAAAAGTGTAAACAGGAGACAGAGCCATGGATGCTAAGACATTTTGTATGCAATAAAACTGCAGTGGGCCAACAGGCATAGAAATACACAGACAGATAATACCTATGTAGAGTACCTGAAAAAGAAGAAGCATTTAAAAACAGGATAAAGACAGGAACCTTTGATCGGCTATGTTTTAAAAAATTGCTTTGAGCAACTCATTGCTGTTTTGTCATAGAAGTGCCATACAAATGTTAAACCCACAGGCAAAAAAAGAAAAAAATATTGCATAAAAATTCAAGTTTCTATCACTTGTCCATGCATAATAAATTTTCTTTGCCTAGCCCTCAGCAGCTCAGCAATGACCGCTACCCCTAATATCACCCTGTATGTCACACTTGGCTGTTTTGCAGTCATTGCTTGGAGCCCTTACCTAGCTCAGAAACTATGCTGGTTTTAGTGTTCCTCTTTCCCCTCTAAGTCATAAGTATTCTTAAAAAGTAAGTTTATCACAAAACTGCTGCATACATAAAACTGTAGATTCCAAATATTTTGAAAGACACATGGTATGACTTGTGTCTGCTACTTGACTCCATCTCTATGTTTTCCCCAAAGTGTTGTCCACCATTTCAAAATACTGATTGCCCTGTCTGTCTTCTCAGTTACTGTCTCAACATTATTTTCCTGTCATTCTCCACATTAGACAACACTGTATGCAAAGTGATCCAGATGCCATCTCAATATAGGTATCAGAATTTAGTGGCTCCTTATCCACGGTTTTTATTTGATGGATACTTATAACTACACTGGGCCAAATTTTATTACTAGTTACATCACTAAATCTGAACTCAAAAGGATTTACTTCAATAGGGTTGGAATGGACTCATACCAGCACAAAACTAATCTAGAGACTAATGAAATAAGAAAGGACCTTTATCAAACAATGATTCCAGCAAGGTCATTTTTATTCGTTTCCCTTTATTATTGACCTGCCTGGAACAATAACCAACATGGCTTGGAAATGCATCAGGAAATATCTAAACCACAGTTGTGCACAACTGCTTAGGCACTAGCGACATCCAGAAGACATCCAAAGTCCGAGAAAACGTGTATATATCACCCACATAATAATTTTTACAGAACTTTCAGACCATCTTTGTGGAACAAATTCAGACACTTAACCTAGTACAGCCAGATACAAAGATTTAGCTACTAAATGTTATTGCAGGAAATACTACAGATGCCATTTCTTGCATTTTCTTCACATTCACCCTTCAGATTTTCTGCAACTAATTATTTTATCTCTGTCCTGTGTCTTTAATAAAAGGGACTACATTAATAACCAATTGGAAATTTGAAATAAAAAAATCCAAGATGATGGAAGCGGAAGTAAACTCAACAAAACATCTCTAGCGTTAAAACTAGGTGAACACTGGACATCTCTTACTCCTTACAGCGTGAGGGGTAGGTATTCATCCTGAGACTGATTCTCACCAAGGATTCTTCCTCCAAAAGAGAAAAGAAGGAACAAAGCGGGTAGATGTTTGCATCGAAAGGTGCGCCATTACCAACGCTTGCATCAGTGCTGGCTGCTCTCTGCACCAGTGAGATTCGCAGCACAGAATAGGCAAGTGCATTTCACATTTCATGAATCCCTAAAGCAATAGTTACTTTTCAAAACAAGAGGCAAGTTAATCAGCAAATTGCAGAGTATATCCTTAGAGCCAAAAGTATTCTCCTACTCACCCTCCCAGTCCTTCATGTCAATAATGCAGAATTATTATTTTAAAAATAATTACGTACTCTGATGCCTAAGCATAAACACAGAAAGGCCACTCCAGCTTCAAAAAATTATGAATATCCTTCCTTTTAAGCAGGAACCTATTTCCTAATGGGTGGACATGACTTTGAAGTGGTTTTTCTTTTTTTCTTTTCCATAAGCAATATACAGAAGTTCAATTATTCATAAGAGGAACTAGTCATGTAAATAAGGTCTGGAAGACTGAGCACCATGTTGCCAAAACACATCTTAAAGCACAAAAGACAATTCTAGCCTGGCCTTTGCTAGGAGGGTGTGATCTCGGGAACCCTGGCCAGAGAAGGCAGGGTTTGTAAATCAGCATTTACACCATGTAGGGAGACCACTTACAGCAAGTTAGAACATACAGTGTGAAGTTTTACAACAGGAGATTTACAACAGCCAGAGTCGATAACACAAAAACAAAACCGCAGAGAACCTATCTATCAAACAGATAGATAGGTGCTGAAAAACAAAGCCTAACTCTCAAAAATCTAGCCTACATGAAACCGATGCTTTGATTCTCCAGAAAGGCTGAGGTTTGATGTGCAACTATATTCAAGGGATTCTCTAATTATTTCGGTATGTCTTCATAAGGAGCATCTCCTGCTCTTTAAAACAGCAATTCTGCCCGCTTCAATCAGAAACGGGGAATGATTTAGTATTTTTGTTGGCTGGTTATTTATAAGAGATCTACTCTAGATTAGTCCTGCATGAGTGGCATCATAAATGGCTCCATTCCCCAGCAGTAGTCTACTTCAGATGGGAACCTGACAACCTCTACTTAGTGTGTCTTTCATAGCACACAATGAAGTGTAAAAACTGCTGTGAAAAAGCCTCTGTTTCAAAACAAACCACCTCAGTAATAAGCACTTAAAAACACTTTTTATTAATATATTTCTTTGTGTACAAAACAAAAGCTTAACGCTACAACAGGCCTTTGACAATGTTTTTGTTTGTTTTATTGGTTTTTTTCTTTCTCTAAATGAACTACTGCAGCAGCTTTTAGGAGGTCCAAAATAAATTACTTGAAATAAAGCGTGAAAGTGAGGCTTATGAAAGGGTTGGTTCTTCCCTCATCACAGCGTAATAATGTGAGGTTTTCAACCAAAAAGCTTAATCAAAATCCAAAGTGGAAATCCTAAATTAGTAAATATTGAATTTAACCACTTTTATATCTCAGGTATTAGCAAATACCTTTGGTCTACAGAGATACAGCCCCTTCTAATCCTTATCTGAATTTGCAATTAAGACTTCAGAGCTACAGATATCTGTACACAGCTCTGTACACAGCTCTGCTCTCTTATTTTTAAATTATTGGACCCAAATCAAATCAGTCTTCAAATACATTGAAAAGTAAATGTCTGATGTCTAATTGAACTAATAGATAACACTCTTTTGAATACTGTTAATGCTTAGTCTGGGCTTCACACAGACAGGAGCAAGGGGAGGGAGAGAGTTGGAAAAAATCTGCACAGAAAACCTTGTCATTATATTATTACCATGCAGCTCCTTGGTATAAAGATAGAGTAAAGCTAATATTTACAAATTATTTGGAAAAAAAAAAATCTAACTGTGTTAGGAGTTAGATTCTTCTTCTCTTTCACTAATTGTCACCTCCAATAGGACATTGTAAGAGCCTGAAAATGAAGCACTTATGAGTTTTCTTTTGCAATCTCTTGTGGGCTTCTCTCAGTTTATCGCAAATGAACAATCGTGTTGGAAGGGGCACCGTCTGTTTAATGTCATTAGTGATTGTTTCATAAAACAAACAGCCGCTCCGCCATTCTGCTGCAGTTAATCTTAAATCTAAACGTGGCGGCACTTGGGGAGAGTCTCAAACATGGTTTATTCTAACCAATGCAGTGCTCTTAATCTATTGCAAGTCAAGGCGCTTATCTCTCTGCTCAGCTCAGAGCAGTGATTTCTTTGTCCAAATATCAAACCAAACCCAGTTAATATCATGCTTCCAGCCTTTTCCCAAAGATTTTTCCTCCTTAAATTGTGGCCAAAGCCTAAGGCATGTTTATTTATTGCTTATACCATTTCATGCTTATTTTTCAATATTAGCAAAGTCAAACTATTTCCCAGTTAGTGCACAAGGGTGTTTCAATGAGCTTAATCAGCCAGGTGAACTGATAACTTGGAGATTTACCTAATTGTGCTGGAAAATCATTCATTCTGGATTAAGCCTATAATGGCACATGTTTATAATTGAGGATTTTCATACAAAGGCCCAATCCAAAGGGGTATTAATCACCCTAAACTTTCATTAATGTTTATGGAAGCAAAGGTTGCCCATCACTTCATGGGATCAAATTTATAGCAGCAGCAGTCATTTAAAAAAACCCATAAAAACTTGACAACCACCAAACCCAGTGCTGAATAAAATTTCACAGTAACTTTTCCCAAGTGCTTCATACCATATTCCTCCTTGAGAAAAATAAGAAGTTTATCCTATATGCTTTTCAATGCTACCACACCCTTAGCTGGTACACGAGGGTGGGCATATCTTGGCAGCTTACATATTTAGGAAAATTACAATGCTTGTTTATAAGAGTATTTGTGAAAACATAGAGAGGAACTGTATGATGTATATGTATACAGTAGATTTTAACTCTCTTCTCACTTCTTTTAAATCTGCTCAAGTCTAGCACAGGTTTCAAAATCCTGAATTTGGAACGAATGCATACTTATGTTCTTGCAAAGTCAGAAGAAAAAAATTTCTTTTGAACTGGTGGTAATCCAAATGAGTGTGTTTAGTAACCTGCACCCCTGATGGCAAATGCTCACACGGTGGGAAGGCGCGGAATAAAAGTTTTTCTGCTCTAGGAAAGCCTGAAGCATTTTTTTTGGCCTTAATAATGCATCAGCCCATAAACTCTGAGGGGAAAAAACCTTGAGAGTAGAAGAATACCCAACATTTGTTCACCAAGAAAAAAAGAATAAAAAAGTCAAGTAAGATTAGTGTTCACCTCTGAAAATTCTTAGGGGCAAACAAAAGTTGTGGCAGGCAAAAACTGGTGGGCAGATATACCAAAAACTTATTGTATAATGCCACAATACTAATGCTTATAGAGTTTATGTTTACATTCCTTGGTTAAACTTAGGAAGCTGGGCTAGAGATACATGTCAATGTGGTGAAAGTATGCAAATTTTTTTCCTCTCCATTTAGAAAATACAAAAGAAAACAAAACCAGTGATACATGTGAGCCTCCACTTTCCTGTGGTCTGTTCCTCAGCACTTGTATCCAACTCCGTTAATAAACATGAATAATTGTCATCATCTTTTCTCTTCTAAAAAAAAAAAAAAAAAAACCCAAAACAAAAAAACCAACCCCAAAACAAAACCAAAACAAACCAGGGGGGTGGGGGCCGGGGGAGGAGAGAGGGAAAAATCAATTCAGCTCAGGTTTTTCCACATCTTCATATCACTTCCCATCTCAACTGGCTGGAGTAGAATTTCAATTAACTGGTAGGAGTCCAAGAGAAGCCCGGCTGCCTGTATTCCTCCCGGTCATGCCCCATAATTGTAGAGGGACCTGCATTTTTCAGCCAATGACACGGCTTACAAAAATAGATACACTGAATTATTTGATAAAGGAACCAAAGCCTGTCACTCCTGTTCAAGTGCCAAACAACATGAGAGTGAGATTGCGTTCAGATCCCAAACTGGGCAGGCCTATTATTCCACAGAACCATCTCAAGTTGGGGGGAAAAAGAAAAAAAAAAAAGAAGGGGAGGAGGGGGAAGGGAAAAAACCAACACCACATGCAAGCCAGTCAGTTTCAAAACCTCCTTTTTTTTTTTTTGGAGGAAAATTAACTGCCATGTTTCCAGCCTGTCACCCCTCCAGAAAGCTCTCCACTGCAAGGCAGAAGTGGTATCTTTATGCATGTCCTACACATCTTTTTTTCAGAGAGAAGAAATGTTGGCAGGTATACGTCCCCTCTTGTGTTCAAAAATAATCTTGATTCCCAAGTAAAATTCTTCTGAAGATCAGTTGTCAAAGCACTGCTAAGAATAAAAAATAACTGCTAATGGCTCTCTGCACCAAAATTTTGGGCAAAGAAGCTTATAAGTCTGTGTGGTTACAAAACCTAATCTCTAATATATTTTACTGGACAATTAACTGATCCTTTAAGAAAAAGTACTTTTATCAAAGAGAAAGAAGCATGTTTATAAATAAGTGGCTGATAGAATATCTTTAGATTATAAGAAACAGTTACATAAATGTTTGTACTTCTATATACTCTTAGTACTAGTCACCAACATTGATTCCAGCATTTTTCTTCTTTTCTTCATTAGATTTATTTCTGAGCACCAGAGGTATTCAAGTCTATAGCAATTCAAACACAAATACTAAATGCTCCATAACATTCAATATTTCCTGATTATACGAGTCATATAATATTACAAACCATATTTTCAAAGAAATGTATTGCAGTGCCTGTCCTATATAGTCCCATAAGTGAACAAGACAAGTGGAGTGAGTACTGCTGTAGTGGTATTTTATGCTTACCGTCCTACAGGTGTGCCCCATACTTTACAGATTTAAAAAAAAAAAGTTACTGTTTAAAGGTGCCTCTCCTAATGCACCAATGTATTAGGTTAATATTTCCTAGTTTAAGCGAGAACTTGTACCCAGTTGTAAAGCTCAACTGTTGAAAGAGCCAGTAAAAATAAAGCCATAATTGTCAAATGCAGACTTTTCACTTTCAGTGGCCAATCCACGTCAGATGAAATATATTCTGGTAAGAAAAAACTCAACCAACAACTCTCTGCAGCTCTTGCAGACCTGCTCTCAAACTCAAAGCTTATTTAGAGTCCGATCAGAAACAAGGTCTATTCCCTTCTTTTTTGATATGTCAAATGCTGTTATACAGACTAACCCCACACACCTGTCAACTGCCTTTCCCAGCACAGACTCTGATTCATCTTCCCCAGCAGGTATAAATGGAGGGCAAGCAGGCCTGCTACTGAAGCTGGTAGCAAAACTTGAGCAGACAACAGCAGGGTGATGCTGTTATTCTCCTCTCTCAGCAACATAAAGACATCCGTCAAGACCTTGTTTAGATGGGAACTACAATAAGGAACCAAAGGACAATTCCCAGCAGAAGCAACAGAAAAAATTCCTTGATCGCCATGAGCTTTAGATTTATTTGTATTTGGATAACAAAACAAATCCTTGCATCCATCCTGGAAAACTTATGCCATGCTCTTCCTTCTCAACAAAAACATCACTATACTGCCAAACACATAACTCAGAGCACTGGAATTAGTAACTCTGCAAATAAAGTAATCTCTGCAGATAATCACCTCCCAGTTTTTCTCATCTTCGTTTTCTCAGTTCTTGCTCTTCCTCCCCTTCGTTTCTTTTCTTACTGTCTTATTCACATATTAATTTGCCCCACTTTGCTCTATTCATTCCTCTCTGTCCTTTTTTCTCTCTCTACCTTTATGGCTTACTCTCTGCCTGACCAATAATTTTAATTAAATCTGAATTACAGAAGCTTAATTTTTAAAACCTTGACCTACTACTCTACTCAGCAACCACCTCCATTTGAAAAGAAACACAACCCCAAACCAAAATGCCACACACAGGCATACACACGTGACCCCACGCATACAAACACACAGGCATTTGTGCTGGTTGGAAGTTCAAAGACCTATGTGCTTTGTTTATTAATAATATGGGTACAAAGCAAAAAGAAAAACTCAGGACTAGAGCCTGAAAGGCCATCCTGATAGACTAATCTGAAGACAATCACCCACACTATTATACTGTTACTTATCAAAAGGCTATTTAAACAATGAGATACAAGCCCTTTAAACAACGTAGACACTTGGACTTTGTAACAGAGGTGGCCATACAGATCAGGCTGGCTTTGATTTCTGAGCACTGTAAATATGGAAAATTTAAGTAAAGTCTACCCCTTTTAATTGGCACTCTGGGCAGTTTACTTAATCAGTTGAACACCTTCAGTGAATGAAATTCCCATAGGAAAGAAGGTTTCATAAGCTGTTCACTAGGAGTCCCAATTATTATTAAAAGAAACGCTGTTAAAAGTATTATAAAAAATGTTCCTCCCTCCTGACTAGTATCTTGTTGCTATAATCTCCCAAAACGGTCTCTGCTTAGTCTTGGTATGTTTTAAACTGTCGAGTCATCAGGCCTGAATGTAATGGGTTTCTGTCCAAACCTGAAGAACTCACCTCATAAACCACAATGCTATGTCTTTTAAATGATTGTTAAAAATATATATATAGGTTGAATCAGAATGAGATCTATCATCTCTTCTTATTTTTACACTGCTATATTTACACTTGCTATGGAGCATGTTCTTTTGTGGCATGTTCTGCCTGTTAGTCCTGAATTAGCCTCCTGTGTCAAGTTTTATATTAAAACATTTTTCAGGTAACAAATTGGTAATTGAGAAAAAAAAACCCACCACTCTAACAACTTTTGCCTGATTTTGCCAAACATCGCAGCATGCTCCGAGGCTTCTCTACCTGACCACTTCAAAAGCCTCAACAGAGTACAAGAAACTGCAGAAAACCAGAACTTTTTTACCCCAATAATAAGGGACAAGAGGAACTTTAATTTCTAGTTTATTAATAAAGATTTAGAGTTTTATTTAGAATGGTCATGGGTCTACAGAAAAACCTGGTGGGGGAGAGTGGGGTCTCACTGTTTGAGAAATAAATACAAACGAGTGTGGCTTGAACAGCAGTAGTGCAATAAACTGAAGACTTCAGAAGAACAAATTTAATTACCTTGAATTTTCAGCAGCCCATAAACACAACAGTCTGGGAGAACAGAGTCGCCCCACGTTGCGAACAGAGTACAAAGGTAAATGCATTGCACAGTAGTTATTACGAACTCAAAGCCAGTTGGCTGAGCAATGCTCGCAGACCATCAGAAACCTTCTGTGGCACCCAAGCTTCTAATAATAATTACCACTGTTGTTACTAGTAACAACATCAATGCAAGCAAGAAGGAGTGGGAAGGAATATCCACAGTTCCATTGCTTTACCGTACACAGTTTTCTCAAGGGCACATTTGTTGTCAACTGCTACCACAGCTGTAGATAAGATCATGGTGGAGGTTTTTCAAATTCATAAATATGAATATAGAAGTCTAAACCTGACTTTTATGCTTATTTTACTTTCATGAGATTCTGCTTTCAAACTGTATAGCTGTAGAGCAGTTTCACAGCAAGCACGCAGACAGAAACAATATGGATTTGTCTGCATACAGTAGTTTCATCTCCAACTTCGTAGTGCAATCTACCAGGGAGTAGCACCGTAACGAAAAAAATCTGCCAGTACTTAGAACCCATAATGCTTTTATATTTTTAATAATGAAGTCTGATGACAAACAAACCACAGCTTCTCTTATATGCTAAATATCTGTGGAAAGCTCTAACTCCACATATACATTCTCAAAGCAGGGGAAAAAAAAAAATCCTTTGGATCTTTTCCATTTCCAGAACGTGGCAGAAACCTCTTACACTGTTTGTAGAAAACAACAAAAACACAGGTTTATGTCAGATAGATGGAAAGTTTGATGATTTCTTACGGGCTGTGTTAACAACCCCATTTGATTCTCTCTTGTATATGTGTAAGAATCAAAGCAGTGCAGCAAACACTGTCAACCCAGATAACTGTCTGGACAAAGGAGGGGGCTTGATGGTTAGTATCCCATTAGTTTGCCATAAGGATTGAATAGACTGAACAAATGTTCTCTGATTTTTCTCCTCCTTTTTCTTGGAAGAGTTGGGAGGAAAGAATTTAAAAAAAAAAAAAAAAAGGAGTTCAGATAATAAATGGTATGTTTAATACCACAAGTAACTTCTTATATCATAGAGCACTTTCATCTGAGAAGTTCAAGGCACCAAAAGCAATAACCAACTTGCAATAGGCCTAATGTATTTTGCATCCCAAATGGGCTCCTGAACCTGGCTAGCTTGCTCTTTAGTTTTAAACACAAATTTAATTTCCGCTAGAGATGCAGTGAATTACACTGGTCTAATTTAAGCAACAGTGAACTTTATTAACCTCATAGGATTACCGAGATTTTCAGTGCTTTATTTTGGGACTGCACACTGGTGCACTGAGTTCCCATAAAGAATTTTCAACAGCAGGAGGCGGTCATCTGCTTCGAAAAATTTTCAGATGTATATACACATTTGTCTATATACTAGTATACATATAAAAGTGTGTATATACACACAGACTTATACATCCATACGGTTGTGTGTGCACACGCAGTCTGCAGGCTGCTTTTCTACAATCGAGCAATCACTAGATCCTAGTGAAGGGACAAATATTGTAAGGACTACATTCTCCTCTCCAGGGCACACTGTAGTAGTATGGTTAACTGCTACTGTGTATCATGGGAGGGATAGAGCCCTGAGAGACTCTGAAGGCCAAAGGTAGTTCATTTTCCTTGACTAACTCAAATACTGAGCCGAGATTGTAAAGTGTATCTTGTGATGCTTTCGCAATGCAAAGTCCTGCCAGTTGGGGATTAGGCAAAAATAACAAACATTATTTTAGCAAGGACCTCAAGGTGGAGTTGGACACAGGTTTCCAAGGGGAAATGTTTCACTCACTAATATCTTCTCTCCTGCTGTAACCTCTTTCCTGCATAGAGAGAAGAAAGCGTAACGATTGCAATAATAAACAATTCCCATATATGATGCATAACTGCTACAACCAATAGTAATTTATTTTTGTAGTTGGGGATGTTTTCTAAATGTTCACATGGGCAATTACTATTTGTTGTTTGTATTACCACTGTGCCTATAACCGCGCTCATAGACCATGACCCACTGTCTTGTAAATGCTGAAGAAGTTCCAAACAAAAGGACAGTTCATGCCACAAGTAGCTTGCACAATGTAATATGGCTGTAAATTTGAGCTGGCATCAACAGCCGTTGAAATAGCCTGACAATGAAACAACTAGGAACACAGAAATTGCCACATGGGCTCAAATCTAGTTTCATCTAGAACTATAAGCAGAACCTGATGCGTCAGCAGAAAATGCAAAAAAACCCTGCACTAGGCAGATCTGGGATAACCCATCCCCCAAGAAAGCGTCCTTGCAATGTCTCCTAGCAATTAGAGCACAAACCTAAAGCACATAATTTCAGATCTCTTTTAGTAGTCTTTTTTTTCGTAGATTATAACAACACAGAATATTCTCATTCATATATATAGCCAGACCTTTTCCTAAAACACATTAAATTCCTTAGCAACTTTCCAGAGCAAAGTCGTCCACTGCCTAATTGCATATCAGGTGAAAAATTATTTACCAGCCACCTTGCCATAGTGTTCCTTTGCTCTTGTATCATGAGATAGAGAGGAAAGCCGTTCCCAAACTGCCTTCTCTATGAAAAATAATGAATGTTAGAGTCTTATCATGTTCTTTTTTATTCATCTCCTCTCAAAGGTAGCAATCCCAGTCTTTTCAATCTCTCCTCATTTGAGAGTTTTCCCATGCATCTGATCATTCTTCTTGGTGCACTCTGAACTCCTGGTAAATCTGTAATGATTGTGAGATGGTGCCACCCATTTGATGAACCAGTACCATTTGCATAATGGCATTACTATATTTTCCATATTATTCTTTATCCTTTCCTCATGTACCTAAACCTGTCTTTTGACTGAAGCTGTGCACTGAGATGTCTTCAAGGAACCGTCAAGTATTGATGGCTGGGTTCTCTCCTGAGTTTATATAGTTATTTTATAGTCCAGTTAGTCAAATAGTAAAATTTTTAGGCAGACAATTAGTAAAATTTTTCCATCCCAGTGGTCATTACTTTGCATTTATCATCAATGAATTTCATGTATCGTTATGCAGCCAGTTAAGTCCTTCAGAAGTTCCTTGCAGACTCTCATCTAAGTTTGACTAAACAATTTTATATCTGCAAATTTTCCCAGAGCTCATTCCTACAGACAAAAAAAAAACAAACAAAAAAACCAGACATGCAACAGCATCCTTACATTATCAACATGGCTTAACTCTTGTCAAGAAATAAAGCCTTACAGAAGTGAGAAGGTACAGGAGAGCTCATGGCAGTTTCTCTTGTGAAACTACCAATTAGATGAGAAAAATTTATTACACAGGAGGGAATTATCTATATACAACGGAACCCTTCATGTAAGCATCTGCCTAAGCCTTCATCAGCTGGAAATCATATTCAGTTACTACAAACGGGAGCTGAATTAAAACTGATTAGAGGTAAATGCTGCCATATTGTGCAAGAGACTACACTCTACTGAAATCAGTGTGCTGGATTTAGGTTCAGTTGGTTTCGTTATTATAACTCAATACACTGGAATTCTTAAAAATAAAAGTAGTCTGAACCTCTCCTAGTGGAGGAGCATTCACATACATGAATTTAATCCCATCTCTCATCACAAACCAGTGCACCACTTGTTCCCCAGCTTATTCCAGTTTCAGTCAAAAAGCTATTGTCTTAACTGATATGTTACAGAACAAGAATAAACTATAGCCAGCAATCCAGGGATCAAGTAGATAGAATGACTTAACCCAAGTCGCACCATCAATGTATGTCACAGACAAGCATCAGACTATGTTACGTTGGTGTCTGAGCTATGAAGCAGTCATGAAACAGCACTACTGAATATTAGTTACATTGTATTCATATAACAGTAATCCCTTATGACTAAAAACCTGAATCAAATAGTTTTAGCCATTTATTTTGAGGTTTTTTTAATGTTTCTTTTCTCAGCTTGCTCTTCTCTGATACATATAATCCCCAAAAATTAACTCTTTGAACAGGCTCACTTAACTTATTTAACAGCATCATCAAAGAGTCTGATTTAAAAAAAAAAAAAAAAAGAAAGAAAAAAGAAAAAAAAAGAGTTTCCTGCTCCTTAGGATGACCAGTTTCTCTGCATTACTCAATCACTATCTCCATAGCTTGGCCTTTGCACCATGGAACTGTTAACTCAGTCTGAAATAAGAACCAGTCTAGACTACAGCCTAATTCCCAACATTTTTCATGAAAAGACCCCAAAATCTTCATTCTTAGTTGTCACAAGAGACAAACAAGTTGCTCTGACCTGGTGCCCCAAAAACCCCTTCTATAAAATCAAATGAAGTTAAGCGCACAAATTCTCCATGCACCAGAGGAGAGCACAATTACATTTGAATATAAAAGTAGAGGGGCTGTCAGATTGAGACAACCTCATATCTTTATTTATAAATACTTTTTAGGACCTTCACTGGGCCTAGAACATTGGATAGATTATTCTGAAACAGGGCATTTTGGGTATAAATATAACTGGAATTATTCTTACTGCTACCAGATCTGCAGACCTCTCAGCATTCATGTATCAATGCTTTACTATCTATAGAAAAAGGAAACCAGAACAATGCTGGTAGATTACACATTAATCTTAACAGGCCTAGTGAGGAATAATTTATACTATCCTGTTGAGTTATGTCTAAAATATCCACCTGCAGCCAGAAAAATTATTTTACACACCTTTGCTACTTAAAGCTGAGGGGAGGGGACAGAATATAGCGTTGCCTTTAGAAGAGGCATATTTGGATACCAAAATGCAGTGACATTTCACATGCTCTGTTTTACAGTGAAAACATTCACATACCCTTAGCGATAACTTTCAATCCTCAACAATAGCTGTGTAAGCATTTAGAAGTAAATTCCTGTTTAGTTTTTAGAAAACAACATTTGCACTTGCTACAAGATGACTTAGTTACTCAGAGCTGTGCCACTTACGAGTAACAGCACGGTTGCCTCATTCTTTGACCATTAAGTATCTTCTCCGTGTGTCTGTGGCTCACTGTACATATTAATACATGAGCTCCATGCTGGTTATCAAACTGCAGACAAAAAATACCTAGCATTGGTCTGGAAAGAAGATGATGATAATTTTAAAGAGCCATGGAGAAATTAACTTTCCAATCAAGATTTCAACTTGTTGACTTACATGAATCAATATATATCATTTCCAATCTTTACGTTACTGTGTGTTAGAAAAGTTAGCACTGAGCTGCAGAATTAGGTCACTTGCATTAGATCTTCTAATTAACCAGTTCTTCCTTTAAAAGAGCACTCGCTTGGCTTTCAAGACTACTCCAGCATTTTGTCAATAGAGTTCAGAATAGGGCTAATGATTATCATTAAAGAAAGCCCAGAGTGATTTTAAGAAATTATCTTTCTGTATTTTGTTCTTTTTTATTCAACTGTGGGATCCTGGACTGAAGTCACTTCAGACAACTGTTCAGGTTTAGAAAATAAAGAGGTCAGGGAGGGAAGCAAGAGGAAAATTTTCCATAAGTGGAAAAGATGAGATACTTCAACATAAAATACTCCCCTCCAATTTACAAGCTGGTGATAGAAAAACAACACATCCCTAGACACATTATTATTTTTTATATATATATATATATATTTTTTTTTTTTTTTTAATAAAGGACTAGTAGTCTTTGGGGGGGAACTGTAAGAACATTAATACATAGGCAAAAAATATTTTCCTTATACTATTCTCTTGCTCTGATTCCTGACCTTTGTAGTTTATTCCACTGTATAGAAATGCTGCCTAAATTCTTTGAATGTCTAGCCCTTGCTGTAACTATACCTGTGCTTTCCTGTGCTTGTGTACTTCATTAGCTCAAACAGCCTTCAGTGCTGTGTTTCATCTGCGCCTTACAGAAGTGTCTTTAGCCAAAATGATGTCTCGTTTGCCAACCTACCTCGATACTTATCTTAAACTCTTGTGCACTTTCTCAGTGAATTTCACCTTTCCAGTTTCTTGAACCCTTCTGACAGGTTTTCAAACCCAATTCTGACTGATTTCAAAGAAACTGAATGTGGCTGTATGCTCTGTACACATTACTGTTTCACATGAGATGCTATTCTTATTCGCAATATCTCTTTTTCATTGCTGCTGTACTTTTTTTTTTTTTTTTAAAAAAAACGTAGGTGAGAAAAATACTAGCCCAAGATACTTCTAAAGAAACCTGCATCGCTCAGGTGTGGACATCACCACAGGAATACTGGAGGTTCTAATAGCTATACTGCCTTTCCTCCACAACATTCACCAGGGCCTGCCTACACCTGGTGGCAGGCAGTGAGGACCCCTGCATGTGCTTGGGTTTTGCCCTGACAGTGCCCAGTCCCAGCCCTGAGGACCACAGGGCAGTTATGAGCTGCAAAGGCAGGGCCTGGATAGGAAGATCCCCAGCAATCTGTGCAATTTCCTGCTGGGAAGCCCTGCTCCAGCATGTATTCCAAGCCCATCCCCCCACAAGACCCTTCCTCCAATCGCCTCACCACCGTATGTTGGTAAACATTTAAAATCCGTCTGTGCTTTTCACACCCTCTTATGGTGTGAAAGGGGGCATTTGGGTCAAATACAAGACCAGCATGTCCAAAAATATATTGCTTCAGCTTACTGCTCTGCTTAGTGTGCTCAGTTTGTGTTCCAGTAGTTGAATTCTCCAGTTAACTACTTTGTTTGCTTTTTTAATAAATCTTTTTGAATTCTGTTATCTCCTCATAGCGCTATCTCGGTTACTGAGAGTTTTTCCTTACATTTATATAAGGCTACTCCTCCTCCCTGCTGCCTTCCTCTTTGATCTCCTCTCAGGAGTTAGGAATTATTGACCGCTCAACGCTGTGTTGATTTTCCTGCTTGCCATTTGAATTAATTATCATCATTATGCAATTCCGCTAGAAACAGTAAAGTTACAGAGGGGGAAGTTTGTCTGGACAGCTAAAGAGTCAAATGGCTCCTTCTCACTTTTACCTACTAGGAACCCTTCAATCAAATTTTGCACCCAATGGAAAGGCAAATTCCACAAAGTTCCAAGGCTGATGATCTAAAATACAATAAGACATTGAGCAAAAGCTTACCTGAAATCAATGGGAAATTCCTGCTGGTTTTAACCCTAACCCTTTTCTGCACTTGGTGACGAATTCGTATATGACTTGGCATTTAGGATATGTTAAAAGAGGAAGTATTGCTTGATTTACTATAAATTAGTAATGGGCAAAAGCAGCCAGCTGGGCTACTCCCATTGATTTCAGTGAGTAGGATTCCTCTAAGATTATCCACTTCCATGTAGGCCCTTTGCTTTTCGTATGACTGAGAACCAAATTTAAAGGAAATTATGTTATCAATATTTTAGTGGATATACTCCATTTTAATGAGATTTGTAAGATACAGTTTTGGCCATAGATTAAAAATAAAACATGTCAGTTTGTTATTCCCATTGCTTTTTTGGCCAGTGTTATTTAAAAATAAAAATCACAATAAAGTATATCTTGAATAATTCATTATTCTGATTTTACATCATTTTAGGTTTTTTTTTTCATACAGACATGGCTGTTTCTGTCAACAAACAGTAGTCCTCAACTACTTTCACCTTGGATTCCTATGGAGAAGTGGATTATAATTTTCAAAATGTGGTTACTGGACAGTGCTCTGAGAGGATTTACAAACAAGTATGCCCAAATTTTACAAAAGGGGCACCTGGAGAAAGTCCTCTGCCAGAATTTAGTAGTTGCATGTTTTAAAATTATGAGGTTCCTTAAACATGTATTTTTAACCCAGTTTTATGTCAACAATTTGAGAGCAGCGGAATACAAGAGCCGCAGCACAGCTTCTAATGTGTACATTGTCACACTGTTTTTAATTTAAAAGCAAAGAGCCACGCTACCCTTTAAGATACAATTAAAATAGCAGATATGATTTGATTTATTAAAAGCTACTAATAAGCAAAGCTGGCCAGCTGGGCTCAATCTACAAGGGGGAGAATGATGGATGAATTGATAGATTCATAGTTCACCTGACAACTAATCCGCACAGCAGCTACGGTGGCGGTTCTGTGGGAAGTGGTGCAATTGGGCACAAATCATCATTATCATCATCATTTGTATGTCTATGGCAGCTTTCAGTCCTCTATCTCACAGATCTTTGCAGACGCTTAATTAAGCCTCATGATATCCCCTCAAGGGAAGTCAATATTAGTTTACCTATAGGTAAACTGAGATACAGCAATGTGCAACTTGCTCAAGGTCATAGAGTGGGCCAGTGGCAAAGCCATGAATAAAACCCTCTAAATTTGACCCCAGCAGCCTGATTTAATCATGAAATGATGCTCCCCTTCTGCTACCAGTTCCACACTGGAAATAGCAGTGGCAGATGCTTTTGGGAAGGAAGCAAAATGCAGCAAAAGCAAGAGGTAACAAAGTAGTACACCCCCCCAACCCAACCATAGAGAACCTATGCTCAAAAAAATAAAATTGAAAAACTCTCTCTAAATGTGGAAGCAGGTCCACTGGCCATCTTTTGTTGAATAAATAAAATAGTTTCCTTTACTGAGGGAGGAATTTCATCATTTTACTTGCTCCCTAAACTACCACTCTCAAGAACTAATTAATGTTAGTGACTAGATAAGTAAACTAAACCATTGTGGTAGCATTTCTCAGATGTTTTACAAGTATGCAGACAGTGAAAAAAAACAGATGGAGAATACTATAATGAATTGAAATGTTCTATTTAAAAACTGTTTGTCAGCTGTAGTTAAGTTGACACTGTCATCATGGCAACAAATCACAACACTTCACATGTGCCTCCACGCTCAAGTTTGCTCCTCAGAGCTGAGCTGTTGGAAATTAGAGGTTCTTGAGCAGCCCAGTGAGTGGAACAACAAACAAGTGATGGCTACCTCAGGTTTCCACTGCACTCAGACTGGAAGGAGAAAGGTCAATGGAGCGCTCGGTTTTATAACAAACTGATGGTTACCTCTACTATGCTGCACCAGATTAAAAAAATAAATAAACCAATCTACATAAGCAAAAACACTCAAAACCATACAAAGCGACTTCGTGGTTTGGGGCACTGATAACGAGCTAATGTTTTTCAGCTCAAGGTCACCGGCTGAAATCAAGTTTACTCTTGATGTAACTCAAAGTCATTACAATCTGCTTTCAAATCCTAGCCTATGCAAAATGCATTTCTGGTCTCTCTGCAGTCCCTAGTGGACAGGAGCCCACAGATAATTAAAAAGCAAACATGATTTCAGCTGGCACTGCTTGGCATCTTTGTTGATATTCTCAGTGGAGGAGTGAGTGGGCATTGACACAGTGGTCCCTGAGCACCCCTGGGACAGCTCGCCCAGTTCAGGAGGTGCCCTGGCCAGGCTCTGCTTCTGGACATGGTCCACCCCTATTACCACTGCCACTTAGAGTTTGTTTTGAGGGCTTTTTCTGCTTTCCGTACATGAACGGGGGAAAAAACCCACATTTTTTGTGTATTTCATATGAAAACACATTTTCATACTCATAATTTATTGCCCGAATCCAAAGCCAGTGAATCTGTACTGAAGGAAAGAGCAAGGCATTTTACAAGATGGCAAACAATCAGACCTTTGAACCCTTTGTCCGATTAAGCTTCAACCCTTGTCGAAGCCCAAATGGGGATCTCGGAATCATCCATTCGTAATTATGATTACGCTACTATACATTGTAGACAGTAATAACATTTGCCAGGACTGAGTTTTCTGTCATCTTCTCACAAGCCTTTTGAAATTAAGTCATGCTGCTAAAACAGCCTGCAATTCTAAACTACTCCAGATTAATTTAAATGGATTTGCATTTACATTTCCTTTACTTGTATTAGTTATGGCTATGCACAGTCAAAAGGAGTAATTAATAAAGAGCAAAAATGCAAAAGCCTGATTTTTCTTTACATCACCAGTAACTGGTTTGAATCTAATAGAATTATTACTTGTGTAAAAGAGTGGAAAATGATAGGCAAGTAAGCCTCAAACACTCTACTTGGTCTTAATTATTCCACTTTTTTAGGAGAGGTGAGAAAAATGTCTGCAGAACTGCCTACTCAATAGAGCATGAATAATGAAAATATCTCTACACAGCTTGCAACCTTCTATAATGATGGTTGTAGAAAAAAAAGTACATTATTAAACATTGTGACAAATGCATAGGGCATTTATATCTCAGTTCTTTATTTTGCTAGATTTATGTATTTAGTTATTTGTGATCAAAATTATTTGCAATACTTCTGGGTGCAGAATTGTTCTTGCTATTGTCTCAGTTTCTACACACGGAAAGATAGAAATTGTCATGAGGGAAAATCAGACACTGGTTTTAGCAGCAAGGACTTGATTTATTATTGCTTCAAACAAGTTTCATGCATTAAAGATCCCTGTACAAAACATGACATGTTCTTTCTTTAAAAACAGCTACACACTTTAGGACAAGTGACATGATCCAAATGGTCTCGGCTGACGTTGATGGCTATTCTAATGCAGCACAGGAATGTCTCCCTGACTCAACGTATTTAACATTTTTTCAAACAGAGAGGAGAAAAATAAGGGAAAAAATACTTAGTTAAATAAAATCTCCATTCTGCAAAAATTCAGTTTTCATCTCACTTCCTATATTGACTGGTATCCCTTAGGCTAAAGAAAGCTTTTCTACATGCATACATACACACAGCCCCCTTTATTCAGATGTGAATTTCAGCATCTGATAATCATCTGTTGAGGGTCACATCTAAAATCCACTGATCTGAAGGGAAAACATTACTTCATCTTCACTTGCCTTTGGATCAGGTATATACAGATGTGTTAATTATAGAAAATAAATTGCTAAGTAACACCACTGAAGCAAAAAGACAAATAGACATTTCTACTGTGAGAAAGAATGGGGGGAAGAAAGAGGAAGACTGACAGATCTGAAAGGGCACAATGGTATCACACAGGGTACTGATAACAGTGTTTTAAGCTGCTGTAACACAATTCATCTTGAGAAAATCCTAAAGTGCTTCAGATAGAACAGGGAAGCACATTTTTAGTTTCTATTATAGCTAAAATATTTTACAGTTAAGCACCCCCAAAAAGGCAATTAATTATCTACAGCTGAAAAAAATAAAGCTAGTTTATTATTTTGCTCCCTTGAAAACATACAAAACCACATGAGCCTGTCATCTTCACCAAGTCTTTTTTATTTTTTTTCCTCCTCTATATGGAAGGCTCTTCTTTCCTTTTAAGACATATTATTGTCCCACTATTACAAGACAGATTTGGTGAAGTTTCTTTTGGTTCCCACCAAAACAACATGGTGGGTGACAACATGATGAAAAGTGTTCTAACATCAGCCCCAGTTTCATCGGCTCTATTTGCACATCAGTATAACACAAAGACAGCAGCAATTAAATTATTCTAGATTTATATGCATGTAAATGGACATAATGACCCTCCATCCCTGAGGTTCCAAGGAGTTACAGACAACTTAAATACTCTTTCTTCCTTCATCATTTGCCAGCCTAACTTCTCTCCTGCTTTCCTCCTACAGCCACTGTCTTGTTATGACCCTCTCATGGCTTCAATTTTTTCTTTCCCACCCAAACATCAAATCTTTCCATGGACACAACAGGTTCCTCTGCTCTGCTTCCATGCAGGCACTCCAGCTACAGAGAAACTGCTCTTTTAAGTCGACCATATTGACATCTTAACATCCATCTCAAAACATGGCAGGCTAGACTGTCAGTGATCACGTAAGACCTGACATCAGTCATACTATCCTGACTTATGTATACCAAACCAAGGAAATGGCCCATTGACCAAAGCAGCTGTTTTCAGCATTAATTGCAGCTCTGGTGCCCAGGTGACCACCATGGCAGGGAGACCAACACCAGCCTCCACACAGTCACCTAGCCTGCAAGGAAACAACGGGCTCTGAAATGTACCTGCTCCCCAGCAAAGAAAGTCCAGTGAATTAAGCAATTATGCCACCAACCCCTCACCATATGTAACAGCAAGTCACAACATACCAGATCATTTTAAACACAGGAGGTTTTTTTTACCTTGATTTTATTCTATCCCTGCACAGACAAACTTTGCTAAGGAACATATCCTAAAGAAGGGCTAATCACAGTACAAAAAGTGAAGGCACCTAAACAGCACCTGCAGTATTATCCCAGTATGTCGCTTTTTTCCACACACACAAAAAATAAAAAGCCAAACTGCTATTTCCCACCTTTAAGTGACCCAATTTGTTTCACAAGACACTGTGATAAAGCTCAGCGGAAGAACTGCTACATACTGACTGCTGCTTAGCATGCTTTCAATGTTATTCTTGATCTCCATGTAGCAATTGCACGTAATTTCCTAAATCTTCCATTTTGCATTACGGCCCATGCCTATTTCTCCCTTGGTTCATCTCTATCTTAAGCTAGGAATGGAAAGAATACTGGTAACAAGAAAAGAGGAGATATCAGAGTAACTTATTTTGTTTTGGCATTCTTCTGAATGGATTCTTAAAGTTTTCCCAACATGTTTTGAGGTGAATGACTGAGTCCACAGATTCACAGCATTTACCTGCGGTTTTAGGAAGAGGAATGAAGACATTGTATGTACAGAAGAGCAGTACCTTTAAGAGTAAGCTTAAACACCCTGTATATAACTCCAGCAGATCTTCTACAGTTAAATGTATTTTCATGCAACAGAACTCTGAGACTACAGGTAGAAGCGTGAAAGCAGCTGAGAGCATAACCAAAACGTACTGCCAGTCTGCAGGAACCTCAGTGTTTCTCACATACAGCTAGTGATATCTTCTTAAGTAAAAAATGTGGGCATCCAAATCCCCTCTGAAGTCACAACAGGTGGGTTTCTTCCGAGTAGATGAGCGTGATGCCACCTAAGTCGCTCATCTCTTTAAAGCTGACAGAGAGAGGCAAGTACTTACAGTGTTGTATTTCTCTCTTCTAAAGTAGCTATCTGAAACAAGGAAGATGTATCGTACCCTAGAAGGCCCCATTTCTCTCCACCAGCTATAAAGAGAGTCGAGGATGGGGAGCTCAGATATAGAAGTTTACACTAGTGATGTCTAAAGTTAGGTGAAATGAATCTTGTTGTAGGAGTTCTTCCAAGGACTTGAAAGAGGAGAGGATTTCACCAAAGGGCTATTTCAAGATAACTGTCATAATCAAAAAAAGGAAATAATTCACTTAGCTATGGCTGGCTTTACATCGGGCTCATTTCTCCTTAGCAAAATTGGTTTAAACATCACATTCAGAGTTATTTCACTATATCTGTTTTCAACAACATAGTAAGTGGGTCAGAAGATGAATATGAGGATTTTTCCCTCTTTGTTCTTGATTTTACAAAAGTGAGTGACTCCAGGGTCCCGTTCACAGTCCCTTAATCTCTCTGCGTTTCCAGTGGTCTCTCCATAAAAGCAAAGGTAACAAATATTTCCATGTTTGACTGGGATTTCACCAATTATGTATTTCTAAAAGGATCTAGATTCCTCGATACAGGCATTATGAATATCACATACTAATATTTTTCTTCTCACTTAATCTTTTCCTTCTGCAGCTCCCTGACATACTTCTAAAAAGGTTCTAGCTGGACAGTGGTTTTGCTTTTTCTACCTTTTTAAAGGAAGGCAAAGGAAAAGGTGATTCCCCAATTTATATTTGTTGTTGAGCCTTATTAAGCTTTAAGAAAACCTCTTTATTAACAACAGTGTGTCCACTTTGTTTGGTAAACCTCACTGTGAACATTAAGTAAAAGGTCTTGCACACAGCTGTCCAGGTGCTATTAGTTATTACATAAAACCACAGAGACTGAACACTAAAAGCAGAGTAAGGCAAAGTGCTTCAATAAAATGCAAAGGGTGGGGTTTTTCTTGAAATGGATTAAACATAACTAAAGATATTCATACAGGTGTGGTTAGACTCTAAGTATGCTGGATTATACTGACATTTATTAATACAATTTAAAGTCTTAAGCTAATAGGCTTGAACTATCTTGGCTTTACACAGGGTGTGTAAGAGATTGACATACCAGCACAATAAATACTCTCAACTTCTCCACTTCTTTTCTTAACATTTCTCTTTGACCACTGTCAGGCTAACATTTGCATCTCGAGAGAAATAAATAAATATATCTCCTACACGGAAAAGGATCCTCCACTTATTTATCTCTTGTTATTCTCTTACTGTTCCTCTGCCCCTGTCATTGTAACGCAAAGACCAAAGAGGCTGTGCAGGTGGATTTCTGCATGCAGCTGAAGTGCTTCGTGCTGCTAACAAGTTGTGATCAAGATTACAGTCAATTCAGTTTAGGCTAGAAGACAAAGACTGGACAGACAAACTGACTGACATGCTCTCTCAAACTTTCTTGCCTATCCTGATGCTCTTCCAGCCCTCTTCTCATTTCTCTGGCAGATAGGTATGAACATGCCGAATGTAAGGTATATGCTTATGAAGGAAGAAGAGCTAGTTATCTGGCACACATGTAAGAAGAAAGAAATTAGTCCAAGACCTGAGAACAGAATGGAGGAAGAGAGGAGTAAAGCTACATGAGGAAGGTTAAAAGAAATAAGAGAAATATCAAAGATAAGGAAAGAGCTCATGTATTAAAAGCAGTAAGACTTCATTACGACGAAGTTACAGGTACACTTCAATAGCTTAGCATTGTTCTGATGGTGTAAGATGAACCTACAACTTTGGCTGGCACATAACCAGCCAAAATAGGTATAGGTTTTTTCTGTATCAGAGTGATGTAGAATAACTGGAGAAACCAGAAAATCTGACACATCAATTTGATGTAGAAAAAAAAAAAAATTACGTTAATATACAGTAATACTATCTGAAAAAATGGCCCAAAGTACAATTCAAGGACCACTTCTTGGATGAGTAGCTGTTTTGTTTCCTGTATATGGCAGGTAATTTTTAACGATGCCTTTTAATGAAGTCCTAGTTTGAGGTATCAACAGAGGTCCAGTGGGCCAGATTTCACTTGTTTGTGCAAAAATCCAAAGTACCCCACTAATATCAAAGCAAACAAACAAACAAAAAGCACCTGCAATTTTAACCAAGAGCCAGGTCTAGTCCTCTGTTCCAAACATGAGTGAAATGGGATTGAAGGTCAACAACAGTGAATTATATTCAGCATTTATGTCAGTATCCAACAGGATTTAAAAGTCTTCTATGTCTTCAGCAGCAACAAACCTGGTTTAGATACATCAGTAGGCATGGATACTTCACCTAATGTCCAGTACTATAGGTGTGAACACTCATGAAAACGAACATCTCTTTATTCACAATGCAAAAGTTTATATAATCATGCCACCGACCTTGGTGGATTCATCTCCCTTCAGGTTTCCACTGAACTCAGATAAATTATTCTGTGGCCAAGAATATTGCATCAGCCTTAGCATAAAGTTTTTATGGTACCTTAGAAACTGAAGTCATGGCAGAACAACATTTAGGCGATTTTTTTTTATGCAATTTTAAAAAAGTGTAATTGAATCTCTGCCTCTCGCTTGCAGACTGTTTACTTGTGAAAATTACAACAACTAACATAGATACAAACTAATACCATGAGAGAACTAAGTTTTAAGATAACCAAGCTTATTTAGGAAAATAAGTTGGAGCACTCCCAGATCCTTAGGAATGAATCTCCTATTCCATGTCTTTATGACATATTTGAAGTATTCAATGCTTGGGAAAAAAAAAAAGATTAAAAATATTGACGTGTTCTGTGAAGATATTAGCCTTTCATTTCCTTTTGGCCAGCTACAAATTGTCAGGCTGTACAAACCCCAGACACTATACCAATCCCCATTGCCTAAATGACATTCATCAAACAATTTCCTAATGAAATGTATTAGAAACCACTTATAAAAAAACATATCTGTCTAATTTCCCAGAACAGACTAGAGGCTTAATTTGGTTCTCAGCTACACTAGAGTAATTCTAGAGTAACTTAATTGATGACATTGAATTACTCAAATTCTCACAGCAGCCTATCTGGAAGGTGAATTTGTTTGTGGGGACGATGGATTACGAGGACTCAAGGTGCAAGATTCAAGACCCAAATATCCATCTGATTTAGAGCTACTGTCTTACTTCCTCAGCACAGTGCTGGGGTTTGGGCAGTGGCCACTGGAACAGATTTTTCCTGTAATTTAATGGTTTTGGGGGTATATGTACAGATATCCAGCTACAAATACAGAGTAGCCATGAAGGTGCTCCAAAGTACAGCAGTGCTGGGATGGAGGACAAGTCAGTCCAAAGAGTCTCAAAAGACTCCTTGGCAGCTGCTCTCCCAGCAGCACAGGAGAACACAGCTTGCAGTCCAGCCCATGTGTTAAATGAGTTCCCAATGCATTGTCGTTGTTATTAGCCGGGGGTAGGTGGAAGGCTTCTAAGCAGACAAGCATTACAATACACTGCTGAATTATGAGACCAATCTCCAATGAAATAACATTTGCAAAAAAACCACAGAGACAGAAAATTCCAAGAAAAATCATCTCTCTTCTTCGTTGTACAGAGAAAACAAAAGCTTCTCTACATCATCACCAGACCAGCAGTGGTCATAGACACATTTGTTTTTTAAGGTATCAGGACATCTTCCTTTTAGGAAAAATGGTTATAGATCAGTTAAAACAAAATAATGAAAGATGTCTATCAATTGGAAAGGATAAACAGATACAGTGTAATTTCTGCTAATCTGTCTGGAAAAGGGAGTGAAAAATAACAACTATATTTAGATTTATATAGGCTTAGACAATCATTTTTTTGAAGCACAATATAGTCCTTGTCTTTGGAGCACAATGGAAAATATTGCAAGTCCCGAGATAAAGGTAGGTTCCACAATAGGGAACTGCTTTTGAATCCAGTCTGTCCTACATTTTATATGCACATTTGGGTCATAAAAATCTCATTTATATATCCTGTTCCTCTATTCTTGGCCACCTCTCTCTTATAACATGACTGTATAAACAAATATACAAAAACTGTTTTTAAGACCTATGCCAGGATGCACTCTATGGGTCTCAAGAGACCCTTTATTGTTCATATCTTGTCCTATAGATTTGGCAGTTAAGGCCTTTGTTGTATTCATATAGGTTTTCAGTTTCAGAAGGTCTGTTAACACATAACTGTGTAACATTTCAAAATCTTTTCTATTTTTAGTGAACCCCCAACCTGCCATACCTTGGTTTTTCCACACCCAGAAGTTCATCAGCTAGATCTTTAACTTTGGAGATGTGCAGAGGGCAAACTAATGTGCAAGAGCAAACTAGGAAGCATAAAAAAATTCTAATAATTTTCCATTAAAAGAGCTGATGACAGCCATGTTATAGAAACTGCTCCTTAGAACAAGGGACAGCATACTGTGGAACAATCGTGGACCAGATTTACTTGCTGGTAATGCTAAAATGGCCAAAATCTGCAACAAATTTTGTCCACATTTGGACTAGAATATAATGATAAATTATTGCATAGACATAAGACGAGAAGCCAATATTATCTCCCAAAAAGCATCAGGTCATCAATAAATAACTTGCATTAGACGAAATACCAGCAAAATAAGCAAGAAAAGCTAGTCTTTTTCAGAATATATTCATTGCTGCAACTAGCACACAGGTTTAGACACAGTATCCTGAGAGGACTTAAGGTCTTCTTCCTAATGTAGATTACAGTCTAATACAGAGATCACCTTGTGGATGCTTTGCTTCTCTTTTAAAGTCGCAGACACCATTTCTCTTCACTTTCACAATCATAAAGCTGGAGCAGCTACAACAAGAGTTCATTTGGAAGCACTTTATTAGGAAACCATGTAGGGTAGTTATCTACTGTTTCATGCAGCGTAACAGCTGGAAATGAGATTTTTCCAGCAGCATGATACCTACCAGCTACCCACAGCCCACCTTGCAGAACTTCTCAGATCATATGGTGAAAATCCCTGGACAGATCAGTGATCCAAGCTGTTTCTATAGCTCCTAGATTTCTTTTCTCTCAGGCACATGCACAAGTGGAGCTCTCATTTGAAACCCCCATTTTCTCTCTGCATTAAGAGTAATAGCTTCTGTTGCACATGTGAATAATAGCTTCCTTTGTACCTGCAGATTATATGTCCACAAACAAAAGTACATCAGGGGGTTGCAATAAAGGTATATATGCAAGCTAATATAAGCAGTCAGAGCTGGAAAAATAAGGGACACAATGAAACACTTTCTGACACAGGTGCATGCCCAGCCAGGAACCCATTAGCACCTTGTCACAAAAGCCCCTAAGCACACAAAAATATGAATTCGGAAGTCATAAAAACCAATAGACATACACAATTAAGTGACCAATGGAAACCTGTCGTCTTCTCTCCCTCTTTAGAACACAGCCAGAAACAACTGGTGGAATGGAAAAGATAATTTGGAAATACCTCAACCTCAATTTTTAATGTTTACTAGCAGGAGAAAAAAAAAAAAAAACGAAGACGACGACACGTAGCAAAGGATAGGAGAGAAGAAAGAGTGGTTTGTGGCAATATCTCCATTAATTTTATGAGACTTATGAAACCTGAAGCCTGGTAGTGACTGCTGATTTAAGCAGGATCTAGGGGCTGAGCATCTCCTGACATTTTCATACAGAGCAAGTTACAAAGCATCTGCCAAAGAACCAACATCTCTACCTTCACAGTCTCCCACATCAGTTGTCCCAGCTTTCCCTAGTTCACTTCACTGCTGCAGCTACAACTACCCTTGTCTGAGTATGTGTTCTGTACCTTGGTTTTCCTACTCCTCCACTTAGTCACTCCTCAACAAATCCTGAGTCTCCCACCTTCAAATCCAAAGCTTCACGATGGCATGAGTACTACTTACACCTTGGCTGTCAAAATCGACGTGTAGCGAGCTTAAAGCTTTACTCTAACTAAAAATATGCTCTGCTGAGCTTTTGGAATCAAACTTCTGTGGTCATAGCTCATAATCTTTGTCCTCAATATCCATTCAAAATCTGTTTAAAGCCTGTTTATCCTTTCTAGGATACTACCAGGAGTCCACCCATGTGTAACTTCATAACAAAAGCCTTTAATTATGAAAAAGAAAAAGGCCCACATGAGAAATCAACACACCCAGTCTTACCAGCACACCTCTCCCCACCCTGTTCATCTTGATTATACATACTTAGGTGGGAAACTGTTCATTATCACCAATTACGGAGCAACGCTGTCCTCACTGCAGAACCCCATCATGTAAGAGATTGCATAAGTACTGTAAAATAAGACAGTCGTTGATGTAAACAGCTTTTGGCAAGTTTGCCCTGGGGAGGACTCTCCTGGTATATGCTGCCCAAGACAACTCTCTGGAACCCCGTTTCTACTCACCGTACAAACAAGGGAAAAACCTCAAGAGAAAACACACGTCTAAAAGTAGACATCAAACATACTTAGAAACGCTTTTTGACGTAGATTTTGAAGTTGGAACATCTCAGTGATTTTCATAGGATCAACAGTTTCTTCCCCTACGTTGTTCATTGCACAGTCACTGTGAAGCACAAAAAGACTTGGAAAACAGATCTGACAGGCACTTGGAAATACCCCTGTTTTCAGGGCTTAAGAGAATTAAGCGCCTGACTCTTCCACTAGCACAAGTCAGAAATAAATGAAAAGAGTCACCTGACATTATGCTGCTGTAAAACACGTATGCAGCTGAGATGTTGTACTTGCTTCAGTGGAATAACCTCAGTAACACGTGCAGATTGACATGCAAATAAACCTCTTGAAATTGTACCAAGAAAGGTGGAGAGAGAAAGACAATCTTGATTAAAATTTTTTGAAGGACACTACTATGAGGTGCTTAGTTATGAACAGCTCAACATAAATTATCATATAACCCATTTCCAATAAGAATGCAATATGAGCTAAATTTTGCACTGATTTATAGCTTATGAAGGCTTCACTGAAAACTCTGCTTGTTTTGCAAGTCCAGGTCAGTGCAAAATTTAGGTTTGTTTTCTTTCATTAAACATGTATGATTGTGCATTAGGGGTGGAAGGTCATAGAAACATCAAGAAAAGGACTTCTTAAAAAAAAGTATCATCCCATGTAAGGAAAAGATTATTCCCCTTTGCAAATTCCTAAGCCTGTGTTCAGTTTGCCCTGAATCAACTGCAATGATGACATCATTTCAAAGATGATTATATAGATTTTGAAAAGATGTATGACAATGAAAGTTATGTCTGAAGCCTTTCTCTTATATTCACAGATGCTTGATTCCTCTTTTCAGATGAAGAGCCCTTATCTGCATCAAGATCCTGTTTAGCTTGGCAGTCTGCAAAGAGCAGGTGGTGGCCTACCTTAGACAGCAATGAAAAAAATGTATTTTTCTCTTCCTTTTCTAACCTGCTTCAGAGACATTGTGAAATTTCCTGCTAAAAATCCCACAGACCGTAGCAGAGTCCATGTGCTGGTCATAGTTGCAGCATATAGCCAGAGAAACAGCAGAGATGTTGATTTATTTGTACTAGTGTAAATGAGATCAGTCAGAGCTCAGAGCTAAGACTGTAATGCAAGACTAGCAGCTTGCAAAATTGATTATTAAAAGGCTATCCCATACAGAACAACAGTCACACATGGGAATTCAGATTTTTGAAGGTATTTGGGTTTTTTCTGTAGGTTTGGGGTTTTTTTAATTCTTATTACACATCATTAATCTGTTCAGACATTATCTCCCTTTAATTTTGCTTGTTGCTTTTAACAGTGTATTTCAAGATATCAGCAAAGTATCTCCCGTCTTTTGTATTAGCTCCACTCACACAACCCTTAGAGCTCAAAGACTTGTGTGATTAATAGCTCTGCCAGCAATTCCTATTTAAAAAATATTCCTATTTTATCTCTTTGTACCCTGTCCCTGATTTTCCTCTACTCTCTGTACAGAATTCCCACTGCCAGCACCTTCATGCAACTCAAAACTTTGCAACTTTTTTTCTCACTATTCCTTTTCCACTTGAAGGAGATCCTGCCGATTTTGTTTGACTGGATAACAACCAAGCAACTTAAAAGCGCAATCCTACAAGTAGCTGAGTGCCCACTATTGCTGTAAGCTGAAAGCAGTAATTCAGCACCTTTGAAAGAGCTCAGCACCTTGCAGGATGGTATCAGTGTGTTTCAGCTTGCTAAACTATGATTTGCCCATGCCCCTCTTTCTCACTTGGAAGTCAGCATCACCTTGTAGTCTTGGATTTCAAGAAACCAAAGGTATTTAAACAAGATTGCACAGGATCAGTCACCGAGCAGGCAATGCAAGTTCCTTATTGTGAGCCTCCCAAGCGAGCACTGGAAGTGCAAGTTATAGTCTCAAAATTATTCTGTCATCCCTGTGACAATTTAATTTTTTTTTTTTTTTTTTTTTTTTTCTTCTCTATCAAGTGCTTCTCGCCTCTGTTTAGGTAGCCATGTCTCCTCAATATCTCATTCAGGTATAGCACGGAAAAGTCTAACAACCCTGGGCTGGCAGCCAAGCTTGCCTGTGACTGACGCTCGCTTAACTGAGCAAAGATTTGCTCTGCTCCAAGCAGGAACCTGACTACACGAGGACCAGCAGTGACAGCGAGGGTACAGGCTTGCATCCTAACAACGCCGCTTCCAGCTTGTGCTCAGGCAAGTGGAACCAGCACTTAAGGTGAATGCTAAAAGGCTTCAATCTTCTGCTTCTTTCCAATTCACCTCCTGTATAAACCCAGGACTTCTTAGTAAGAGCAGCACATTAGGGTAGTTACATCACTAATCCGGGCATAATTTTAAGCTCAATGAAAGGCAATTTAAATGTCGAAGGAGGAGGAAAGCAAAGGGAGGCACAGAAAAGAGGAGATGGAGAGGAATGAATTGCTTGGAATACATTTTTAAAAACGTATTCTTGCCAGTAAATGATAGAAATAAATCAGCAGTATGAAATCACTGGTAGCCGGATTTAAAACAGAGTTTATGACCATTTGCTAAGGAGCCAACATAAAGCATAAGCAAAACTAATAAAAATACAGCTTCCATGAGCAATGATCATGTTAATCTGTTGGAACAAATTCTTTAATTTAAATAAAATTACACTTCTCTAAACATAGACTACAAGCGAATTTAACAAAATCTCTGCCCCAAAGGTTTTACTGTCTAACCAGTCAGTGATTGGGGGGGTAACAGAAACAAAAATGTGTAAGTGAAGTCTGTGCCCAACAGAAATTTGTGGATATTTAAATCTCCTTGCCTCTCTTAAAAAAAAAAACTCATTTTCCCTGGAGAGCAACTGCAGAATTACAGCTTTCATGCAAGCAATTCCATGATTATTAACAATTGCCCTCCCAGTCTCTCTCTCTCTCATTTTTTTTTTTAAACTGAGGATACTTTTTGTTGAATAGAGGTAATTAAAACAGCTAAAATGCTCCGGTGGTACTTCAGTTTGAACCCAGGTGGAAGAGAGAGCTGTAGAAGAGAAGTCAGAGTTGGTCTCATGCATATGATTTCATCAACATTCACACAGTTTTGGAATCTAGTCTTTAATGCTTTTCAGTCTTGAAGAAGTTGCTAACTATGACCCCATTTATCAAACATACTAGCAATGTATTTGTCAAAGAACACCCCCTTTACATACCCAGTGGCCTGATGTTGGATTTGATGTGCAAGAAACAGTGTTCCAAGCTGTGAACAGCAATGAAGTTAGCCTAGCCTGTGGACTGAGATAACCCCTTAAACTTTTCATCTCTTAAAACTTTGGTTTACATTTCAATTAGGTCACAAGCAAAATCCACTTGGTCATGTCAATCTACAGATGACATAGCTTGATCATAAAAATCACCACAGAGTTAAGTACAATTGGTAATCTCAATAGCAGGCAAAGACACTCTAAATTAGAAATGCGTGGGTGGGTTATGCATCTCTACTATCTGTCTCCAGTAATCCATCCGCTAAGTATTTTTTTTAATATGTTATTCTTAAGTGAATATAAAACTGAAAATAAAAATAGCCCAACTAAGGTATACTAAGAAATAAACACTGATGGGAATGGGCAGGAAAAGCAAGGGTGGAAGTGAAGCCTTCTCAAAGAAAGGCCTTACAGTCTACAAACATCTAAGAGATCCTGCAGCCAGATCTCTGCTTCATCTTTCAGGAGACAGAAAACCAAAGACCATCAAGAACTTTAGCACCATTAATACTGAAAGGGCTTTTTTTTTTCCCCTCCTTCCTTTCTCTAGGATTTTTTTTGAAACTGGATCTTCTAATTGAAAGCCAATGGATTAAGCATAACACATCAAACCACTGTTAACACCCAGTCTCCCGCAAGGCTGAATCCTAACAACTCTGTTTTCTGCCTACAGTATGTGCAAGCAAGTGGAACCACCACATGCACTGCATGCTAAAGGCCACAGCCTTTGTCTTCTCCAAGTTCTGTCTATTTCAGAGGCTAACATGCTGCAATTAGTCTAATTAATGTGAAACAATGAGCTGTGTTACCACTTATCAAATTGATTGTTCCCCTATCAAAACAAAACAGGCTGGCTTTTTGATGTAATTTCAAGAGATGATTTGAAATGTCATGTTGCTGCAAGCCAATTACCTTATGACTGGAGTCACGGTCAACAGAATACATAATTAGCACGAGTTTAGGAAGGCTGCTTACTGCTAGTATGCTAATTAACTGTCTTTTGTCATAAAACAAAAAGGTTGTAGCTAGGGTTGTGAAATAGGTCTTTTTTATTTACATTTCTTTGTGCTTATCAATGTGAGGCATGACAATGCAAAAGAATGGAAAATTTTAATTCCACTACTTCAAATTAATACTGAGCCGCAAGGTCAGGCATGGTGTTGGACGACAAGCAATGTTCAACTCTTCCGTGTGCGACACGCGGGCTGCACCCTCTGCCCAGAGCGCAGTGAAATTAAGCACCAAGCGGATCTCACACCAAAGAGCCACCGAGTAGCACCTATGAAACAACTGATGGCACTCGAAGGGTACCAGATACTCCTTTCTTGAAAGGAGGAGAGTACCTGTGGTCGCCCGAGCATGCCGGGTACCATCCCGCCAACCCTAAACTGCTGCACCACACCTCTTCAAAAGCACCCTCCAGAAAAGCCTGAAACAAATGACATTATTACTTCTGCTTCAGCATGGTGCTCAAAGAACGCTTAATGAGGGCGCACGGGATAGCAAACGAACCCTGCTTGTGAGTAAAAAGCTTCATAACTCAGCTGCTGCCACCTTCTCTCTGTCGCCTCATTTGTGTGATAAATTTTGTATTCTTCAGGCATTCGTTAAAGAGCTGATCCTGCATGGTGCTGGGTGCCCTCTATACCTATAGGTTTTGGGGGAAGCTGAGGAGCTCATTACTTTGCAGGATAAAGATCTACCAAAAAGAATCTGAACTTAAAAGGCGGCTGTCAGCAGCTCCCACACTGCCCTCTCTCATCCTGGCTCCGCTCCACGCGCTGCAATGCCGTCACGCGAGGGTAACAGAGGGCAGAAATTAGCTTAGTGAATCATTGCTAATCCCTGCCAATTTAAATTCTGGTTTTCTTTTTCCTGCCTATAATTCAGCACTTTATCTAAGGTTTTGCTTGGCCTGAGCGACTCCCGAGAGCAAGGTCTGGAATCACTGGAAGTTTTAATGATGTTGTTTCACTAACAGCTGCTGACTTACGAATCCTCCTATTTGTCGTAAAAACGATTTTGTTTCTCTGTGCATGCTTGGTTTGAACCACTATAGAGATAATTCTCGTGCTTCTTGATAGCCCTTAAAAGCAAGAGAGATGTATAAATCACTCTAACAGAGAGGAGAAATTAAGTGTTCAAAACCTAGATCAAAAAGTTGTCAAGCTTGCCTTTTCTGAAGACTTCGTTTAAATTCAAACCCAGTCTACTGCAGGTTCACACAAAGAATCGTAAAGTTTCAAGTCCAGAAATGACATAGAGTGGAGCACCTTTAAGATCAGTAGGCATTCTTAAGTTATTTTCCCCGATTCCTCTCTTCCAATTTGAGCTGAACCCAAGGTGTAATAAAATTAGGTATGTGTGCAGAGAGGCTAAATTTTTATCTTAAATGATGAAACCTCTAACGAACAGGAAAACACTAATTTCTTCTGGTGCTGTCATTTACTAGAATCAACATCATCCTTCCTGTCTTTATTCAGCAGAGAAAACAAAGCTAATCCCAATTTCTAAAGAGCTGGCTAATAAAGGAGTCAAGGGATCATTAGTCTAATTAACTCATTCCTGTTTTCAGTTTACATTTCATTATGCTATTACACTCTTTGAAATGTCAATTTTTAAATACCATAGAAAACTGTTTAACAGATAGACATTATGTTCAACAAATCTAGGGACATATAGAACAGTTACGCAATATTAGTAAATTAATAGTACCCAGGTACGCAACTAAACATCTCCCAGCTAAAGCATTATTGTAAACTTCATTTATTGGTACAAAAATCAGGGAAATATTTCAGTGACACTTGGCCCCCTGCTTTATGGTGGTACTTTTGCTACCTGACTATTTTGTAATACTCAGGTAGATGTCCTTGCATGCACTTTTGGTAATCAGACCATTTTATTCTGAACAAAAATAAATCAGGATGCTAAGCTACAACTTCCTGTCAGGTTCTTTTTTTCTTTTCTTCTTTTTATTGAGTGTCTTTCTATAGCTTAATATAATGAGTCACTTACTGTACTTTAAGTTAATTTTTAAATTGCTTTAATGAGTCATTGAGTCATTTACTGTCTCTTAAGTCAATTTTTAAATAAATGCAACTTCTGTTAAATTGGTGGTAACTTCTGTAACCAGCTGTTTGGAAACAATCAACCTGAGTTAACAGTGCAGGCCTGTACTCCTACACTTGTACAGACAAGTACGAGCTCTCTAAAACAACTAAATTCTTGACATAGATGAAATATTATATAATAATATGTGCATGTGCACAAAAGCAAATAGGAGGAGAAAAAGCCTGTAGGCACACGCACAAACGCACATTCGCCTATGCGTACCTCGGAACATCTCACATGCACTGGCTACCTACTTGCTGGGGAGCAAACAGCTTTTTGCTTAGCGTTTAATCCAGTAAATATTAAACGTGTGTAATGCTACACATGACTTGTCCCCGAGCATCTCTTGGAATTTTCACGTTTAAATTAGACGTATATCGCAAACTGCTGGACCACAGCCTGAAGTACAGAGATGTTTTGCCAATATGCTTCTTTGTAGTGAAATGTCTGCAGCAGTTTGGAATACCTGAGCAATTAAGATGGGCACGATGTGCACTGTCTCCTTGATATCCTCTTTTCCAAATGCCCCATGATGAGATGCCCCCTTCACCTGCCTGGGTCTCCTCCAAAGAAGTCTTTTCTCCTACGAATATGCACAGTACATACACCAACTATCATCTCAGTAGTTGACAGAATCAGGCTATACGCACCAGAGTACACCCATAACGCTCTCCCAGTGAAAATGTCAGATGTCGTGATTCCTTTGTACATATTTTAAGGGATGCTAATGATTGCTTGCGCTGACTCCAACTCACAGGCAAAATGAAGACAGACACACTGAAGTGGGAATGAAGCATGACAGCAGCTTGTACATAAATATGATCCAGGTATCAATTGTATCTGCTACAGCATGGGCCCAGTTGAGTCATGCTGGATAACAGATAAAGAGATCCGATCCTTATGTATGTGTGAGTCTTGTCCTGAGCGTCCAAGACTCACCGAACCACTTTTAAAACTTTCTGATGGCATCTGGCCCTTACACTACAGCAAAAAGCTTACTCATTAATTCCTTGGTTATTTTAATTTCTGAGAACTGGAATTTGGTCTTCTGAGTAGCCTGGACCCTGGTGAGACCTCTACAGCATCTCTACAACATCCTCTAATTGTGACAGTGCACTAACCTAAGTTTAGGTCTTCTGTGCTACAGAAATGAAGAAAAGTTTGTTTTGATATCCACCTGTCCGTCTATTGCAGGAAAAGAAGTCCTTGCCGATCCCTCACAAATGGAACATGTGACTAGTTTTCCCACTGGCTGAAGGAGACCACGCAGCTATTCGTGATCAGTGTTTTTGTGTAGCTGTCCTTGCATCTTGGGAGGGAGGAGGGTTCAGCTTTAGGCACCCAAGTTTGAAAAGTTTGACTGAGAATACCAGCTTACATTAGAAATCTTTTACCTGGTGAGACACATGACCACCTCAGGATGAGACTTATATTAAGAGATATTTACTCAAAATCTGAAACTGAGGGGAAATTTGAACAGTGGCAATCATTCACAAGCAACCATATGTTACGGAATCCATGCAATGTGTTTCTGGGGTAACAGTACAGGGACCCAAAATCTGCAGGAAGCAGAGAAGATGATACCATTCTGCTTTTTGTCACCAGAATAATACACTCAAGGAAAATAAGTGCCTTTAAAAAGATGTAAAGAAGGACCACGAGTGCAGCACATAGATTATTTTTAATGGCTTAACAAGGATTAAGCTACATCCATTAATTAATGTATTTTGAGAAGGCTAATGAAAAATAAACATATCTAGCTGTTAAAAACATAATATATATATCTTTAATATCAACTCTGCTTTAGGAGGACTGAATCTGAATATGAACTGTGACTAACAAGGTACCTGGTAATGCTCCCACAATAAGAGGTGAGCATCAGCTCTCATTAATTCACGTTCTTAGTGTTTTTCGGCATCACAGGCTGACCCGACATGATGTAACAGGATGTGGCATGCCAGAATGCATCACAACGTGTTTGGAATCATAAAAGCAAACAAACCCTCAACAACTAAACTTTCCTGCAGCCCCTGGTATGGAGTTCAGCATTCCTGGTCAGACACTCTCAGCTTTATTATCAATGTGTTATACCTTCCATTGGTTGTTCAATGAGTATTTTCTCTCCTCTGTTTTCTAAACCAGCCAAAGCAGGTCAATGCATCTTCATTTAAAAACAAAAGCACAGAATGCTGCTTAAAGCTTTGACTTACTGGGGCCTTTTATTTTCTTTCCATCTGTGTGTTTCTACCTGGTATCACCCAAATCTAGCATTGCCAAGAGAAGACCAAGGCAATTAGGAGATACACGCTGTTATTTTAGCAAATCCCTTAAAAAAATTATTTGGATTTGAAACAAGCCTGAAAGATTAGAGCAAAAGCGAGTACAAAAGCAGGAGCTATGGCACCGTACGCCCCATCTAACAAGGTGTTGAGCACCAAAGCCCAGGGGACTCTTGGTGCTCTCACTGTGAAGATTAGACAAGAGCACTCGCGCAGGACAGCAGGAATATGAAGGGACATGAAGTGAGCAATCCCAGCAGACAGCCTGTTGAAATGTCAGTCAGGCACTCTGCCTCCACCACCTTTCACAGAGCTAAACATCTCTTTATGTCAGAACAAATTGGGCGATCCTCAAATCTTTTTTTCCTCTCCCCTGACTTCAATGCAACGACGAGCGCCGGGAAGGAGAGCAGGAGGGAGCGTGCAGACAGTTCAGTTCGGTTCACATGAAAGCGCCCTGACACGCTACAAGACTGAATACTGATATTGGCAACTCTTACAATCTTATCAGAGAGGCAGGAGCAGCAGTAGCCGGCGTGCTACAGACCTTCCCCCTTTCCAATTACACTGGGCGGCTGTTCCTTTCCCAAGCATCCCGCAATGTCCTTTGAAAATGAACTCCTGGGCTTGATCAAAGGCCACAAAAGCAAACACGTTGTTTCCTTATTTACAAGCATATTTACTTTTGGCATCTTTTTCTTGTTTCTACTCCTACCTTCCCTCATTAGTCCATTAAGGAAGTCTAATTTTAACTGGCGTCTAGCACAGTGCTCAAATGGAGACTGGTGAGTGACCGCAATCTTATTATATATTATTTGGTATCACTTGCAAAATTCTGTACAGAGTGTTTGGTTGGGTTTTTTGACCACAAAAACATACACAGAAGTTATTTTTGCAGCGTAACAACAAGAAAGAAACCTTCCCACACTGACTTCTATTAGAGAGGTCTTAGTCTGATTGTACAGAGATACAAGAATTACTTTGTTTTTTTTTTTTTTATTTGATTCAACACATGAAACATTGCCTTAGAAATGATTGGACAATTTTTTAAAAAAAAAAAAAAAAAAATCAAAGGAAAATAGAAAACTTAACCAAGCCAAAATGAAGAACTCTGAAATCAATGGAAGATCTGCCTCTAGGTTATGAAGGTGCCAAATAATAAAATTTATTCTAAAATAAGTATCTGCCTAAAAAAAACCCAAACAACACTGCCCCCCCCAACACCATAAAAACCCCCAACAAAAAAAATCTGTGGTTTTAAAAAATGCACAGTGAATATTTCATAAGAAAATACAATTAATTGGTCACTATGATGCCTGGCCACCTACTCTTTAGATCACAGGTTTATTGCAAGCATGATCATTTGTACAGAATGATCAATTTCTAAGACTTTATGCTGGATAATATTTTTCTAAAAGTTGCCTTAAGGTTCTAATATTAATTGATTATAGGTAAAGATCAGATGCATTACAATTGCAAGTTTCTGTCTCTGACATTCTTGTAGGTAAATGTCTGTGTGTATGGCACAAACATTACCAGACCATTTACTGCCCATTACCGCCAAGAAAAGAAGCCCACACTAGAATAAACTGTGCAGCATTTCTGGCATTCGTTAAGGGAAGAAAGCTTTGTAAGAAAAAAGAAATACCACTGATTTTTACAGGTGTTTAATAAAGATAAGCTGAAAAAAGGGTTCCTATTTTAAGCTTGGTGATAGCTAAAAATGCATTCAAATATGTTCAAAAGCAATCTGAACTCTCCTAAAAATGGGTGTTTAAAAGTATTCAAGAAAACAGTAAAAATGCAAATAATATTTGTCACATTATTGTAGGATATGGGACAAAAATGCTCATAAATTCAAAGAACCCTGCTGAGGCAAACTGCATTTCATTTAAATATGACATTATTTGGGAGTCATTAAAACAGGAATAATGTTTATCGGTTGTATTGTAAAGGTTACTATGAGAAAAAAGCAAAAGTTTGCCCAAAGTAGAATGAGTGGTACAAGGGATTATGAGCGTAACACCCTTAATTTTAGTTGTTGTAGCTGTGCCATAGGAAATAAAAAGACTTAATGTAATTGATAATTCACTACTGTAGAAATACTACAGTAAAAATAAAGAGGAAGCACCAGTATTTTCAAGAATCTTGCTCCAATATTCTGATGCCTATACGTTACAATGAGACTGATTTAAAAAAAAAAGTGTCAATAGTGACTGCTGACTTTCCACTCAGAAATGCGCTCAATCCTGAGAAAGAAGAAAGTATACAGTGCCTTGTGATTGCTACAAAATGTAGCTCTTGTCCTTCCATTCAAACATCTTTCCTGATTTATTTTTTTTAATATGGAAATATAAACCCACCTAATGGGACCCTTAGGCTAAACAGAAGTGGGCTAATATGTTGGTGTTAATATAAAGGGTGTAACTCTCTCAATTAGAAGCGTCTAACCTTGCTGAGGAGAGACGTTTTCTAGCTATAGCCATGAAGAACCTTCTGCAACTTGAGCTGAAAAGCTTTTGTTTACATAGACTTGCGTAAGTCTGTCTATGCTTACTTCTAAAAACATAGTGAAATAATGCTAAAAGACCCTCAAAGCCCTGGAGCTGCCATTTTGAACCTCAAACTGTCCCCTGCAGTCAATCAGCAGCATTAATTGCTGGTTATTTGTACATGGAAATCAAGATGTAGATGCACACAGAGGCCTTGATTACACAGACATTTAGTCAGTGGCTTGACTATTGTGGTAGTTTTTGGAGATGCAATCAAATTAAGCATCCCATTAAACATCTGATGTAGGTAAATCAGCTCTCAGGTCTTAACATTTGATCCCTCTTGCTTTTCTCCATCTATTAGATTCATTTTTATTTGTAAAAATCAATCATGCACTTGCCTTAGTCTTGCCTTAATTCTGACAGTGAATTTAAACACATCATATACAGCACCTCTATTTTAAATTTCTAGTTTAAATTCAGCTATGAAGACCCATTATGGTTCTGAGTTAAAATAATTCTGCATCATGCCCTGCTAAATGGTGGCTCGCCTGGAACTGGTGCCAGTCACCTGGGCTGTCCATGAACTGGTCTCTCTTCCAGCCCCATGTTGTGTCTGTTCTCTTCTGATACGTGTTGAGCTGCACTCCAAGGGGATGGGGAAAGGGGCTGGGATGTTAGACTGCCTCTTACTAATGAAGCAAAAGTCCCTCAGACACGCACACGTTGCTCCCCGAGTCAGCACTGCTGACACCACCTTTGTCAGCAGCTATGGCCAAGCAGGGCTTTGGGGAGGACCCAGCAAAACATTCACCAGCCAGGCACACTTCTCACCCAGTGCCTTCGTTCAGAGCTCAGCATTACTACTATTCAAAATACGTTTCCACTAAATGTCTTTTTGGGTTTTTTTGGTGGTAGTACAACCTGTACCACTACATTTTCCCACCTCTCAGAAAAAAATGTGGGCCCTTTCCTGAAGCTGTTCTGAATAGAAACCTGAATAACGCTAGCAGGCTTTTCCTGAAGACCTCCACAATTGGCCCAATCTGCATTGCACCACATGGTATGCCGTCTCCTGAAATCTTCACACGGCCTACACCAATCTGTATTCATGTTATTTTCTTTGAGCTTGAAATTGATTTGTGATGTTCTTTCTCTCTGAAGGCTCACAATTTACATAATTTCCTGTTATTCCTGCATCACACACTACTCCATGTTGTGGGCTAAATTCTTTGCCACAGAAGCAGTCAGGTGTGGGCTTAACTTTAAGCACAAGAGGTCCTACGGGACATCTCTGCTACTGCTCACATGCTATACTTAAGCATGTGCTTATTTACTTTGTCGTGCAATAGCCTAATACCTAACGTAGCTTCTTGGAGCGATTAAAAGTGGACACATAATAACTGCAAGCAGAATTGGGCTTACCGTCTCCACAGATTTGTGCTAATATACCAGTGTCTCAAGACATCACTTCATTTTCATAACAAGAAGGAGATTTAATTTCTACGGATTTGTGTAAAAAGCGATTTGGAAACTTTGCAACAATTATATTGCTTCCCATAAATGCCGAATTGGTAAAAACATCATGAGAGGCAAACACAGCACATTCACAATATCATTTTTTTCTATCTTAAGTACCAGCATTATTCAAAGACATTATACCACTAAGTATCCAAATAATTCACTCATTTTAAGGATCGAAAGCATAACATTATTTTGTTAAATTAAGCCCTCTCTTTTCCAAATCCCTCTTTTCCACTTAAACTGAAGCAATAAAGGCATCTCAAAATGCTTCTGCGCATCAGGTTTTTATTTTCAGTTTTCAGGGTTTTTTCTGCTCCAGGTTGGGGTGTGTGCTTGCCTTCTTGCTGAGTACCAAAATGCTTATTTTTGCAATTCCCTGCTTTGGATCATAAAATGAGCCTCAAGTATCATAGTCTCATTCCTACTTCCAGTGCTAGCAGGAAGGAGGAGGTTGGCAAGGGAAAACATGGCTTACCTTTAACTTATTGGCACCACTGTAATACAGTATGTCCAGTCAAAAAGAAAATTTGAGTAACTGAAAATGACTGTTTAAAATGATAGCAAAGATCAAGAGTTCTGGCTGCAGTAGATTGGGGAGGCCAGACAGACTGGTTTTAAGCGCACCCTACTAATTGATGAACATCAGGACTTTGTGGTCATTTAACACTCCCTGTAAATGAAGATTTGATAACAGTTATTGATCCCAGTTTTCCTGGAAGAGGATCCCTAGGCTCAGCAGTGAGCAGTTTTGCTTCTCTCAGTTCATAAGTACAAGAATAGAGCTATTGCTCAAATGCCACACTAACTGCCAAAAATGAAATAAAAGTAAAATTTCAGTGCAGTGTGGAAGCAATACAGGTGTATTTCCGCAGGGTTTTTTTGAGTAGATAGCCCATAGTTAATATAATCTCAGATTTCCTTATGGGAAATACAGAATTGCCACAGCTGACCCCAGCTATCATTTGAAAATATTTTCTTAGTGAATGTCTACTCAAACCATATAAGTATGTGTTACTGGTTTTATTTATTTATTGATCTTCCTTGCGTTACCATGGAACTTGAATACCTCTGAACATTAATGAATTCAGCCTAACAACATACAAGATGGAACTACGAGCACCTCTGCTGCCCAGGCAAGGAGCTGAGGCAAGGAATGGGAAGTGTTGGGTTGTTGCATCACCTGCACTACTGTGTCACAAGAGGAAATAATGAAACTGAACGGGAAACAGCTATTGTCTCTCCCACCTCACATCTTTGTCATTCAAAACTTTCCCCCCATTTTCCTTCTTTCTAGCTTTTTCTCCCTAAACCTATGCTATTGGCTGATCAAATAAAAAGCCGATTTCTAAAACTTTCTGTGATGCTGCCAGAAGCACCTACATCACTGATGATATATTATCACATGATTTAAACAGAGAAAATTAATCCGCCTGCTTTCTTTCCATCTCCCCTTCCCCAAAATCAGAAAAACAATCTCTACTTCTCCTGACCCCCAGTTCAGATTAAGCCTGGACGTCGAAGAAGAGACCTAGGAAGAGGTGTACGTCCCTTCCAGCACAGATTTAAGGAGACACTACACAAGTAGATGAACTGTTGAACTCAGTCCTCTGTCTTAAAAATACATTTCACTGCGATCGTTAATGCACGATTTAAGTACCCAAAAGATGTAACAGAATTCTGAAAAATGAATTAAGGACGTATTGCCATCTCCAGCAAAATAATAAAAGTAGGGAGATTAAGAGGCAAGCATATCTTTTTGAATTGTAAAATAGGTTTATAGGTCTTCTAATAACAACTTTTACTCAAACCTTACATAAATAGGCTTATATGATACAAATATTATGTGGGCTATGTGGAAACTACAAGGTCCCTAATCATGTTTAGGGATTACTTGACAGAACAGAGACATTTCATTCCTATTGGACCTAGGGATTACAGCAAAGAAACATCTAATATTCCATTTTTTAATTTCATGCATTTTTTATTTACCTTTAATGATGCTGTATATATTCATCATCCTGAAATATTAAAACAGTATGAAAAAAGTAATAAATTGGTGGAAAATTTAGGGAATGGGAATGCAACAGCACGCAAATCATACACTATCAAGTGCTTGATACACATTTAAAATTACTGCCTAGTACAGCAAAGCCAAATTCCTGGCAGATTTCTGAAGCGCAAAGTCACAATAAGAAGATCAGCAGAACAGACTGAAATAATAGAATATTCATCCCCCTAATCCATATGCAATTCTTTAGGGCTTTTTTTTAACAATGCATATGAGGTCTGAACTGTATTCAGGATTTAAATAAGTTGTCTCTCTCTCTCTCTCTCTCTCACACACACATTCACTCAGTATTTTTGTTAAAAAAAGTATATACAGTTATCATTTCTGCTCTACTGCACCCACATTGACAAGGTTAGCACATCTCCTCACATCTCAGATGAAACAATAGCATTTTAAACAACAAAAGTGTTAAAAGAAATACATTTATTCATACCATTGAAACCTCCTGCAACAGCTCCGTTGGAAGAACGGGGTCCAGTTTGCCTGGGAAAGGGATTTCTTTTTCCTTAAAAAATTTTTTTTTAACTCTTTCCTACTTCATTCTAAATAATTACCAGTTAATTTAAAGCAATTTCACATTTAGTTATTGGCAATAAAATTTTGAAACCAGTATTAAATCTTTGACATCATGCATTTCTCTGTAGACAGATGTAATTTTAGATCTAGTATTGTATAAAGGGACAGAGACCTAGAGACGAATAAATCATCACTCAAAAGACAGATGCTGATGATAATGATACATGTAGAAAATCTGCGTGAGGATGGGTGATGGGGAGGTATAGTATAAAACTTCCATTGCCGTGCATGAGACTACTGAATTACTTTCAAGTAATGCAAAGCTACAACTAAGTTATAGATGTTCCTCCAAACAGGAATATGAAGAAATTCATACCGTATCATACAGACATACAAAACCTGATCTTGAGATCAAGCGGGTTTTACACAGGTTTAACACTATGATTAGGCTGCAGAATATCAATGCCACAGACAGGTTAGATATAAAATGAATGTACCCAAACATAAGACATTTGCAACAGTAACATATACGTGAACTTGCTAAATAAAGGTACCTATATGTGATAATTATGATGGCCACATGCAGAAAGCAGCTTTGACGACCATCACAACAGTTCTTGTCACAACTCTTGTTAGTGAGGCGAAGGAGCACTAGGACAGGTGATGGTACATGCAAAGCCATCTGGTAAGTGAGAAAGAGCAGCCACATCCTGTCGAAACCTGAATACCCAAATGCAGCTACATGCTATTTGTAGTAACAGGTCTCATGAGAAACAGCCCAGGGTGTAGATTGCTGCCGAGCATTTACCACGACTTTGGGTTTCTACCTGGTGAGGGACATGCTGATCCAACCCCCTTCAAATCATGCTCATGTGTTATTATCCAAACTGTAATATCAGTTGACATTGCTATTCAAATTGCAAGGTTACTGTTTTAATTCAATACAGACTGAACAAGCAATGTAAAGCATATTTAATGAAAGATTTTCTTTTTGGTAAGGAGCCTGCATTTCTTTGGTAAGAACCTGCTGTGATTTATGCAGCTGACACACCAGTACCTGCCCATATTGTGATGCCCATCTACCAACACAGAGTCCAAACTTATGGGTGCTTATTGCTTACAGGTATCTAACTATTTATAGATAGAGGGGGAAAAAAAATCATAACTCTACTAAAATCAGCAGGAACAATCCAGCAACAACAGGGCTGGAATACATCCATCCTTTTTGCATATTTTGCAGACCCATAAGCAAAAGAACAAGCATTCTTAGAAAGGATTTGATCTGTACTAGTGAGAAAGGTGTTAAGTTGTATAGGGAAGTAAAAAATGAACATCAGACTTCTGCTAAAATATATGATGAATAAACAGGGTCTATTAATGCACATTGAACTTTGAAGAGAAAACCTGACAGATGCCCTGCAGAGCTGCATTGGACCAAATCTGAATCTGAAAGGCATAGGTAGCAGCAGCATTGCTACAAACATACCATGGTCTCAAAAGTCAGGGCAATTAAGTAAAAGTACAAAGTATCATTTCATTTTTGGAGGAAAGAAAAGGTTATAGAAGGAAGCAGTGATTTATTAAAGAAGACTAAAGAGTACCCAGTGAAACTTCGGGTACGCCTGAAATACATTAGTGCTACTCTTCCTTCTGCTATCCTGTATTTTACAGGACATAAACACTCATATAGGTGTGTGTTATTTTAGTGAGGACAACAACTGTTTGCGATAGAGAAGGCTAGAAAAGAACAGGAAAGCTTTTGCCCAAACTTCAATACTTTGTTCCAAAGCACAGAGCTGCTAAAGCTTTTCTACAAGTGTTTGTAAATACGGTAAACGCTTTTTAGTGTGCACAAGGAATATTTTGTTTCCTTGTACTCAGAGAAATGGTTCAACCACCTTCTTTAGAAAATTTCTAAGCAAGCAAAGCAAGACATATATTTGGAATATGAAAGTTTAATCCTACTCATTAAAATATGACAAACTTATAATTAATTGAGAATGGAGTCAATAATGAGAACATCCTTCAATGTAATGATGTTGGTATTATCAGCTTGTAATATGGGAATATGTTATAGAAAGTGAAGTATAATGTGGAAAATTACAAGTCAGTTAAAAAAAAAAAAAGAACAGTCTGACAGTTTTTCCTTGGGTCCAATCTTTAAAACACAAATTTTAAATCCTCAAAAGTTACATTTTCCCTGTCATCAAATAAGATAATACATTACATTGTTTTCCTGTGATGAGGAATAATTCAAGGTCTTACATTGCCTGATTAATCTCACAACCAATATTTAGAAAAGGTTTCTCTTTGAGCTAATCAATCTTGACAAAAGCAATCTTCAAACTATGCCACATTCACTGATTTGTAAGATACCCCGAACTTGTGCTTTATTAAATGCAGTTTAAATTAGCAACAGCTCTAAATCCACCTGCTTATGACAACCCCTGAATCTCAGACAATACATGAGGTAGGTAAAAAGAAAACACATGCAGATCAAAATAATTAGGAGAAACTTTTTTTTTTTTTTTTAAAGGCAGATACCATTTTAGTTTTAGGATAGCTCCCAGTTACAACCCTATTGCTCACATTACATTGCATTTTGGGGGTTTAGTTGCTGACGGTATTCAGTTACTTTTTCTTCTGGAATTAACTGTCTTGACCTTCCTGGATAAGGTACGTCCAGCGATTCTTCCAAATAATGCTTATTTCTTATAGATACAAAAGAGGATAGTTTCCAATATACAATTTTACAGCATTGCTAGGCTTTCAGTATCACAACGGTATCACTGGGTTAAAGGACACTACTCCAGAAGCGCAATGTTGTGATAGTACAGCTGTTACCATGAGGACAACTGGTAGGGAAGAACTACAACACTGGCAGGGAACACTGTGGGCAAGCATGTAACTACTACCCCAATCTTCACCTTCACCACCAATTAATGTTGGTAGTTTCCTTTCTTTCTGTGAGTGGTCATGCGTGTGTGAACAGGATTCTCCCATGGCTTGAGAATGTGTTTAAATTTGGTTGCCTGACTCTCAGCACTAAAAGAGATTCCCGAGTTAGGATAGCTGAGTAAGAAGAAGAAAAAATATGGGAGAGGTGTAAGTATAAATTCTCTACTGCAAATATTCCAAAAGGAAATCAGGTTTCCGGCTTATTCTTCCTCCTCAAGTCACACTTAAGCTCTGGATAAATAAGTTTCTGAGCTACTGACTCCCCTGTATTTCCTCATGGTTGCGTGCAACAGAAAAACTGTTTTTCAGCATAGGCAGTATCTATGATCGAATAATATAATATAATACAATACTCCATTAACAAAGACTCACATGTATTAGAAGTTGCTAGCACAAATCTTTTTCAGACCCAAGGAAGGATATCCAAATATTGGGTAACACAGTCTGACTGGGAAGACTATCAGTGAGTTTCTCTATTTGTTTATATAAATGGGCCGATGCTTTTTAAAGCACTTCAGAGCACTTAACTAAAGCAAACAAGCACTTGAACTTTAAATATCTAGCAAGAGAAGCTATTGACAAGTATAACTTTACTAAGTAAATCCTAATATCTCTGCAACCTTTCATTCATACAGTCTCTTCACGAAGAGAAGCACCAGGCTCTTAGCTGAACTTCAGCTCTACTGCAAGATACAGAGCGAGAGGAGTGAGCAATCACCTAGCCCCCTTTTATTTCTTTTTGTTAAAGCAAACTACTTTATTTTTTCCTGTATGGGGATCCTGGGCCCACAGTAGTCTTTAGAAAGCAGTTTCCAATTTTGAAATCTTATTCTCTCTCTTATTAGGCCTCAAAAGTACGATTTTTCCATCTTATGAATCTTTTCAACTCCTTGCAATCCATGGGTAGCTAACCCTTGATCTGGGAATGTAACATTTACCAAACACCACCCTATTAATTCCCAACAGGTGAATAATGCTGTAGGAATAGCTTGCTATGCTCAGGAAAAGGGTGCCTTTTGTAAGCAGCCTTGTAACGGCGCTAGTGTCGTGTCCACCTTTTAGGTCTTCATACTTATAATACACTCACTAACTACTGCATTATATACAATTACACCGGTCATTTCCTGGCCTAGATTGGTGTGATCTGATTCACATATACCTTTCTGCTGAGAAATAAGCATCCAAATAAATAATCTGAAAGATTAGTCTGTAGCTTTAGACAGTATATTTTTTTGGAAACATCATGATTTCACATGCATCAAGTAACATACAACTTCAGAGCTGAACTCTGTCGAATCAGGTTTGCTGTATGCTCTGAAAAAACAATACGGATTTATGCATTTCTAGGAAAGGCAATTTTCAGGAGAATGCCACTGATGTATGCCAGTCCAGCTCAAGAAGGTGGTGCTTAAAATGAGTTCATCTATACCACTCAGTAGCAGGTACAGCTCATTCCCTAAAATCCTGCAGCACATTTTGATTTTTCTCTCTGAATGTGTTTTGCATGCAGTCTGCGTAATGTGGCAGAAGAGAGGTGATAGAATAAACCTTTACTTTAACCTGGTCATTACCTTCTTAGAGAAAGGAAATAAAGTATTTTTCAGCTATATTCTGGAGCTCATTAGCTAGTTTTAGGGGACATGTCGCATGTTCTGAAAATGGTACTGGCTGTTTGGGATTTGTACTCACTAGTCTGGTAATGAACATTCTTGAAACCCTATTTTGCTAGGAAAAAAAACAATAGATGCAGTTGAGAACATGAACTACTCAGTGCTAAAGGCTCAGTGTATGTATAGCTCTTAAAAGAAATAGCTTTGAAAATTCTTCAAAATACCCTGTAAATTATAATTGGGTTTTAATGTATAAAACAGCTGAGTAATTTAAATGTTTGGAAAAGAAAACAGTCTTTCCTAGAGTTTATGAAGTGATAAGTCTATTTCTTAGAATGATTAACTATGAATCCTGATTTCAAACACAAGTGCCTACTAGCATATGCTCTCCACAGCTGACATGGTAAGATCATACAATTTTATCAAATTAATATTCCAGGGCCCAATTCTGATATTAAATCCCCATTCCCCACCTCCCCCTTAAATAAGTGCCTTGGTTTCTACGTAGGTGATTTTACTTCCTACTCTTAAACAAAAAGTTAAATCAGGATTAAGCTCTGCTCATGATGCATTTTGGTCTACTGAATTACATAAGTTAGTTTTGTATGTACAGGATGCATATCACGACATTCCCACTGAAAACTGAAAAAAAAAAACCCCACAAAAACAAACAAAAAAAAACACCACAAAAAAAACCCCAAAACCAAGCAAACAAAAAACCCACCCAAACCCAGAAAACTAGTAACATTCAACGATAATACAATAGTCATTCACTTACAGAAAAATTTTTAGTAGCAAATGCATATTAGAAAGACAGATGAAGTACACCCAGGACAGCATAAAGCATGCTTTTGGGTAAGAATGCCCCAAATAATGTCCCATTTTAGAACAGCGATAAAACAATACTATGATGAAAGAAAATGTAATTCAGTTTTGAACACACTGCAAATAAATAACAAGATCTAATTATTTAGAAAGCTCTCCAAGATCCTATGGCTTTGGTAAAAATGAATTGAAGGGTGAAATTAAAAATAAAAGAAAAACTTAGATGCGATTAACTGAAAGAGAAAGAGACAAAAGCAGTGAAAAGAAACAGATCCAGGGAAAGTACTGGTCTATTTTATTCTAATAATAGAGTCATCAACAGAATATCCGTATGCACTAACACCTAATTTGAACATCCTGAATTCTGATCCTGATTTCCAGAGATGGCAACTACATGTTAAAAAAAAAAAAAAAAAGAAAACCTTAAATTGCTCATTACTAGAAATAGATTGATTTGCATGAGAAAGGTGCAGAGTTAGATTCCTATTTAATTTACAAATATCAAGATCATAAAATGAAGTCTCAAAGTAAGTCCTAACTCCCAGGTTAACACTCCCCTTCTGTTGGTAACAGCATCATTGCCCCTGGGACCCAGGAGATGACACATAGAGTGGCCACAGGGAAGAGGCAGTTTGAGTGAGCCCAGCAAAAACTGAATGAGGGCTTAGGAGACGAGCGTAAGAACTTGCAATTCTGTTTGGTATTCAAAGATAAACAAATAGAGAAACATCTAAGTGGGAAACACCATCAATAGTGGAAGGCCTGACTTTCTTTACATCCATTTGAGCACCTGACAACACAGGTCAGGGGCAAATAGCTCAACCCAGTCAGAAACTCAGGACTCTTCATGAGAAGCAGAAGGATCTGCTCATGTGGATGCAACTTCCAAAGCTGCAGTCATGCTCAACTTTTCTATTTCTCATTAGCTTTCCTCCCTTCAGCAAAACTTGCTGGTACAGGCGGTCAGCTACTTTGTTTATTCTTAAGTATATGAATGTAAAATGACCAAAGAAACATGAGTTTACCCTGGTATAGAAGCTAATTGCCAGAGTAATCCAACAGGGTGTATGTTGGGCACAAGAGATGACGGCTGATACTCTGCAGTCAGCACATTTTGAACTGCTTGCTGGTTTTCGGTTTTAAATTATTTACTAAATACTAATTTTAGCCATGGTTTGGGTTTTTTGGGTCATGGGGGTGAGTGGGTGGTGTTAAATTTAATATAAAAAAATCACCAAGGTATTGGAAAAACAGCAGCTAATTTACCTGTTGCTTTAGAGAATAACTCCGGGATCTATATCATTGTTTTCCCATACTTCCAGCTCTAAACATCACATTGTCAGAATTGCCTTCATCCCCTGAACACTACATATGGAAACTCTTATTTTTGTGTTCTAACACATTATCTAAGCACAGTTGTTCATATAGTTAAAAGCTACCTCAGTGTTCTTCAAAACCATACTGAGTATGAGATTGCCCTTTGTTTTGAAGGTAAGAGTTTGTTTTACCAAGACAGCAGCTTGTCAACTTCTAGGACCTTCAGCCTTCTCTCTCATCTGTGCCTAGCACACGTTTCCATGTTTTAACTTATTGAGCAATTACAGCAGCCAAAATGTGCTTATTTAGCATAACTAAAACACCGTATCTGAACACCTTGGACTCTCAGAGAGTTCACAAGCAGGACCAAAATTTGAAAGGTTGGCTTAAAGATTAAGCGTGAGCCATTGCTGTGCCTGAAGTGATACACTTCAGGAGGCAAAGCAATCCCCCCATTGCTGGCTGCGATCTCCCACCACCCCCGGCAGCTCCTGTGTGCTTGTTCCGCCAGACAAATCACAGAGGAGAGGGAGCGAACCCCCTTCATGGACTCACCATCCTTTTCTAGTCACATTCACTATGCATTGCATTAGAAAATCGTAACGGTGTTAAAATATTTTGGCAGGATTTGTTATGGCCAGATCACTCACTTCCTTTGGGACACACAAAGCCTCCTCTGGCAATGAAACAGCCCAAATGTCAGCAAATCCTATAGAACAGAAAACGGTCCGTCAATGTAAAGCCTAAATGAATCTCCAATTAAACAAAACAAAACCGTATAACATAAAAATGCACATACAGAGAAAAGAAACAATCTAGAAATGTTCACTTTTTGTGAAGGTGTGGGGGTTTTTTTCCCCACCCTCCAGAAACTTTTTAACAGCATTACAATGTATTCATCACAAGGTGCTATTAGAGCACAAGCTCACTCCAAGTGCTACCAATTCACGGACAGATTAGAGGGCACATTAATAACATAGTTAATATGAAGTGTTTAGAGCCTTTACGTCGGTGACAAATACGACTCAGCCAAATTTCCTGACCATTGAGGCCACGGAGGAACAATTTGGTAGATTTCATCAACAGTTCTAATTATGTTCCTGTCAAGTCGAGAACAAAGTAATCCATAACTGGGGGGCTGCTCGGAGACAGTGCCACGCGAGAGTAATTTATGCCCAGGGCCCTCGCTGTAGTTAGTGTGCACAACGCTTGACTAACAAGTGGGTTCAAAAAAAGGAATTTATTAGGGAAAACGCAGCCCTCCAGCTCTGAGCAGCTCATCAGGTGCAGGCTTAGGAGGAGTTATGAGGCAAAGTCTTCTTGTTTATACAAGCATCCGAAGTCCACGCTGACCTCAGCGGGTTTTAAAATGCAGGATTTCAGCCCAAAGCATGGCATGGGCTTCTGCCAGAGCTAGACAAGCCCGCTGCCGAGGCCAGGGTGCAATCCAGTGCTTTTGAAAAACATTTCAGTCCTTGGGACACCAGCAGCGCCACCTCAGCAACTGAGTGGTACCGATGCCCTTTTGCGATCCTATAAATAACACGCTAATGAAAGACGCAAAGGGATTATTAGTAACAGTAAACTAAAACGTCACAATACGTAACGCATTTCGTACTGCGGCCCAACAGAGAAACAGGCTGAGAAAAAGAAGGAGGGGGGCAAACGGGGGAGAAGCTGTCATGTAATTTTGAGTTATTTTCCACTGTGATCTATATCAGGATGCAGCTTCTATCCTTTCAAACAGGATCATTTTATACATGACACTCTTGCTGCATTTCACGAAAAGGCAGGAATGTCTCCCTAGCGCTAGGAGAAGTGCAAAGCCTGGCTGTGGTTGTTCAGGACTGGCTACTTGCGTAAGCAGTAAGACGTTAGAGAAAATAAAGTGATGCATTTCAAATGTAATTAAGAACAGTATCTGTAAACACAGGGAAAAACAACATTAGCAAAAATTAAATTCATGTGATAAATACAAAATGCTTAATGGGTTTTAAAGCACAGTTTTCCGAAGGTAGCTGTGGGCATACGCTGCTGGCAGCAGTTTTAGATTTGTATTTAACAAGACAAAAACACAGAACCTAAAAAAAAGACAGTTTACAGCCCTTTCTTTGATAGCAAAGAAACAAGCTTATTAAAAGTGTTACCAGCTAACCAAAGAAAGCAGCAGCCTGCTTTAGTGGACTGAACATCAGCTCAGATAAGGTGGATGCTCACACCGAGGACCCGTTTTGGTGACTGACTTGCTGTGCAGTCCCGGTCGCTTTCTTCGCTCACGTTCCCTGCAGGTAGAATGGGGGCAAGTATGTGAAGGCAACAGCGTTGTCCCCACGTGACATATCTTACCAATGGATTCTTGGCTATACAAAAATGTTACTAGCTTCACTGAGCTACTGGTTTTACTTCACCTTTTAAATACTAGTTGAACACTGGCACAAAGTGAATGCAAAGCGCGGTTGTGGAGCTTCTTCTTTCACGCTCTAGTAACGTTTCTTATTTAAATTTGCTTGAACCGGTAAATTCTCTGCTGTCAAGTTTAGGGAATTTCCCAGCACCTACTGAGTGGGACAGTATTAGTCTCATGCGACCGAAGCGTCACAGAATTATGATTACTTGCACCCTTTGCATCCAAGGATAAAAAAAAAAAATTACACTTTACAAGCATTGGTGGCTTAAGCTTCACAAGAAGGCAAAGAGAAAAGGGAAGGACACGGTCCCATTCTGCAGATGTGAAAAGAGAAACCCCTCTGGTAAATCAGACAGACTAATTTGGGAGCCAAGCGATGCCTGCACGTTATAATTCCCAGACTTGTGATTCAGTCACAAAACACACTTCCTTTCCTGGTGAAATGTCATGCTGCCACATGTTTCTGTTACAGAACATATCTTAACCAAGTGTAGCAAAAGCATGATGATCCCATTAAGTATCTAACATCTAATACCTTGTGAAAACTAATTTAGTGCTTTATCAAATATCTAGTTTGTATGTGGAGTATAAACTGGCTACATTTGCTAATAGGGCAGGTTGACCCATCCCATATATTATCAAACCACATCAAAGTCTGCTGGAGGACATAGCCTTAGCTACTTATTATCCTTTGCATTAACTCTCTCACTAGCTACTCGACCAATATATTTTCCTGTAATACATCTGTCATGATTTTGCAGAGAAATCAGCAATTCTGAACAGTGCAGCAGTTAGAGACAGATAACAGGACTAAACCCATCATGGTCGCCTGGCTTTCCAATCTACTGTTAATTGGCACAGACAGAAGCCCTTAGAGCTAGACTTGCACAACAGCACTGCTGGGCCCCAGAGATTTGGCCTCTTAGTTAGATTTGTATTTTTAGAGCTTTAGTCATTCACATGATTTCTTCACGATTTATTACATACAAGAGAGAAATAAAGTTGGATGCCAACACCATCACATTCACAAGATTTTTTTTTTTTTTTTTTTTTAGCAGAAAAAGGGCATCTTATGCAAGAGAACATGTGGCTTAGTAATCAGGAAAAAAGTGCTAGAATATTGCTAATAATAATGTTAGCAATATTAGATCGAATGAGAACATCTTTCTTGGCTCGGATGCTATGCAATCGTATTCCCACCTGTGTTATATTTAGGGTCTTATTTGTGACACTGTATAATGAATTATATCTCTGAAGCCATGCTTCTAACTGTCTGGGAACTTACATATATGGCTAATAGAAGGTTTGGATTGGTTTGGTTGGTTGGTTGGTTTATTTTTAAACCACAGTTGCTACTATTCTCTGTTAGATAGCGTTTTTCTTTGGACTCAGAAATCCTGAGCCATTGTACATGGGACCCTTACTGACCTTTTCTGACCATTTGACTACCTATTATCACTGTAACCCAGAAGCTAGTGCTAGAATATTAAAAAAAAGAAAAAGCTACAACAAAAGAGACAAAACATACTCTCTCTTCAAAAAGAAACCAAATCCACTCAATAGAAATAAAAGATGCTTCTCTTCCTTTGCATATGTGATTGTATATAGTTCTGAAATATAATTATATCCCTCGCATAACCCTAGTCATTCACATTTAATTCTATGGCTTCCTTTGTTTTCTCTTTGTACAGTTTCTCAAGTGCTGTCATCTTCTTTTCCCTTATAAATGCTGGCCCTCCATATTTTTAAACAGTAGTATAAACAAGTAAAAGGCATTTTGGGGAGGATGTGGGGGTATTATTAGAAATTCTGTAGTTTCTTGGTGATCCCCGATCCCCTTAATGATGGGTCATTTTTAATCCAGAGAATATTAAAAACTGCTTAAAGCCCAGCTGTGGTTTAGCGTCACCAACTCAGGCAGGCCAATACAGAGAGTCTTCTGCTGGGTACAACTTCTAACAAGTAAACTTCTAGCCAGGGGGAATAAACTAGATTAAATAAATTAAAGTGAGCAGTGAGTTAAAACATCACAATTCTACATTACTGAATTGAACTGCAAGTCTTTGGAGCTTTATCCCCCCCTTTCTTTTCCCTCTGTATTTTTCTTCTTCTGTTTTTATGTTGAAATCACAGGAACTACGCAGCCTAGCAAGGCTGTAATCACTCAGCAGGAACCTGGCACAAGCACAACGCAACCACCAGCCAGGCAGCAGGAAAATTAAGGAAATCTCTCTCTCCCTCCCCCCTAGGTTTCTTATAAGGGGCTCGGCGTGAATGAATCTTCCCGGTAGCCACCAACAATTTCTTATTCTTTCCGAGCAATCATCAATTTCAGCATCAAGTAGTTTAGTGGCTCTACAACTGGTAGTGGCAGCGGAGTAAGCCCAGCATGCAAACGTTTTGGCTAATTTAAAACCCTTGTGCTGCCGAATCAAACATGACAAGACAACAGTAAAAAGAGAGGCTATTATCCCAAACGAGAGTCGGCGGATGGCTGAAATTGGCTTGAGTGGCAGAGACAAAAGAGGCAGAAGGAGCAGGGACAACCAGGCATGATAATACCAGATACAGCACACACTTTCTTCCCCCACCCCCAGTGCATTCACACATATCACTACCTGGAAGAAAAAAAGCAACGTTTCTGAGTTTCATGGCCAGGCAGAAAAAATACACTTAAGACGACTGAAAATAAATGAGTACCTGGTAAAGCATCTGCCCCGTGGGTATGGAGAAACTTAACTTCCAAGAGATGTAGCCCTTTCAATAGAAACCCTAACACTCTGAAGGCTACGACTGTCATTTCCTGAATTCACGTCCTGCTGCCCAAAGTTCATTACCATGAGTTGAGGATTGGAAGAACTGATTTAGTATAGAGTAACCTTAAAATGAGAATAATCTGTGGCATGGCTACTGGTGAATAGCTGCCACACACAGAGCTCACCAAGCTGCCAGATCTCAAAGAGCTGCTGGGGAGGAAAAGCGGGGGGCAGAGGAATTAATTTTCCAAGGCATTTGGGAGACCACAAGCAGACTGATGATGTTCAGAGCCACGAACCCTGGTGATGGCTTACAGCTCACAGAATGATGACCTGTGGGATCACTGGAGAGCAAGCAAGTTGTCTTTTGCAAGATTAACAATTTAAAAGTGCTGAAATTAATTTTGTTTAATAGCTGTGGGTGCAGACTCCTTACAAAGTAGGTTGCAAGGTCAGCAAGCCTCCTAAAACCTTTTAAAATGCAGCTTTCTATAGGGACAGTAGATTTAGGGTGGCTTAGGGCTTAAAGATCTAAAAAGCAAAAGAAGTGTAAGAGGTCATTTCCTACCACTTCCAAATCTTGGGTGAAGACACGTTCTCCATTTCACTTCTCACTCTATAACATATACTTATTGGTACATTCAAAGCTACTTGAGGCAGTATGGGTTTCTTAGGGTAGGCAAGGTGAAAAAAGACATTAAAATCAAACACAAGAACCAGATTAACCAGTACATAGCAGGCTCATCAGAGTCACACTGGAACGTGCCTACCAGTGTTGCAAAGAGGTGGTGGGAGGAAATTAAAAAAAAAAAAGTATATAGGAGAATGAAAGACTGGGAGGGGAAAGACAAAGGCAGGGAGAGTGCTCACACCCTTGTCATCATTCAGAAATAGTTCACCTGTGATTCACATTTGCCTCCTTATACAAGACCATTACACTCTAAATTACTGCACGGTACAGAGTGTTTCAAGGAACAGCTGGGCTCAACACTGAAACCCAAATCAACCATTTAAAGACACTTGCTCAGCTTCACACCCTAGTATGTGTGAGCTATTACTCACAACATATCAAAATATGCTGACTAGCGCTCCCTTATAGGACACTTTTGTCCTACATTTTTAGCAACAGCATCCAATTAATTGCACAGGTAAAGTTCATAGCGAGTGCAAGTTTAGGAAATAGAAACAGGGTATTTGTTTTGCACCACTGTGTAGGATGGTCTGAATTTGCTGAATTAATCAACACTGCCTTGAAAAGTGTTCACATTTTGTGCAGTTGGGCTTGTGTGAAAGGTGGACTCATGAATTCAGGCAGGAGTCCAAATCCAAAAAAGTATACATCCCAATGCAAAAAACATTCAGTATTTATACATATCCACCTGGTCTTGCATTTAAACACACATATTCGCAGGGAATCGAGAAGCCCAGGTGAAGATATGATCATGAGGGATACAGCGCATGGGTTTGTTTCATCCTGCCCACTTCTTTTAAATCTTCCCCCCCTCCTCAATGTGAAAGAGACACAGGGTTTACTTTTCAGAGAAAAGCCAAAAACAGTAACATGCCAAGCAATGGACACGCAAGATGTCGTTAGACAGCCTACCCTGTGACAGGTAAGTGTTACTAAACAGAGAAACCTGCGCCGCTCGGCCATACAGGCAAGCAGAAATGTTTCAGCCTTTGCAGGCAGCCTGGAGGAGAGAAGCATGTTGTCCTGCGTAACGAAACTTAGTTGCTATGATCCCGCAGACGGAGGGGGCTATTTCCCTGGCAATGAGGTAACTGACGGTCATTAGAGAGGACAGAATTAATTCTGCTGTGAGCCTGTCGCTGACAGTGGCCGAAGCAAACGCACCAGCCATTTTTCTCTGCCCCTTCCACAGAGAGTTAGAACAAAGAAAGGAGCCCCTGGGAAATACTTAAGACACCACAAGAAAATAATTTTAGATGCGTATTAATACTGCCACCAAATACTGTGTGCTTTCAGGCTGACATATGCTGCTATATGTGTTGCCTTTTTTTTGTCTCAAAGTTGAATTCATATCCTCATGCAGCACTCCAAGAAAAGCCCAGTTCACAGTTCAGCAAGGCACTGCTTAAAAGGCAAGCCTGATACAGGTCCTTAGGGCATCTCATCCATCCTGTGCTTGGATGGCATTCTCCACCAAGGGACCCCATTAGGAAGGAAGGGCAAACTGAAATCCTAACCCAAAGCAGCCTGAAACAGCACCAGCATACTGGTATAGCAGCGATGGATGAGACTCCATTTGTCTTCAAAACATGGGAAGCCAATATATCTGCTTCATTGCAAACTCAACTTTACTTTCCAACCTTGTAGTGTACTTAAAGCTAAAAACGTAGATCAGCTTTCTATCCGGGGATAAAGCAGCAGAGAAGTGTCACCCAACACTCCAATTAAACAGATTGGAAGTGACGCACTTCCAATGCAACTCCATACAGCAAAACACCCTGCGATATACTGTCCGTGTTTAAAATCAATTGCCCAGGAAGGCACAGCCACAAGCTACAAAAGGTTTCCTTTCCCCTCGATACAGTGGAATAACTCAGAAGCATCTTAGGCTAGTACAAAGCTTGCTGGAAAATGCAGTTGCTGTAGGAATGCTATCAATACCGGAGATATCACAGATCCTACTCTCCCTATAGAAGGTTAGGCCCTTCCAAGCAGGAAGAAACAACATGTTTGTTCTGTGGCCAAAATAGTTGTAGGCTTACCTATATTGCTTTATATTTTTCCTTTCATAAAAGAGCTTTGTATCGGTGTTGAATGAGCTGAGTTGTGAGACTAGCACTTATCTGGAAGTCTTCGAGCTAAACTTAGGTCTGCCCGAAGTAGATACAGCTTCAGTCACTTCAGGAAAGGTTTATGCTGTTTATACTAGGTCTGAACATGGCCAAAACAAGCTTCCTTCAACATTGCCTGATAAAATATTTAAGCTTAAGTAGGTATAATTCCCTCATAAGTATACAGCTTTGCATGTTAGTATAGCAAGTATGTAACAGGTCAGCACAAACTCATGCTCTTCATCCACAGGGGCAGTTTCAAGGAGAACATAGAGATTCAAATACTGTAAAATGAAACATGCTTGGTAGAAAAGTATTATATTTTTGCAAGCTGATCACCTGCTTATAGAAATCTCTAGCCAGGGCTCTTTTTTACAGTTCAGAGGTATCTATTGTTCCAGGTGAGATCCTCCTGCACCAGGAGCTGTACAAGTGCAAAGAGAGAGCACCACCATGACCAACACATACTACAATGTGAAGAGAACAGTCAGAGAACTGTTGGGAATTGAACACATGTTCCTTGTGTTCCAGTCAGGAGCCTAAACCTAAAGGTTATCCTGTCCTAGTGTAGCACCATATCACCTCTAGCGCCAATTAGGCTGACCAGAACTGTATCTACCTGCCTATTCAATTCATATCAGGGAGAATGGAGAGAGAAAAAAAAAAATAAAAGCAAGGTCAGGCATTTATGTATGAGCCACATACCTTGTATGAGTAACAGCAACGTCACACAGACCCAAACCCCCAACCCAACAACAGAAACTCTGCCTCCTCCTGATCAGTCCACAGTTAATTGTTAATAAACTGTCTGCTCACTCCAAATGCCAGACCAGTTCTTTTCCTACCTGCATTCAGGATCTCAAAAATATCTCCCACCAAAAGCCTTTTTGTGCGTCTGTGTTTATTGTCTCTGTAAATCCAGCAAGAAGGCTAACCTAGGTATTCTGCGAATCTACAAAACCTAATTAGTGTGGACCACAGACAAGTACAGCTATGTTCTCTGACACGCTGATAAAGCTCAAAAGGTGTCATCCTAAGCAACTGCAAAACCTGTATGGGTGAGTCATCTAATGAGACTGTCCCAAACCTCCTGTTTAAACTCCCTGCCTCAAAGTTTTGACCTTTTTTCCCTACATGCCAGACTTTAAATTGGTCCTGGCCAGCAGGAGTGGGAGAAATGCAAGAACCACCCTCTTCAGTTCGATCCTTGGGAGCGAACATTTCTCATGAAACAAAGATGCTGCTTCAAAAGCTTGTTTTTCCTCAACCTGTAATGTTCTAAAGACATCTCATAAAATACCTCCACAGCCTAGAAGATGGCAGTGAAACATGATGTCCAACCACCCCCTCACCATTGCTGTGCCTTGGCAGTTTTTCCTGCCCACAGTACGACACTATTTTTGAATGACTTGCAAAAGAGGGGGAAAAGGGGAGAGTTGGAAAAATAAGACTGAGATCTTTGCAGAAATCAAAAGAAGGAGACCTAAGTCAGCCAGCCTCAGCTGCAAAATGATTTCTATGAGCTTCTGCCTCTGTGTGACAACATATGAAGAGAGCTTGCTCTTTCTCTGAGACACCAGAAATAATCAGATCCTGCCAGTGATTTTTGATGTATATGTATATGTAGGTAGCAGGTACTAACTTCACTGAAATCATTGCCATACCCAGGATTATTAACCATCAGTTCCAGAAAAAACATCAAGCTTTGGTCATGAAACCTAATGTTATTCTCTTCACCTCACCATCTTCACTCCTAATAACCAGGAGGCCAAGAGACACCGTACTCTATAATGGTTTTCCCAAAGCCATGATAAGACTTAAAGTAATCTGATGCTCGTTGCAATGCCCAGAAAACTGAGCAGCTTACTATTTTCATTGAAAATAAATAAATAAAAAAAAAATTCTGTGTTGCAGTCGCCTTTGAACTTCTGTCTGTACCACTGGGACAAATGCATTCAGTATCAGGAAGAGAAGCACTAGGAGGGCTTTTATGATACAGTACAAGAAAAAAGAAAAAAAAAAAAAGGAAAAAGGTGTTATGACATGTCCTGTACCTATTTTGGTAATAAATTTTTTTCAAGTAAGGCCTCCTTCTTTTAGAAAGAATGTCCCCTATTTTCAATAGGATTTTAGGTCTAGTCCATGCAGAGGATTTCCAAACCAGCTGTTGTTGTAGCACCAAAACATGTTAAGAATATTCAGTAAATCAAAGTACCCTGATTCACAAAATTTAAAAAAAAAAACACCCCCCCCCCAAAAAAAAAAAAAGAAAACCTGAAGCCCAAGATGAAAACAGAGCAGTAAACACTGAATTCTTTTTTTTTTTTTTTTTTTTTGTCTCTTTTCCCTCAGGCACATAGAGCAGTCATTAGGGAACAGTCCAAAGGAGCTGAAGAAACTCATTACCAATACGGCAAAGTATGGTCAGGGGACCGTTTGGTTTTTCTATCTTTCCCTTTCATACAGAGGCAAAGCATGAAGAGACATTTGGGACCTGATCGTGTTATGGAGAGGGAACGACGTGCCTCCAGCCCTGCTCTGCAAACCATTCCATCAGCAGAAGTCTCCGGCAGGTCGGAGACGGACTAACTTTTCCAAGGTATTAAATTAAAAGATGTTGAATTAAGTTAAACGCCCCACATTGAATTGACATTTCCCTTTTTTAATGCAAGCTAAGATTGATGAAAAATACCACTTATCTACATTAAGGGTCAAAATATCCAGCAAAAGAAGCCTCTGGTTCAGCGCGTCAGAGCAAAGTCAGTCTTACATAATCCGGGGACCAGAACGCGGATCACATTCTGATGATCCAATTAATGGTGGGATACTTTGCAATCAGCCAGGAAGCAAGGCCCCTAACAGATTGTGGGGCTGTAACATCAATTTCTTAAGTGCATTTAAAGGATTACAAATGTTAGTCCTGGCTTGAGATTGAAACACCTATTGAGGTGCTCTGAACCACATTACAGTAATTGGGTACCTGAATTAATGCCATTTCTTCTGATGGGCGAGTTGAATATATTGGAATTACGAATTTCTTTTGCTGTGTTTCACTTTCAGCCTTTTTCCTCCCCCCCTTCTCAGAACATAAATCTGAGGCAGAATATCTCTTTTTATCTAGATAGCTTTAATTACAGCCCTGAGGCACCCAAGTACTGTCCTAATTTTACCTTCTGCATTGTTTGGGTGCATTTCCTTTTTTTTTTCCTTATTATTTTACCATGCAATTATATTAAGATAGGAATAAAATTATTTTTTTCTTGAAACTTTGGGGAGAGGAGGGAGAAGGCTACTGAGAGTCCGAGAAAGAAAAGTCTTTCTTTTCCTTCCCATATCCCTCTTCCACTATGTAAACCTTTTTATGCATGCACCAGATACCATTTGCAGTGTTTTACACCTCTAGAGAGCTAGAACTAGGGCTGCCTCAATTAGTCTTCCATTCCTTCTGAGGTCAGTTCAAGTAAAGGTCTCAATCATATCAAATTGGCAGGAATGCTAACTACCTGGGTATTTCAGACCATATAGGGTTCAGCTAAAGAGCTTTAAAAACATGTAGCTGGTTTCAAGAGCATCCAGCAAATATACAGCATAAAGCCAAATGTGTGTGCCAGAGACTAAACTTACTCACCTGGCGTATGAAATGTTTAAAAATCTAAAATAGGTTATGGCACAGGTTTGTTTGTAGGGCTTTTCAGCCAGCCAGTGTCTCTGTTAGACCACACTACACAGCATACAGGACACATGCATTTTCCTCTCGTATCATATGAGTTTTGATAATTAGGGTTATGACAGGGAATTCCATCCATTTTTGTCCTCAGCGTATGTGGCACTGACATTTCAGCGACCTCAGCAGTGACTTCTCACTTGCAGCTAACCGGAATGTACACAACCATGATATAATGCTCACGCTGTGAAAAAAGGGGTGGGAAACAGAGAGTGGTATTCCAAATATTCCAATCCACTCTGTACATTTCATTTATCTGGTTACAGCACATCAAGCTTAGATATCGTTTTAATTATTCAGTTTTTCGAGGTCTATTAGTAATTGAAGGTATAAATATGCATGCAAGTATACACACATACACATTTTTATATTTCATATTATACATCCTTTCTGAGGTATTCCAACGTTTTGTCCTATATTCAGGATTCTGTAAGAAACTGCGATGCCACCGTGATTCTGCTTTAATTTTGGTTTTGCTTAGGATAACTGTAAACAGCAAAGATACAGGAGCTATTTATCTTCATTGCTGGTTAAGAGGAAATGTAGTGTATACCTTAGGGGAGCTAAGGAAGCACAATGATTTAACTGGCATATGAAGGAAAGAGACAGCTTCTAATTCAGTAATAGAACTTTCTGACGCTCAGGAAAAAGCAGTTTGCATGGTTTTGTCAGATAGCCTTTTACAGTTAACTGTTTCATTTTATTTCTTTTATTTGTTTCCTACCACATAAGAAACATCAGATTTAGGAGGGGTCACTGGGGACCATTCAGCTGTGCTCCTTGTTTCTCTTGAATGGTTTTGAATGTTCCCTAATTTCATATCCCCACTAATGCGGGATATTCCCAGAGACTGGAAATAACCCTACTGAAACACAATAAAACCTACAAACTATCTCCTCATAGAGGTGATTAATCAGAGGATAGACATAGCTTCACTATAAGGGCCATACCATGAAGCAGGGCATGAGGATTTTAAAGTATCTTGCAAATCTCAATTCAAATTTCAGAGCAGTTTTTGACTCATTAGATCATGCTCGCTGAAATGATTTACATACAGATAATGAAAATGCAAACCCCAAGGACTAGTTAGCTGTTTAGCAGTGTATACATTTTATATAACCATTTCCATACATCCAGTTTTAAATTCATTAACAAAAATTAATTGCTACACAGTGGTCTACATTGCACAGCATGCAGCTTCATGCAGCTTCAATACACTTTCTAAATTACTGCTTTCTATCACTCCTCCAGTGATCCTACAAGACAAGTCAAACCCTACCGTCTTGAAAGCGTCGACTACCACTTTGTAGCAAAGTACACATTTATTATAGTTAGTGAGAATCAACAACTGAACTTCATGATTTTTTTTTTTTTTTTAAATATCTTTCAGTAATATTTTGGAATAACAGAAAACTTTCTTCCTCTCCCCCTTTGGCAAAGGCAGCATGATGCCCTTAAGACTCCTCCACAGAGGCACCAGCAATAACATGCTCAGAAAGCACTGACCTC